>KK502549.1:425535-482965 GCA_000688735.1 Glossina austeni | reverse complement strand
GGTTTTATTTATTTTTTTTTTTTTTTTTTTTTTTAACGTTAACATGTCTGATAGAGGGTTGATGTATGAAATGTGTGTACGTATATATATATATATATAATGATAGTAATAAATGGGAAAAAATTAAAAAAAAAAAAAAAAAAAAAAAATCAATGAAACCTTTAGGTTGTTTTCTGAATTTATGCACACGAATACACCAACAAAAAATCCTTAAAGAAATACGAAGATTGCTGCCAACAGCATAAAAACGAAATGTATTCAAAACACATCTATTTGTTTAGACTCAAAAACGTATAAAAAAGACAAAACAGACACCGCATACACTTGTAAATTGAGCAATAAAACCCTAGAAACCGTTTCATGTCAAGTACAAGTCCCTCGTTAGCATCCCCTTTACAAATGTTTATGCTTTAAGCCAGTCGGCAAGTGAATATATATATATATATACATATATATGTACACATGAAATATTTATATATATTTATACTTATATATACATATACATATATATAAATATATATATATATATATATATATATGTATATATATTATAAGGGATCCATGCTTACTGGATGTAGGCTCCAAATGCTTTGTACATTACATAGGCAAACAACCCCTATAAATCAGCATAAAGCATAGCATATATATATACTCACCCACACATTCAAAAACTTTATATATTATTTATGCAAGTGTAGAGGAGTATTTGGTTCTCGCATAGAATTCATTGTATACATAGGTATAGTCCTTTTCCTTCGCTCACCCTCCATCCCTCCTTCTTCTATTGTAATGTGTCTTTCAATTTACATATCTAATGTCGTAAATGTTTTTATTGTTTTTATTGCGTTAATGTCTGTCTGTGATCTTGGCTGCTAAGATAATATATGATATATATATATATATATTAATATTTGCTATATATAAATAATTAAACATGTATATGTACATATATATGTATATGCTTAATTATATTTAACACATACATATGTATATTTCATTTTATTTATTTATGTTTATATAAATTTATTTTTTTTTTTTATTTATTTACTTATTTATTTCTCAGCTTTACTTTTCTCATTTAAGGAATATTTTTTTTTTTTGTTTTAACTAACAATTTCCCTTCACGCTTTTCACTCCTATTCTATGCAGAGCCCCTTAATGGATTTTTTTTCCTTTCACAACAGCATTATTTACCCTCTGCTTGCAAATTCTACACTTTCGAGTATGCTTTTATTTGAGTTTTGCTGTTTAACCAAGGGTTACATTTACTGACATGCTCTTAACTATTGTTATATACAAATGTACTAAACATATGTATATTTGCACAAACATACTTATATGCACATACACACACAATCTTATATACTTCTATAAGTCACGAGAATTTTCATTAACATGTGTTTTCATAAATTTCGATATAAAGACCATACAAGTTGGTAAAAAAAAAAAGAAAAAAAAAGTGATTTAAAAAAACGCCGAAAGTTATGTAAAGGAAATTAGAAGGACATGCGCATTAAATTAAGATTATTTTAATAACATAGCCTAGCCATCTAGAATGGTTGGTTAAAAGATTTCGTGCATGTTTTCAATTCTCTCCAACTAATGTTAAATTAACCGAAATAACATAAAACTGATATAAAAACAACAACAAACACAATACTTTTTTTCCGATTCATATTTTACACTTAGGACTAAGCGTTATATTGCGGAAATAAGTTGGAGGGGAAGTGTTGCGAACACTTGAGATTAAAAAGTATAATCTAGCGAAAGTATTGCATAATTAAGAGATTTTCTTCTTTAAATAATTAGATAAGTGTCTGCTAATATGCAACTTATGGTAATTGGTTTAAATAGTAAAGGGATTTTCCCGTGTAGATGCCTTTCTTCGAAAGTCATTTAAAAACTTCGCAGCTTGACATTTATCTGAAATAACCAGCAGTACAAATATATAGTCGCTGGCACTCCCATCCTGTTTGTCATTGTACACATGCAACAGACCTGTCAAACAGTATAGTTCCCACAGCTCAGCAATGACAAGGGATTTTATTTACTGTAACTTAGTAAGTGTGTTGTACTCTGCACTATTTGTGGTGCAAGCGTATATTAAGTTTGTGCGGATGGATGTAACACCCGAAAGAACTTGAGATAGGTCCATCTTTTATTATAGCGATCGATTCGGAATCACTTTCCTATTCAAGCTAAGCTCGTCCGTTCATCTTGAGTGTATTCGTGTGAATAAAAGCTATAAGCGAAGTGATATAATGCCGTGGGCCCACTATAATAAATAAAATAATAAAACAATAAAATTTATTTTTCGTCTCTTACTTCACTAAAAGGTATTATTAAGAAAAATTAATCCAATAATTCGTGGTGTCCACCATAATTAACTTAGAATTAAAACGCTTAGCCTTTCACGTTCTGCTCTCCAAGTCGTTTGTTATGATACCCATAACAGTGATATTATTAAGAAAAAGTTCATCCATCACGTTGTGGTGTTCGCCATATTTATTTTAGAATTAACGTTTTTTTAGCTAAATAATGCATCTTCATTTGAGGAACGTACAAAATAGTTTTAAACACTCTGTATGGGCATGGCCGACTTTTTCCCGCTTTTGCTCATGTAAAAAATTCAGCCTTCCATCTTTCATAATTTGTCAGTAATGAAAAAAACTCACAAATTTTTGCTCAAAAAAACGAAACTGCGTTCAGTTTACGCTTCGCTGCGGGCTTGCGCTGTGACCAGTCAGGCTCATTTTCAATACCTACCTAACCTGGGTGCAAAAACTTCCAATTCTTCGAGCAAATTTACAATTTTTGCGACCAGGACAGTGTCGGCAGCACACACACCACAGACACAAAGACAGACAGACATGGCTTCATCGATTCACAATTTTATAAGATCGCTGGAGTTTCCTGTCGGTTGCTGCAAACATTATGACAAAATGAGTATACCCTCTTTCTTCGGTGATGGGTATAAAAATTTCATCCAATGTCGAACATACTCTACTAAAATATCTGTAACTTCAGTATGTCAAAAGTGATCAGCTGCAAGGTTCATTTGTTTACCTTACGTTAGTCCAAATTTTTTCTTTTAAGTTTGGATGCTACATCTGTAGCCCGGATTCAGCAATAGAGAATATTCAACGTGTAATCACTAGTATGGCTAGACTGGAAAGTAACTGTTTTGCGTTAGTCTGAGGAATATACAAACATTAATTAGGACAGGCAATATTGATCCTCAAAATCTATCTCAGGTCTAAGATAAATAAGGATTAGATGATGGACTAACTGCATTCTTTCAATTGTAAAATTTATCATAATAGATCCTACAAAGCATAAATGTTTTTCACCAGTGCAGTTTAGCGATACTCGTTTACTGTGACTGTCCCCACTCATCTCTCAATAGTTCATAGGCCTCCAATATCATCAACTTTCAGATTGCAAAAATATGCTTGTCAACAATCATACTCATATTCGTTGTATTATGCTGTACGATTTTGAGAAAGAATGAAAATGGAATGGAACAGGGAATGGTTTGCCCGTTTCAAATCTGGCGACGCTAACTTGGAAGGCAAGTCAGGAAAAGATCGACCATCGCATTTCGGCGATCAAACACTTTTGGGAGCGGTGGAAGGGGACAAAATCTTGACAACTCGAATACTGGCCGACCATTTTGATGTGGGCCATTCAACCACCACTCGAGGTCTCAGAAAGTTTGGAAAGGTATTAAAGCAGATGGTCACTACATTCCGGATTAATCATTACAATCATTAAAATTTTATGTTGAATTTTTATGCTTCATTTGTCATAATAAACAGCAACGCCTGAAAATTATGCACCGACGTCTTATTGTCATCTATAATGGAGGGACATTAAAGACAACAGGACGATAAGTATTAAAATATTTCCAATCTTAGACCAAAAGGGGGCTTGATTAATGCTCTAGGCAGACTGCACTCAGCGATAGTATGCAACTTATGCCAAATATTAAATGAGCACTTAGTGTAAACATAGCAGGAAATAATTCTGATCGGACAACTAACATCTACATGATTAACAGAATGTTTTGCAGGTTTTGTGTATAGAGTTTTGAAGATGGATACATAAGGTGAGATAAGCGTCTTACTTCTCTTTTGCTGCCTAAGGTGCAGCTGTACTATAAAGCAGAGAAAGACGATACGATTAGGTTCACGTATCGAGCTTCTCACTTAAATGGCAAAATGTAAATGATTCTACGCCATATTCAGTGCAAAGTGTAATCATTTACTATTTCGTAACTCATTTTAAGCTTGATTTACTTCTGTATATTTATCGTAATTAGATTTGCTGGGAATCTACAAATCAAGCTTGAATACAAATGGCATTGTTTTGCTTCTTTATTTTAGAGAAAAATCGATAAATTTACTTGAAACTTTCGTTTTTAATAATTGTTCAAATTTCTTGTTCTCAAGGACTAGCTATCGCCATTGATGGATGCATTAACTCAATTAAAAAAAATTTTCATTTAATTTTTAGAAAATTTTTAGATATACAAACTGTAAGATTAAACATACTCCAAGCACAGCGAAAATAAGGCGTCTCTTCGCCTTAAAGACGGCCACCAAAGCTTTAAGCTTTCGTTTCTAACATGAATAAGTTTGTTTTGTCTGCATTCAAATATCGTGAAAATGTTTCAATACAAACCAAATTTGAAATTTAACAGCTAAGGATAATTAATTTAAAAACATAATATATATGTGTATAGAAAGAAATATGTGCGCATTTTCAAGACTAATAAACATAGCAGCACAAGCCGTAAAATTCTGTTCTTGAGAAAAAACCTTGAGAGCAATGGCGGGTTTTTTCTAACATTCTGTAAATAAAATTTACAGACTACAGATTACACATAAGTGACGAGCCTTGTAACACCAACTAACTGCTCCTTTCAATATTTTACATTAGTTTGTTAAGTTTGCTCACAGTGTGTCAGCAGTAAGTAAGTGTGCAATATATATGTATACGTACAAAGTAAATAAAATAAAATAAAATTTAACATAATCTATGTAACAAGAGAGAGAATAATAAAAAAAAAGTTTTTAAATATTTTGCTTAAGAAAGTGTAAGAAAGTATTGTTTACTCGTTCAGTGGTTATACTTACGAAACTATTTGCAAAAAGCAACAAAATATTCCCTCACTGTAAAGACTATTAACAAAAAAATCGATAATAGAAAATTTTAATGTTTTTGTTGTAAAGGTTAAATAAATGTTCAATTTCTCAAGAAAATGTTTATTAAAATAAAATTTCATCGATTTTCCATTTTAGGTAAAAAAAAAAAAATTTTATTTTGAAAAGCCAAAGAAATAATCATTAAATATTTTTGGAAAAAATTTCACGAACACACTAAACTGGAAAACATGAAAGGATGTTCAAAAGTTGCGTCAACAATAACAATTGTGTTCCTAATTTTAGCCAAAAGTGTCGGCGGTTTTAATGCTGCCTCTGAAAAATCGAATCAACACGTTACTAAGCAGAATAGAGAAAACGTAAATAACAATGGCAGCAAGACAGACACACATCGTCTCGCAAAACGGATGGATTTGGAATTATGTTTAGGTGAGTGAGAAGTGAAAATTCTTATAAAAAAATTGACTTTTATCTCTTACCTTACCTTAATTGAAGATTTCCAAAACCTATACAAAGTATATGAAAAAATTCGAATGTAAAGAATTTCGTCATGTGATCAAAAAATAAAAAAAAAAGTTCAAGGTTAAAATTTTTAGCAAGAAATATTAGCCGAGTGCAATGCGTCGTTCTTGTGAAGCTATTCGCCACAGTAGCTTGAAAGACAACTCTTGGTTTTTACATCAAGAGAATTTCACACCGAAATTCAATTCATATCGTTCCATAAGCGCCATATTCATCTTATATCAAACATATCAAAAGTTAACTAATATCCCTTCCCAAGACATCTTTTAAGGAAATAAAACCGACTCGAAAAATATAGCGTTTCTTAAATGGAAGAATAGTACTGAAGACTGACACAGATGTCAGTGAAAGTAAGGCCAGCATTAAAAAAGAAACCAATAGTTTTGAATAATCCCGGCCGCTTCAAGGCGAAAGCGTGATCCCAGTATTATTATGAAAGCTACCAACTAAAGACCCCATGAAATATTTGTTAAAACAACCATAATGTGGAAACATCGTATACGATATTAGAATGTGTCAAGATCCGAACGAGATCAAATCATATGCCGATTCTAGTGATTTGAAAAATTTTCGTGGAAGAGTTCTGAAATATCAGCAGATTCAGCAGAAGGATCTGGATGAGAGACAATTACCCACCTTATCCTTATTTTCTTGGCAACTATGATCTCTGCTTGAAAGCAAGCCACAACTTTCGTCCACCCCGACCTTGTCACATAAGCGCTTTTTGTCACATTTTCAAAGCAGCTTAAATCAAAACTTTCAACACAATACTTCATGATTTCAATTAGCCAATCATGGACTCCAGGTTCTATGGTTTAGGAATTTTTTGAAAACTCTTAACGATTTTTACATACAGTAAAGCGTCCAGCATTTAACATTCAACCCAAGCTGAAGAAAGTAATGAAAATTTTCGTAAAACTTAACCTAACGAAAAAATTACGATTAGGAAAAAGGCTTTCAAAGAAATCTTAACGTCTGCGCCCATATCATCATGGAAATCAATCTTTTTTTGCTGCAGGTAAGGTGAACATCGTTTGAGTATCTTTCGAATTCATTATAACTAGATGTTCGTTATTTGTTGATAGAATGTAAACTTCTCGTAGGAATTAGTTTCTGTCGAGAGATAACCTAAGAATTTCACTTGAGAATACTTGAAGAACATAAATAAAAGTCTTCCTTGAACCAATCAACTATTTATTGATTCCTTTAGAAAACACTCTACCTCCTTCTCCTCTCTCTCCGTCCCGAACTGAAAACCTTACAACAATGGGATTAAGATATAATTGTGGCACTGTAACCACCCAAGAAATTTGTTGCCACAAATATTTTGATGAATAATTACTTCTGCTTATGAATATTTAGTGTAATAAAATTTCCTCAAATACTTTCAGGACAATTTGATATCCATCAAAATACTATCATACGTACCGGTGAATCGCAGGCAATAGGTGGTAAATATTTGCAAGGCTTGGAATTGGATACAATAGAAGAATGTCAACGTTTGTGTTGTGAGACGGAATCATGCGACGTTTACATATTTGAGAATAAAAATAACGGCTACTGCTACCTATTCGAATGCGGGTCACCGGAGAATTTTCATTGTAAATTTACACGCCACGCCAATTATACAAGTGCTGTACTGACACCTGTAGTGAAACATGTCAGTGAGATAGTTACATCACGCCCATCTGTGCCGCCAACACAGAGCGTTATCTCAAAAATATCGCAACAAGAATGGGAATTAACGAATTTAAAGTTGAAACAGGAAACGCAAAAGAAAACCTTTGAAGTCACTCCACCCACCAAAAGTCCAAGCCAAGATACACAAAGGATTCCAGAAGTGGTAGTAAATAATGCCCAAACGATCGATTCTAGCTCTGGCAATATGCAGCCCAAAGGTAAGTTAAATGCGCTTTAGGTTTAATTCGATCTCTTTTATAATCCATCAAATGTTTTTGTATATATCTTACATATGTACAGTACTTAATGTCACACACACGTGTGGTCGTTTTCAATTTGCTTGCCACTCCGGAGAATGCATAGCAGTATATAATGCTTGTGATGGTATACCTCAGTGTGACGATGGTAGTGACGAGGGAATTGAGGTAAAATTTCGAATAAATTTGAAATATTTTATATTCACCACCACCACCAAAGGATATGAACAAACTAAGGTTTAAAAGCTTGATGCTAAAAAGTACATTTCATTTTAATCAGAGCCGTATCCTGAGTCCATCTACCCATGTCTGCCATGTCTGCCCTTTAACTTTAGCTCGTGGGGCAAAGATGCATTACTTGCTACAATTAATATGCAAATATTTATATGTATTTGTACGTACGCGAATTTTTAATTGATGACTGTCGAGTAAGCGGAGGATACCCCATCAACACAACAGCTGTAAAAGATATCAATTGTATATTTTGATCTTAACAATTATACCGTTCGCCACTTGGGCTTTACGCTATAACGGGTTTTCGCTGACTTATGTGAGACCCAGAAGGACTTGAGAGTGACCCACTTCGTATTATACCGATTTAAGTTAGTCTGTCCATTTGTCTCCCTGATATCTATGCATGAATTTTTGTGTTCAACGTAATTTGATGAAATTTGGTGCACTGATGTGCGTCGGCATAAGCTCGAACCGCTCCACATATAACGGCTTATCAACATAAGAATAATAGTAAATTGGCATTCAAAGTTGGTGTGAAAACTTTGGATCGGATGGAGCTATTTTTTGAATCCTTTGCTAAAGCTGTATATAGCAAAAAGACCTGAAACTTGTTGATCAAAATACGTTCATAATAATAATTTGACGGCGTAGAACTATCCCAACCCTCGTAAGAGTTCTAATGAACAAAAAACCTTTATATGCCAAAAAGGTCTGATTTTTAATATTTCGTAATGAAAATTGAGCCTTAGAGAATTTTGGATCACACAAGTCTGTTTTCTTTTGTGGCGAAGTGAAGTTTGTGGGCTGTTATGACAAGCCCTCCTGGAAAATAATATCTTTGACAAGTAAACTAAGTTTACTAAATTTAGACCACGTCACTTGACGTATTAAGTATCCTCCAATATGAGGGCTTTCCTGGAAGTTTTGCATTTACATAAATATAACGTATGACTTTTGGTGTATTATTAACAAATTGAGTCAATGGCTGCATTGCTAAAAGTGTAAGGTATCTAATAGACGTCATCAGTAAAACGAAATATGGGTCTCCCTTTGGCGCTTGCGGATGTTGCTTATATCCACACAACAAACTAAATATACCCGGAATCCGTTACGGTGACGTCTGAAAAAAATTCATCCGAAAATCAGCCATAACACTATAAAATTTAGTTTGTCGAAAAAATCCCACGCTACTCCCCCAGCAATTTCATTTATAACACGGCTTCAAGAAGAACGCCCTTAAAATGTGAACTTCCAATTTTAAGCAAATTTTTGCTTTATCTTCAACCTTCGATGCCCGCTATGCGATTATTTTCGGAAACCAAATTTTTTGAATCATTTCACTTACACCTCCCCATCCTCTCGTCCTATCTTCATCTTAAATACTTAAAGCATAAATTAAGTCCATAAAGAAGCAAAGCAAAGTTGCACTCCTTCCTTAAACTCAATGACATTTAATATTAAAAACTAAAATTTAAAATATAAAGCAGCTTTCGATACGAGTATTTATTTATATAAAGATTTTATAGTAATTTTTACTTATCAAAATACGTTTCCCAGTTTTTGTATTTACTGTAGGTGATGATTACCTAAGATTTAATTCAAAGATCGTTAATAACTCTCTTAATTATTAATAAATTTATGTACAATTGCAGTGTTCTAATGCTGGTAATAATGCCGGAGTTGTTGGCGCGGCTTCTAACACTAAATTAGAACAAAAAAATGCCGCTGTGAATACAAAATCCTTACCTCTTGCTACCCAGTATGAATCTGTTGTAATGCAACAAGAAACTCCTCAACAACAGCTACAAAACATGCAGCAGCAGCAGCAACAACACCAACAACAACAATCTCATAATACATTAGACATAAAACATTCGGTGAATAATCGCGAAGATGCCAATGCTTGGGAAAATCGCAAAGTTCTCTTAACTTCTCAGCAACAAATCGAAGACAGTAATGGTGAGAATGATGGTAAGTTCTTGCTGAACTGTGCGGCTTAGGAAAGATTTTAATTTGACGAGAGCAGGAAGAGACTTGGAATATATCAATTTACTCGCATGCAATAAAAAGTAATTTTTTTTTTTTTTTTTTTTAATTAATTATTAAAGTTTAAAAGCAAGGCACACTTTTGAATTAAAAAATATTTACAAAATCGTAAGCGAGGTAAATAAACTTTCCAGCAAACATAATCGAAAATGTAAAATGTCTGAAAAGTTAAATGCTTCACATTAATTTCCCCTCTAGTTTTACTAATTGCAATAGTGTCGGAGAAGTGAGATGAAATGAATTTATAAAATTTATATAAATGTCACGCAAGGGCAACTGACTGAAGTACTTTAGTTGACGTTGCGTTTGTATAAACATTTCATATAAGTGAAGCATTTTCAAGTTTTCATAAATTAAATTTTTTCAAAAATTCACACAACACCGGAACATGTTGTTACGAATTATCTTCCATTCCGGGGAGTATGTGCAATGGGAACTTAGTTGCAATTAAAAAATTACTGTTTGTTGCCTTTTTATTTATATGTATATATATATATATATATATATAAGTATATGTGTGTGTACATTTATGTTGCTTCCTTGTGAAATTAAAAGAAAGAGAAAAGGGGATATGAATATGAAATATATGCATGCATGGATGCGAGAATGCACTGCAGGCTGGTTAATAGCTATTGTTGGGGCTGCCTCGGATGTGTTTTTGTCATTCTCAGTTCGTTTTTTGACTTTTTTTGTACTCATGCAATCAATTTCAAATTTTTGCGTTTATGTCTTCATGCATGTTCGCTGTTATTCGTCTTCCTCCAGTTTGATTAATTGGTTTCGTTGCAGGCAACGATTGTGTTGAAAAACGTACATATATTTTCTTTTACTTTGCAATAAATTTTCTTAAATGCCTTCAATTGAAAATAATTTAAATTAATTACGCAGTTATGTGAAGGTGTTTATTAATTATTATTCGATAATTTTTCGAATAACCCTCAGAAGCAAGTGTCGGGGAGTCCATAAGCTATATATGTAAATAACTGGATAAATCCGCGCATGCTGGATCTGTCCGCGCACGCTTCCTCCTTTCCAGCCATAAGCAATGTCATGTTTAGCTCATAAACTAGGTTTAGACAAGAGCTGTAGATAGACCCACAAGCAGGACAAAATTGTTGAAAAAATTACTCGGACTCAGATATGGATAATGAAAAATGTGCAACTTCTAGCACATATCTCACACTTACAAATTAACATATCCATTTGTAGAGATCAGGTAAGAGTTCGATGCACAGGTCGTCCGGATCGACAATTACAATCTATTACTTATAAAAGATTTTTTGATTTTTCTATAACGCCGGAAATCATAAAGGCATTCCTCACCAGAATTCCCTTTCAATAACTCGTCTTTTCTCCAGTTTTGCGAGATGTTAGGCCGTCCGAATGAAAGCTCATATTTTGAGAATTTTTTTCCAAAAATACATGGAAAAATTGTCAAACTTTTGAAAGTGAAATGCAATCAACAAATGCTGCCCATAATCAAGACCTCAAGTAAAAGCGTATAATCTCAACATTACGTAATTTAAGGGCCGTCACAAATATTTGCCGAAAATTGAGGCGTGTAGGATTAACTCGAACGAACATGATAAAAGAAAATGGCCTTCATATTCAAACGTCGTTACATTTACAGAACTATTGCAAGACCGATGGTAAACTTAATAAAATTCGACTTAAAAACTATATACGAAGAGCAAAACAAAGTCAATCAACTCTCTACTTGGAATCGATAGAAGCTATGTATGAATCACTAAGCTGCTGCTTTAACATTTCCCAAGAGATTGATACAATCAAACGCGGACGAAATATTAAAATCTTACCTTTGCACCGAGTAATAATACCCACCCTATAGTTGAGACAGGGAGAGAGAGAGAGAGGTAGAATTTGGGGCTTTTTTCATAACATAGCAGAGGTCAAAAAAATGAAATTATCCAGCAAAAAACCCAATACATGCTTGAGAGGTAAAAACTGTATTTCTCGTTGACGACAAAAATTTCACTTTTCTATGCGAGTACGAGAAACTCCCTTGTTATGCAAAAAAAAAAAAAAAACCAAGTCCTTATTTATTTTTTCTACAAATCCTTTTAATTTTCTGTGTATAGGAACAATTTCAATTGCAGATAAACCTAACGTTAATGCACATGTCAACGGAAATGATGACACCTTTACGGCTTATGTTAACAATAAAAGCGATAAAAATGGTATTCATAGCTCAACATTGGAGCAGAGTGGACTTTACGCCCCTCAAGCGCCGATTTATCAGCCAATCAATCAGGATCACATAATACCACCCGCTAATAGTAATTGGCATCAGCAGGGAATTATTAATCGACAGCAGCAAAATCAACAAACAGAATTGAGTCTTCCGGGGCAACTGCAACAACTGCCAGTTGTTCTTGAAAAAACGAATTACATACAACAATCGCAAAAATTAGCGATCGCAGAGGACGAGCAGAAAGAGCATCAGACAAAAGTATCTTCTTTAAATGGTCTACCTAAGCAAAGCAAATCTCCTACGATATCTGGAATCGATGAGTTAAATTCAATGGACAAAGTTGCTAAAGCGGCGCACGAAAATCTCGTGGGAAATTCCTACGAATATGACGATGAGGAAGAAAAATCGACAGAGCCTCCTAAAAAAGTAAGATACGATATACATTAAAATTTCTTGAGCGATTTTTCTAAACTAATTGGTATTTCTCAGAAGCCTCGCAAACATAGGAAAACCAAAAGTAAATCGGCGAAAAGTATAGAGTACGCTGTGCAAAAGTTTCAAACTCCATCAGATACAGCAGCAATGGCCGTGCATCACAATGCAGCGGCCTATGCTCCCGTCCATGAGCAATATAAAGTGATCCATGAAAATTTAGCTATGGAGTTTCGTGATCATGATGGCCTATCCGATAGACCGGGCGGCGCCGTCCTCTCATTAACTTTGGGCGTCCTAATAACGGCAGCTCTAGCCATTTTAATTGGTTGTCGGCTAAGAACTGTGGGCCGGAGAGCTCGTCGTCTGGGCGGCAAGACCCCTTACGCGCACGAAGCTGATTTCTTGGTGAATGGCATGTACTTGTAATTATTTCAAATCATGTAAAACAAAAACAAAAAAAAACTAAATTTTTTATAAACGCTTCTAGATGTAAAGTAAAAAAAAAGAAAAGAAGAAAGTTTTAAAATTATGTTCAGATGTATTGGAAAACTATTATTATCATTATTATTAAGGACGGGGATCTTTTTGAAGCATTCTATTACATGTTTACGGTTTTTGTTGCTTTCTCGATTAAGGGGACGTTGTTCTAAATGGATATTTTCTGTAATTGTTTAAACGATTAATTACATAGATCTTTACGCCTCAGCGAAATATTTATGTGAAATTTTTTAATCTATGTACAATACGTATTGTTTGCATGTATTTGATAAAGAATTAAATAAAAAATATCATGTAACTTGTGTTTAAAACGAAATGAATCCTTTGGTTACTTTCTCACCTACCATTTCTTAATATGGATGCAAGATCTCCGAATGGATTACATTTTTTCCTACATGTTTTCTGTTGCGATGAAAAAAAGAAAAGACGGAAGAATGCTGCAAAATCTTTATTTGTCATTAAAACTTTATTACGGTTATGTAAGTCGTAACCAAAGCACATTTTCTTTTAACATCCGTGAAATGAAAGATACCTGTGTGTACCGTGACAGACATGTCATTTCATTCCTAATGCTTAAAGGCAACGGAAATCAGAAGCTTGGTAAAGTATTCAAAATTTTAAGTTAATTTCTCATTTCTCTATGCAGTTCTGGATCAGCTATTATTGCGAAAATTGAGCTGGAAAGTGGAAATTTACTGCATGTCGTTTTAGTTTTGATCACAGGCCAAATTTGAAGGAAGCCGTGGCTCTTTTCTAAACACGCTTACCGAAATTGAAAAACAAGCAAAAAAAGAAATTAAAGAAAACTAAAAATCCGTGAAGTCATTACTATCAGTGTATTCTAACTTATCGTCGACCAGTGGTGGACAATTTTCAGTGATCAAATAGAGGTGCATGTACAGCGCCAGCGGAAAAATTTGAGCTAAGCGATGAGTTTTCCAATGAAATGCATTTACCTGATTTGATTTTTGGCGGCAGCTTATAAACAAAACGCCTGCACCGGATCGAGAAGCGTTCAAAGTTGATGGCAAGTTGGCATCTGATGGGCGAAAGAAGGAAAAGTTGATGGAGCTTTTCCGATTTCGATGGTAAATGAGACGATTTATTGCACTGTGGTTATCTGCTAACAGCCGATAAGACTTGGATCTCCTACGAATCACCACAGGCACGAAATCTAGCTTACGAATGACGACTTCCTGTGCAGACGACGACAAAAGGTGAGCATATAAAAATAACAGTCAAAAAGGTAAATAAAAAGTGCCTAGCTGGCCAAGTGAACTATTAGATACCCTACATCACTTTGCTTAATTAATAATACACCGAAAATTATACGTTAGTTTTAGGTAAATGCACACCTCTCATGAAAGCCTTTATATTGGAAGATACTCAGAGGTCAAGGTGAAATAAATGTAGCAAACTTAATGTAGTTGTCAAAGATTTTTTTAATTTTCCAATTGCTCCGGTCGTGGCAAATCACACTTTGGGCTTTGTCGTCATAGGCCGGTTTGCTTCCATATAAGCTCTTATATATAGTGCGATTTGAAAAGTAAATCTGTGTGATCCAAATTCTCTGTGGTTGATTTACTAATGACAAATTTTCATAATAAGATATTAAAAATCAGGCCTTTTTGAGAACTCTTACGTAAATTGAAATCCAAAAAAAAAAGTTCCACAGGCTCCGGGTTCGGTAATTATTAATTATTATTATGAACGAATTTTCATCAAATGGTATTGAAAATTATATAGGAACGGTTGTATGGCAATCGAATTAAAAAAAATTGCTCCGTACGGCTCAAAGCTTTCACACCATTGTAGGAAGCCGAAATAATATTACTAAGCGATTTTTGATTTGTTTATAAGCGTTACATGATGATCGATAAAGCACCCCGATCCGGACGATTTTCAATAGCACGCCTCCTTGCGCATCTCATTCGATCCTGAAACATTTTTAGTATACTAACGGATGGGTCCATGTCAAGTCCTTCTGTCCTAAAATCGTAAATTAAACCAATAAAATTGTATATTAATGTTGAAACGATTTTATTATTTCTCTTGAATAGTCAAATGTTTGTTTCAACATGGAAGCCTATCAACTTTTAGATATTTAATAAATAGCTCTTACTTGACCACGGCACATATAAGAGCATTACGTTCTTTGCCTACGAGAATCGTCCCTTTTTGTCTCCTTAATTGCTTGAGCACGCAAGTATTTATCTATGATTGCCATACCTGCTCTAGGAATTCCTCAAAACGTTTTAGCAATCATTAAGAGCTTTACTGCCCGGTATATCTATCATAAATTAATAGTAGATTTAATCAAAAATATCTCATTACAGACTGCTTCACTAGCGAACCAAACTTCTCCAAATTCGTTATTAATCTTTAGTAACTTTTTTTTACACTTTTTATTTATATTGTTTTTATTATTATGAAATCATTTCTTATCAGCGTTTAAATTGTAAAGAATTTTAGACTTTTTCCTGCATTTAAAATCGTTATTGCGTTATACAAAAAATTTGTTTAAATTTAAACTAATATGAAATACAAAATAAAAAAAAAATAAAACTCTTAAAGTAAATAAAAAAAAAAATAAAAAATTAAAAAAATTAAAAATATGAGTGTGTCACTTAATTTTAGATAAATTTTCATCTTAATTACTTAAGAAAAAATTACAAATTATCAGTTGACCATTATTGTAGAGATGATAGTAGTCGAGATTAGAAGGTATGTCAATGATGCTTACGAAGCATACATCCTTTTTTATTTACTTTATTTATTGTAATTTAATGAGTTATACAAAATATATATTAATGGGAAAAAGTCAAATCAATGCAGTCTAAAGTTAGGAAACTGAAATGTGTGTTTTGGTAAAAAGAGCTTTTATATATGTAGTCGTCACTTAATGATTTTCCAAAAATAATGGAAAATATTACGCATCAATTGTAAAATAATGAAAAGAGAAAACAGACCCTATTTAAGCCTTAGTTACGGAAATCCTAAAATCTATTTAATATCCTTGTGTTATCGTTTTTCTTTTTTTTTTCTTTTTTTTTTTTTCATTTTTTTGTTTATTTGCTTCACGTAATAATGACGTCATCGTAAAGATAGGAGAGTATATTTTTCGCATGTTTTTGTGTTTTTGTTTTGCTTAATTTTTTGTCTGCACTTTCGTTTTAATTTGTTGTTTTTCTTCTTATTTTTTTACATAAATAAACACATTTATGTTATGTTAGGATAAGTTTAGTTGAATCCGTATTTTTGACGCTTTTGTTTTATCGCTTAAATTAAATTTTTAAATTATAATTAATTATTACATTTTAATATAAATGTATAGTTATTACGCAATAATATTCAGTAGATTTGTTACAATAATTCGTTTTATTTTCAATTACATTCTCGTCCTATGGTTTCTATTGTTGCAGTTGTTCTCCTTAATATTTTTAAGATAGTTGATGAGGTTTTCTTATACACGCTACAACATTGGTTATTATATGACATGAACTTTGTCATTTTGGGAAATCATGTTGCATACCTGCAGAAAACGATGTAATGAATAATTAATATAATATTTAATTAAAAAAAAACTCTTTTTGACTTAATTTCATTCACTTGTTTGTTTATTTATTCGCTTACATAATTAGGACACAACTTCGATGGCTACCATAAAGTTAGATTTATAGAATTAAAATTTAGAACGCAAAAGAAAACGTATTTCGTTTCTGACATCGACGCGTCCATGTCCGCGATCAATATAGATTTCAAGTTACAAAAATTTTAAAATCAATTTTATAGCAGTTTTCGGTAGTCATCAGTCGCGTAAACTACTCCAAACATGGCGAATGTTTCTTATGAGCCCAAAAAAATGCGTTCGCCGTTTCATCAATAAAATAACGCATTTAATCGAACATTTTATTGCGAAAAACGTGCATTTGAAATAAGTCTGTATGGAAACTACGAAATTCCTTTAAATAGCGAAATTAAACACAGACTTGCAATACCATAGTAAACCTGCTCGCATAATAATGTTAAGACCCTTTTTGTAGCTAGCTATTAACAAAAAGATTAAAAATAATTCCCCGGAAAACATCAAAATTAAATCTTGTATTGATGACTGGTTTTCAAAAGGTTTATAAGCAAACGATATGCCGAAGACAAGGTGACATTCGAAGGAAGAACTCGATTCAATATATGAGAGGTTAACAGAATGAAGTGTTGTCAACTGCCGAAACAAGTTATTTGTAAAGAGCTTTTCTAGGAGTTGCAAAGAAAATCAACGACTCCTAAGTTCATTATCTAATGGCGCGAATCCAATTTGAGAAATGTTAGGAAAAGCATATAAAATGGGGAAAAGGCAGTTCACGTTAGAATTTACTTCTTCCTTGAATTCAAAACGCAAACGGCGCTAGAATTTCATTATATTTTCAAATATTCAGTCCGTCCATCTGTCCGAATTTTACTGCGAAGGTACACTGTTTAGAAACATAATCGCAAGTGTTCAAAAGATTACTTGGATTCTTCCAAATTCTCCCACTTGGATCGCGCCGTTTATCATTTAATACTGTAGCCTCCTAAGCCAAGCCAATTATGAAAATAAAATAATAGATTAAATTGCTTAAAAAAGCAAGATAAGTAATTAAGAACCTCAAAGCATAGCACATTTACGTACACGTATACGCTCACTTCGTTTAGGATGAAAGAAAGTACACATCTATGCACTTGATAACTAAGCTATGCATGAACAATCTGAACTCGTCACTAATAAATTTTAAATAATATATATTTTCATCGGAGGTATTGACAACGAATGGCATTAGACAATAAATGGTTTTCCTAGTTCCGTTGAAGAACACAACCAAGTTGAAGAGATTTTTGTGAAGCCATGAAAGTTACGGTGCAACGGTATTGTTTGCCAACTGTACATAGCCATATCTAATGCCAGAAACAATATGGTCTGACGACAATGCACAGTCGAGTTAACAACAGCTTTAAATAAAATATGCGTTTCTTTAATTTTTTTATACCTACTTTGTACGACAGACAAGTAAAAGCAACACAAACGGTAAACAGATTAGAATGACTGAACAATAATTTAATTGACTCTGTGCTTTTTTTACTTCCTTTCCTTTCCTTCTTTTTCTTTTAACAGAAAATGGAGGACTTTTTTGACACTCGGATAACAGTGGATGAAGTGACCGGATTTGTAATGTTAACGGAAGACGATGCAAATTTTTTTACAAATTTTTCATGCCTACCAATTAGTGAAGAAACATAAACGCAATAGCTTAGAAAATCAATGGCGTTACACAAATTCTTATCAAGACTGTCTATGTGTTTTTTTATTTTCAATTATATAAAGAGCAAAGAATTGAATGACGGCCAACCCAAAAATTTGTTAAGGTGGGACTATTGGACTATTGGACTATTGGACTATTTACGCTGTACTATGTAAAATTTTTGAAATAAAGAAAAAAGAAAAACCAGAAAAAGTAGATTTTCTTTTCTTTGAGTGTCGGAAGTTTTTGGTTTTCGAAAAGAAAAAATTTTGCGAAGTTGAGGGGGATGATTGTAAGTGCTCAGGAAATTTCTTTGAAAAAATTATAGCAGAATATAGCTGAATTGTTCGATTTTGTTTTGGAAGTCAATTGTTAATGAAAACATAAAAGAAAAAGATATATTTTGAGAAACTTTGCTTCGCTGTACAGAAATAAACGATCAAAAGATTTTAAAGGAAAATTTCAATTTTTATGTAATTGCAGTGAATCTCTTATTCGAGTTTTTGTGACTGTAAATGATTAATAAAAAGAATAGCCATAGATTATAACAACTTCTATATTCGAACAATTGAAAATAAGTTCATGTAACTGTAGTAAGTGACCTGCGTATTGGATAATAAATAATAAAGCAAATAAAGTCAAATTTGTTGTGCCTGAAATTAAGCTTTGTCAGTCATTTTAACCAATTGCCAATATATTCTATGTAAACTTTATATCCCAGCTGGCACTTTTCATGTCTCCGGCCGATCGTCTGGGAATGCCTGCGTTAAAGTGAGCTTATAATGAGCTTATAGTGAGCTTATTATAATCAATAATCAAATAACGATCAATAAATCCTTTCTTAAAAATCCTAAATGCAATCGTTCAGTTCAAATAAAGACGTTAAATGTTATTAAAGGTTGCCTTGCCACTCTCATCTTTTTAAATTCATAAAGGAAAATAGATTTGCATGTTTATTGCGATGAAAATGCCTCTTTTAATTTCCTGTTTCCATTTGTATGCCCGTTCACCTTACGGGTGGTTTAAGGTTAAGTCAGAAGCCTTTAGAGGGAATTGTTACCTAACAATATGTTTATAAAAGAAACAAAAGCGCTATCAAAACATTTCCGCGTGTACGAACAATAGAGCACGAAATTTTAGACAACGCTATTACCTCAAATATATTTAGTGCTGAAAAGGGAAAGACAGTACACTTAGGCCTATCTATCTTATCTACAAGCAAGCCATCAACGCTTTTAATCCTCAAGCAATTGTAAATATAATATTAATTATAATTTAAAATAACTTACCTTTTTGTCCAAAGTCTAGCGATCCTATCATGTTCCTCACGATTTTGCAAGTACTGAGTAGCGATACTGCCAACCAAAGGATCGGCTAAAATTATATAACTTTGCATGTCACGTACGATTCTTACATTATTTATAAACTAACTCACCAGGATTGCAATCAGTTAGCAGGGAGCATATTGATAGCAAAACCTTTGATATGGTCAATGCCGGTGACCAATTATCTTTAAGAATATCCAAACAAATAACACCTTGACTATTGATATTACAATGATAGATACGAGTGCGAAAAGTAACTTTGGGTGGCTTAAAGGGATATTCGGGTGAAAAATGTATATCTAGAAAGAAAACACCACCCTCATAAACAGAACCGGGCGGTCCTAGTATAGTGGAAACCCATTCATATAGGTTATCTCCTTTCGGACCAGCACTACAATTAGGAGGTGGATCCAATGTGATTTCGGCCAATTCTTTTTGTATACGTTTAGCTGAAGTGCCCAAAGCTTTTGAAATTTTCTGATTTGGTTTGGGATCTTTGCGGGTCTCTTCAGCTGTCGTCGTCCCTGACGAAGTAGACGAATTTGTCGAAGAACCGGCGGACCCCGAATTATTGCCAGTAGCACCGTTGCGACCCCGTCCAACAGATCCGGCACTTGCATTGTTTGCAGTAGTCATATTGGTTGCTGTACCTGTCGTAGCGGAAGCACTTGAGCCGCTGGCTACATTACTAGTGGAGCCGCTGGTATTAGTTCCACCACTAGCAGTTGAAGTTGAAGACATTACGGTACTTTAAAAATGTAACTACTATGCTAAAGACTATAAATAAACAAAAAGCGAAACTATGTCGCATAAATAAGTGTTTTTATTGTCTATTTTTAGGCTACAGAAAAGTTGATAAATTTGCTGTATAACATAAAGTCCTTGAGAAAAATTGTTATAATCTGCGTTGTTAGAAGGACGAAGACAGATTTAAAAGGGTCTACAACTGATTTCTTGTCTGCTTTCACGTAAGTTGGAAGAAACCCTTAGGTTGTTACATTATTAATTTATGATAGCCATAAATATTCTAGCTTTCACACAAAGTACGACAAGCATCACGATAGACACTTTAACACAGTTACTTCATTTTAGCGGCCATTTTGGGTATAAAAAAAGCCAAAAAAAATTTACACAAGAAATAAAGCAGACAACAACAATACTCATCAAAGCAGAGTCGTTAAAAATTCATGTATATATGTTTAACATGATCTTTTTTGCAATACTATGTTTTATAGAAAAAAAAATTATCTGTTTGAACTGCATGTGGTAATCGAATGAAAGAACAAATGTTAATGGAAGAACGCGAAGAAAAAACAAAATATTAAAACAGACAAAAAGGGACTGCAATTGACAGAACTCGTGAACATCAATAGCCTGGCTGCACGCATTAGTAGTTGCTTCAAGCAGAGTAGCAGCGCAGCTATACTTTCGAAGCCTCTTTTCAATTTCTTTGTTTTTTATTCAAGTAAACTCTTCACTTATAGTTTTCATAACATCTACACTTTTATATACAACGTCAGATAAATATCCTTTTAATTGCACAACTTTCCCACAGCCTTATTACACTTTCATAATAATTTTACTTCCTAAAGAGAGACGACTTTTGTTCTCGGAATTTTTCAGCAACCCTTACCTTTTCTTCGGTCAGCGGTAAATATTTCTTAACTATATTTTTCAATTTTATTCCTTCAAGGCAAATAAAATGAAGCCTTTAAACTTAATCAAAAATATATTTGTTGTCAAGTTATTTTTCAAAATTACTTTTTCTTATTACAAAACTTAAAAAATAAATATTTCACTGCCATCAAACTCCAAAAACGGCTTTGATTTTTTTCGCAAAACAGTAGTCAATGTTCGCCTAGAGCTGCCAAGTTTCATATAATGTGGACGACTGTCATAGTGATGAGAAACACGGTTTATCTATTTTTATTAGGAATGGTAGGAATATAGCGGATATCAAAAATATATTACTGATTTCGGTTTCCCACGTGACATTTCAATATTACAAATAAAATTTTGCACTTGCACTTGCTAAAGGGTCTTTTGCGACAGTGAATAAACGAAGAATAAACGAGTTAAAATAAGCAGCCTAAGATTGCTGCAGTGACTTCTGCATCAATTTCTGGTAGAATTAAACACCAATATAACAAACAAACACATTTTTGGGAAAGAAAAGGCAATAAGAATACTTAAGAAAATGGGTTATTTGACATTAACGATTTGCAATTGGTGCGGAGATTTCTTTTTGTTAAATTCTAATTTGAAGCAGAAATATTATCAAGTATGCGATCACCAAAATAATAATTAACAGGCAATACACCACGAAAAGGAACATTTTTGTAAATTTAACAGCATGTCGATTGTAGAACACAGGAAGGTTATCCCGTTTAGATCTGACTGCAAGAACCCCACTAATGAAATTTACCAAATAATCAGAACTCTTACGTTACGAACGTAAATGAAAAGATCGTTAATAAACAAATATCAATGTATAATAACAAGAGTGGAGCTAAATGATGGAAATATCCCGAAAAACATTTCAAGTTACAGAATACTTTCTCGCTTTGACCAGTAAGATAAGCGAATATATCATACTTCCATTGAAACCAATGAATTTGACTTTATTAATTAATAGACCATGACTGACTTTCGAAAAGTCGGTATAGATTACATGAACTTGTTCGTGTTCAGAGAAAGCATCATGTAGACAAGTCACTTTCAATAAATTAGTGGAAATTCACCGTTCACTGCAAAAGTCCTGCCACCAATAAGATAAAATAGATTCGATTATCCGGGAAAGTCTCTTACCTACAAATAATTCAAACAACTTAGCCGTAATTAAATGCTTAATTTTGCAATTAGCCTATAGTGCTCAATGTTCTCGCTGCAACCGTTTTTATACAACGGCATAATGAAACTCGTCTTACAAACCATGGGAACATAATTAATGAAGGACTTCCCCTTACGAAACCACAATACCCGGAAAAATGTCAAGCGCCTCGATCAGAAAAGAATAATTCCAAATCCGCCCGAAGATCAACAATGGGATACGAACTTGCAAGGAAGTCGGTAAATAGATTACTTGTATCAGACGGATTAAAAGTTTCGCGCTTACCATAATACAGAAAGGACAGGCGGATAACCTCTTCTTTACGCTTGAGTTAGCAAAATCATAAAATTTGTTAAGATAGTTAAGCAATTAGCTTTTCTGTCTGCCTGTCAAACCGAACCGGACATTTTTGCTATACTTTATCAAGAACAATAGATGCAGATATTGAGATAGCAGTGAAAAGCGCTTTATAGACGATAACCATATTGAAGATATAAATGAATTTAACACGAATGAATTCCCACACGCTATAGAGGGCGCAGCAATGCTTTTATCGTGCTCTCTAAGAACTCCCACATACTTTCTTAGTACTGATTATGTATCTTTTGGTTCCACTACGAAACTTGAAAATCATTAGCTTTGCCTTATGTATGACTCATGTCTTTCGATATATATTTCGAAAAAATAAAGCGAAAGTAATGGGCAAACTTGATGTGTGTTTCTTTACAAACAACCAGCGTTATACTCTCCGCAATAAAGTTCTACAAAGGTAAATAAAAACAAAATTATATAACATTTGTAACAAAATAAAATAAAAATAAGTGCTTTCAACAAAAAAGAACAAATGAAAGAGTGCAAAAAATAAGTTATATTGCTCCAAAAAAAGTTAACCAAAACTTCAAGTGGTTTAACGTCAACTATAAGAACAATATGCAAATATTTGTTTGCTCATTTGCATAAATTCACTTGGTACTTCCAAATCTCTTTATTTTTATGCAGCCAGTGTTTTTTAATCACTTTCGTATTTATTGCTTTAAGCAAAGCATATATGCACAACAGCTGTTAAATGTATTCTCTCATATCTGTTAGATGAAACCAAAAAAATATCTCATGTTAAGCGCCAGTTTGGTTGTTAAGGGTTGCCGTTAGTTGAAAAAGCTGCTGTAGTAGAAAAATAGAACTAAAAACATATTGTTCGTTCCGTTAGTGTTCAAATAGTGTGAAGAACGTGTTAACAAATTTTTTTACTTACAAATACTGAACTTAAGCTTTTGTTGGCTTAAAGTCCAACGTCATATGTTTAGATTTGATCGCATATAAACAATGAAGTTGTATAAATTTCCATTAATCCGGACTTATGAGCAATATCTCAATGACTTAGTCTGTCCTTATTCCTTATCCAAAAAAAAAAAAATTAAATTAATAAACAAAATCAAACCAAAACGAAAAGTTGTTAAGCAAAAGAGTTTGGATTTGTGAAAGATAAATGAAAACACATATTTGATTAAATCAATGGACATCTTTATGTTTCTGCCTCTTTAGCCATCTTTTCAAAATTTTGGTTAAATAATAGAAACCAATAATAATTCTCGATGCTCTTCCCTGTTGCTACAAATTCTTTTGTTGTGAAGAGGAAACTTACAAAAAATTTTTGGATACGAAACATACCTGGTCATCGTATATAACTTGGCATGTATACTACTTCTTGATCGCGTAGAATTCGCTACCACTCTTAGAAATCCCTCCTTTTGGCCATCTTTTTTTCTTGACACCATTCTTGTTAAAATGAAATTCCTTTTCGTTAATTTTCTTTAAAAAATTTAGAGTTCTTCTTTATTAGGTTAAGTTTCAATTACAGTACAATTGTCAATAACATAAACCTCAATCGAATAATTTAACATTAGACGATTTTACAAAAATGCTTAAGTCTCGTTTTTAATACAAACAATACAATTAAATAATTTGTTTTCCTTTAGGTATAGGTTTTAAAAAATATATTTTTAATAATCTGTGCTTATTTCATGTGAATTTCTTCGTTTTTGAGTTTAATTGCCGATTCTTTCACTGATTAATTTTATTTTGGATTTAAATTTTAAACACTAGAATAATTAACTCCTATCTTGTCCTATGAACTGGTTGTTGAGAATTAACTATTAATTGCTCGACTCACTACCCAACTTTTTCTATTCTTCTCACTATTCTTTTTCTCTCAAACGGAATATATTTTTGCCTTCCTATGCTGCTTCTTGTCTAACTCTGTCAATGGCTTAGTGAGCATGAATTGTAACAATCAAAACACACGAACACAATCCATCCCACCACGTAAGCAAAAAGACGGTAAGATCACACGAGCCAAGATAGCATTCATCTTCGGCCTTAAATGTGCATATGTAGTAGCGTTACAAATACCACCTCGATCAGCAATGATCGATATTTTTCGAACATCAAACAACTTTTGTAACACCTCTTCGGCCTTCACACAACAATGTTATTAATTTAAGAATTCTCCAATACAGTAGAATCCGAAAATGTATTTACAAATCCGATCACAGTGCTGAAGAACATATTTTTTTCAACACTTTGAAACGTTGAACAGTTATAGAAGTATGGAAATCAATATCCTTTTCTAGGGTATTGGTGTTAGTCCTAGTGTCTCGTATTGTGCAGGCTTTTTCACACTAATATTTTTTCGAACGGCAATGTTTTGTAAGTAAAACGACTGAAAGTTATGGTGATTGAAAAAAGAATCATCGTGTTTACATAAGCAAACCCAGAGGGTGGTTCACACGTGCAACAGTGCCGCGAACACTTAGCCACGGAAAAAGACGATAGTTTGCGCTTAACACGCTTACTAGTAGCGCGAGCCAAGGCATGCTTATTAACGATAAAATCCTTGTTATAGTTGACATTGAATTACTCAATGCAGTAGGTGCCACCCAAACTGGTATCACCACCATCCGACATGACTTCATGTTTCAGAAACTTGTTGAAAATTAAGATAATCGATACACTACAAGTATCCGCAGCCAATTTAAGTATGAGCATCTTACGCTCATCAAAGTCTACGTTATTTTGAGCGTAGGCGGTAGCGGTAGCAACTATTTCATTGACAAGGTGAATTTTAGAGGAGTCCATGACAGCTCGACATTGTGAACCATTAAAATAGATAGGCACTGGTTACCAGTTAACTTATAAATCACTTGAACTTTTGTTTTCTCATCCACGTTGACTGTTATTTAATTCCCGTTAATTCTTCTTGAGTGAAAGGAATATATGATGGTCTTGCACGGCTATTCCTTTTATTAGTTCAATCAGTGCCAATGTATCTTTGTTAGGTCTACAAAAGAAACAAAAAAGTTCTGTAATTTAAATAGTGGAAAAGGAAACAAATAATTTACGTTTTATAAATAATTGAAAATTTGCTTTAATTAACAAATATTATATTCAATAACCAAATTTAACTGCAAAAGCAAGCCATTCCGATCATTTTAGGAGTGCAATTGAAAAATTTGGGAACTAGAGAAATTCAAGATTATATTGCGAACTGACATTAGTTCCACCATTAGTAATTGAAGTTTAAGACATTACAGCACTTTAAAAATATAACTACTAAGCTGAAGGCTATAAACATGAGAATTTTCGCTGTCTATCCTTAGGCTACAAATTTACTGTATAACAATGTCCCTAAAAAAATTGTTGTTACCTGTGTTTCTTATAACGCGAAGCCAGAACTAAGGTGTCAAACCATGATTTCCTTTCACTTCACTTCTTTCGCTTTCACATGAGTTGAAAGAAACGCTGAGAAACTATTAAAATAACTATATATATCTAGTTTTCGTACAAAGTACGATAAGCATCACGATATTCATTTTAGTGGCCATTTTGGCTATAAAAAGTGCTAAAACAAATTTACAGAAGAAATAAGGCAGATAACAACAACAATAAAATTCATGAAATATTCAAGAGGAAATTTGAAATGTTGATAATGTCAAGCGACTGGTGAAGTTATGTCTTTGGTGGGCAAACTAGAAGGTATACGAATGGGTTTTAAACATGATCAAAACATATTAAAGGAATTATTTGATAGTATCTAAATAAATAAATAAATAAATAAATAAATAAATATGCATCCATTCACATAAATCCAAGTTTTTTGTAAAAAGTTCCGTACAGCGGGATGAAACATGTGCTTTTGCTTATTATATTGTCATAGAACAAACTCAAACCATACTCATCAACGCAGAAAATCGTCGTTAAAAATTCATGTATATATGTTTAACATAATCTTTTTTGCAATACTATGTCTTATAGAAATAAAAATTATCTCTTTGAACTGCATGTGGTAATCGAATGAAAGAACAAATGTTAATGGAAGAACGCGAAGAAAAAACAAAATATTAAAACAGACAAAAAGGGACTGCAACTGACAGAACTCGTGAACATCGAGCCTGGCTGCACGCATTAGTAGTTGCTTCAAGCAGAGTAGCAGCGCAGCTATACTTTCGAAGCCTCTTTTCAATTTCTTTGTTTTTTATTCAAGTAAACTCTTCACTTATAGTTTTCATAACATCTACACTTTTTTATACAACGTCAGATAAATATCCTTTTAATTGCACAACTTTCCCATAGCCTTATTACACTTTCATAATAATTTTACTTCCTAAAGAGAGACAACTTTTATTCTCGGAATTCTTCAGCAATCTTTACCTTTTCTTCGGTCAGCGGTAAATATTACTTATATATTTTTTCAGTTTTATTCCTTATTAACTTGATCAAAAATATATTTGTTGTCAAGTTATTTTTCAAAATTACTTTTTCTAATTACAAAACTTAAAAAGTAAATGTTTCACTGCCATCAAACTCCAAAAACGGTTTTGATTTTTTTCGCAAAACAGTAGTCGATGTTTGTCTAGAGCTGCCAAGTTTCATATAATGTGAACGATCCGTAGAAGAGAGACTCGTATTATTTAATTTATTAGGAATGTTAGGAATATAGCGGTTATCAAAAATTTGTGAGGTTTTCAGCACAACGGTGCGTTTTCCATTCTTCGAATTAATAGGCACGAAAGGGTAAATACAATGGGAAACCGCGTTACCTTGTTATTTCATAAGAAAACACAAAGAAATCGATGTGAGTATAAATAAAATGATATGCTTTGAAATATATAGAAATGTAAAGAACAAATACATAGAAAACAATGATAACAAGGTTAATGTGAAAGCAAGCTAAATTTTTAATTGATAAATGTAATAAAGAATGAAGAAAAATGACTTTGAAAGAAAGAGAATAAGAGGACTTCACTAACATGGAATAACAAGCCAAAATTGCTTTGAAAAATATATTTAAAATTGGAAATAAATTGCCTTTATTGGTTACTTTTTATTTCTTATAAAATAATATTTTTTTTTATGGTAGAAACGTGTTGCACACCAATAATGTGCAGTATATTAACCAGAACAATTTTTATGCCTACTGTGGTAGCAGATCTGCTCTCCTAAATTAGACCCTTTATGTCGGTTCTTTAAAGTTATCTTGAACGTAATAAATACACAAATTTCACTTTTGCCAATATGTGTTAAAATGAAAAAAAATTATTTCTCAACGGTTTGCATATACGAACTAAGAACACGATAACGCATAGTGGAAGAAGACGTTTTCTTTTACAAATACCAAATGAGGATATAATCAGTGCTAAATAATCCGATCTTCTTCAATCAATCTTTTTTTGATCAACAGGATATGTGCAAATTTTATGAAAACTCTTCACATATATTCTATAATTACAGTTTATGTTTATGTTTCTTTCCATCAGGTTTCCGTTTCTAATACAGAGATGCATAGAACGCAAATCATGAATCATTTACATTGTTTCTTTATTCCGCTCCGAAGAAAATGTTGAACATGTTGCTTATTCAGTGTTGTAAAGAAGTATGTAGTAAAACAAAGTATTTTGACCGGTGTTAATGTTTAGTATGAAAAATTGATACGAAAAGGGAAGGATTTAAAATAGCTGGTATATTCGCTTAATATTCTTAAATATTACCAGTCCCTCATCTACACAATAATTGATATTTTATGGACTTTTGAGTTCTGTAATAAACAGAAGTAAATTTGAAAGGTAAGTCTAAACAGCGAATAAGTGTTTGATTAAATTGAGAAGCGGTATTTTCTTCGATAATGAATCTAATCAAACAAAATAAGACAAAGCAGCGCAACAATTGGTAATATATTCGAGTCACACATATTTACAGACTAAGCTTTGAGAAATTACATATAATGCATTTTTTGTTATTTTCCTATGATTTTCAAGAAATGCAACATGGGACTGTTATTGCTGTGAGCCATTTCATAAATCCACATTTGTTTTGGTATCACAAAGTTCACGATTTCCATGAATTAACCGAAGTAGAACAGCAATTGCAAACGATAAACACGGGAAAACATTTTGCTTATCATCCAAAATTGGCGGAAAAGGTGGCAGTAAATTTTGTGGCTTGGAATAAAATTGTACGTGCCGAAGTATTGTGTGAGGCAAAATGGCTGGACGAGTTTATTGTTTGGGCGTTAGACTACGGATTTCCTTTTCGAACCAAAAAACAGTATATATTTCGCTTGCCCACAGAAATGATGGGAGAAATTGATCACATTCGATGTGGCGGTTTGGCCAATATTTTGCCAAGTGAAAGTGAATTTGATTACTTGGAAGATAAAATGGTAACAATTACAAAAGACAATTGGAAGCAAAAAACTTGCGATATTCTGGAAAAATTATTAACGGACGCTGCGTCAATAACTTTTATTGAAGAATTTCGGTCAAAAGACGATCGTCGTTGGGGCGACTTCATTGTTGTAAATCATGTGGGCCGGACTTTTAGTGCCCGCGAACATTTATTATCAGCTAAACTTGCTTTAGAGTTTCCAAAATTTCAAGGTATCGCTCTTAAACTGAAGACAATTAATATTCAACCACAGCTATCTAACTCGGGCAAATTAACAATCAGAACTAATACCATCAAAAGTAACATGGCTAACTTTCTTACAACACAAAGATCGGGACGTAAAGCTGATGATTTTGCTAAAAATAAGGTTGAAGAGTGGCGTGTTCGTAATGAACATGAGAATAATATAATAGATGCGATGTCAAAAAGTTCTATAGGAGCGAGGACCTCTACCGATAACAACGAATCTGTACAATCTGCACGGCAGGTAAAGGTGGACTTTTTAATTTAGGGTCATATCTCTAACATTAAATAAAGGTCTTAAACATTCGGCTGCAGCTATCTAACAATGGCGAATTAACGCAGGGAACTAATATCATCTCAGGCAGCTCGATTGACTTTTTTCCATCGCTAAGCCCGCAGCGTGCAGTCGATAATTTTGATAAAGATGAAGTCGAAGACTGGCGGGTTCATAATAAATGTGAGAATAATATAATAAATACGATATCAAGAAGTTCTGTAGAAGTGAAGAAACACGTAATTTCTACCGATAACAACGAATCCATACAATCTGCGCAGCAGGTAAACATGGACTTTTTAACTTAGGGTCATATCTCTAATATTAATAAACTCTTTTAATATCTACCACAAGTCAACAAATATATCTTGTACTGGAAACACAATCAAGAAACAAGATAAATATTCCGAAGTCACACCTGCAAACTTCCAGTCCTCAATTTCACCTGGTTCGAGTATTGGCTTCCCTTGCTTTAAAAAAATGAATCAAGGGAGCACTAACCAGGTAATCATTTATGAAAACGATATTGTTATTGTTTTGCTTCTACGAAATTTTTATTTTAGAAGTCTTCGTCTCCTTACGATAATCTTACCATAATTCCGGCAGGCTTCGACGTTACTCGTTTGAATACGTATCGTAACGAAGAAACTCATTGGCATCGCAAAAAAACAACGCGTAGAAATAATGTAAGCAACTTTCCAAAAGAAGAGCAAAACGTTTACTTTTCATCAAACAATCTTTCAGCAATTTCAGCAATAAATCCCCAAACGGACCGTACAGAACAAAATGAGTTTGTTTTACGATGTTTTAGTGGTATCAAATAAAAAGTCCAAGAAGTCTGGGGATCCAGCAAAGCAAGCACAAGGAAATATGGAATTGTGTAGTGCCGTTTATGTCGGCACTATTTCGGTATTAGTTTACTTTAGTTGCAACTATAAAATTTCATTTTATGAAATGTCTTTTTACTAAATATTGATTTAAGCATTTAAATTTTTATTAAATTTTTAAGTAATTCGTTTTTAAGGGCTCTTTTTTCTGCACGCGATAAAAGGCACACCAAACAGTAGGTCTGACGCAGGCATTAAAATCTGTTTTGTTAAAAGGGGGAGAAAAATGTAGTGACTGAAATGCAAGCAACGCATTTCTTTTTTCATTGCCATAATGCCACGGTTAAAAGACTGGCGCTTTATTCAAGTGAACTTGCTCCTCTCCTGGTAATTTTGGCCCAGGACGTATATTCTTTAAATACCAAGAAAAATCTTCACATTTCATTCGTTTATGCAACAAAACGCGGATATAATACGTACATATGTACGATTTTTTTTCCTTTTTATCATTACATTTTTGCCTGCTGCCCTTACCTTACCCTTACAATCCAATATCTATAGTAACCAAATATTATCCGAAAACCAGAAATATCTAAAGATTTACATTCAAACATTATGTTACTGAGAAATGGCTTGCATTAAATTAAAAACTATTTTCGTTTTCTTTTTTACCCTTTTTATATATAAAAATATTTTTTGGTTTTTAATTTCTAAGAAAACACATTTGAAAATTTGTGTTTTGCTATTGTCTTCAATTGGAATCCGAATGATCAGCTTTAATTACGGCTTTTCGAGATTTGTATACCCTTACAGTATTGTCGGCACCGCCAGACACAATATACTTAGGATTCGACCAATCGATATCTAAAACTTTGTCACCGTGACCAATTAAATCATATAAAGGAGCTTTCGGACTAGTAGTGAAAATAAAGATTAGCATAAAAATTGGAGTAAATCGTTGTAGTCGTACCTTCGAAGATCCCATAATTTATTTTGATGGTCGTAGGAACCAGAAACGAACAAATATTCTTCCGTTGTTGACCACATAACCGTCTGAATCCATTGTTGATGACCTAAGTAAGTGTTGCGCACCACGCAGGAGCTTTCTGTCAACATTTTTATATAAAAGTGCAATTTTTCATGAGTATCTTAATTGAACTTACGATTTATTCTGGGATCGTACAGTCTAAGGTTTTTATCTGCTGACGCAGTTATAATCAGTCGGCAGAGATGAGAATAACTAGCATCAAATATAGATTTGTTGGTGGAAATTTCAGTTTTAATTCCTTCCAAGCTGAGATCCCAAACCTTCATGAAATATGTTGTTAATGTTAATTTGTAATGCAAATATTCATAAGAGTATTCCTTCATACCTTCATAGTATGATCCCAACTGCTAGTTATTAAAGTTTCATCGTCCATCCATTGTACGGCAGAAATACATTCGCGATGTCCTTGCAAAGTTATTTGTGGTGTCTGAAAATTCCAAATGTTCATTATTTCAGTTGAAAAATTGCGCTGGAAGTATTATTTTGATAGAATCGGTACCTTGACAGAACCATCTTCCGTTTTTGAACGTTTCGATGTGCTTGCAGTTGTCTCGCCGGAGTCTGTTGACCATATTTTTAACAAAGTATCCCAAGAGCCAGTAGCAAAACGTTTACGATTCGGACTTACTCCGACGCAATCAATACCCCGTTCGTGGCCCTTGCAAACGGATATGCATTCCACTGAATTGTTTTCGATGGACCAGTCCCACAACATGGCAGTTTGATCTTGAGAACATGATATAAATTTACCTTTATCACCGTCTAAAGAAACCCAAGTTACAGCCTTAATTGGCATTGTGTGGCCAGGTATGGTCAAGGTATGTGCGCCTTTATTAGTCCACAAGTTGATCGTGTTGTCGTAACATCCAGTTAAAATCCATTTACCATTCGCTTCAACAGCAGATACCCAGTCATCATGCAATAAACAGTCTTGGGGTTCCGGAGCTGGAAATCTTTCTAAGTATTCAATTTCAATCGCATCTTCAAAGGATATAGATTTTTCTCTTAAATGATCACACAAACGGCCCCGTAGATATTCAAGACCAAACACCAAAAAATCAAATTCTATCGGTGTTTTATGATCACCGGAAAGTGATTGTTCCAGGAGAGTATTTACAAAAGTGGTTAACTCGCTGGTTGTCACACTGGCCTCTATAGAGTAAGGAACGTCAGGAACTGCATAACTGGAATTATTTTTTCGGAATTACTTATCAATATTGAAAATAGATTCCTTACTGTTGTTGCTTCGTTTTTAAGTGAATTTGAACCTGACTCTCTCCGTTCTCAGATTCCATATCTGCAACCTGTTTGTTACTCTCTTAAGCACAAATTTGAAATTTATATTAAGTTTTTTACGAATTTTATTCAAAATTTTATGTCAAAAATCTGATAATCACGTTTATTACACGGGTTTTACTTAGAGATGATCTAGTATCGATTTCTTGATTGTGTATTTTAAAAAACAATAACTCCCTAAAACTAGGTTCGTTTATCAACACTGGTGAAAAAACAAAACAAATCTTTGGTTATTTGGTTGTATTTCTGAATGTTTTTGAATAAATATTAAATAACAAATAAAGAAATGTTTAAAAAGGAGAATATGGACAGTTGGAATGCTGTATTTACCGAATGTCAATTACGTTCAACTGATTTAAGCAAACCCACAGAAGGATTCCTAACAGGCGTGTTGGTAGGCTATTTAAAACGTTTTGGTTATAAAATAGAACCTCCAATTATGATGGAGAATACTGAATATCGTCTGTTTCGAATCAAATTAGTCAAACAAATTGATCACATGCTTAAAATAAGCAACGAGTCCTATGTTTTTACGTACTATGATTTAATACGACCTAGTAAGTGAAATATATCGAATGCCTGCAAAGTTACATTGATTTTCATTTGCTTAAAGCACCTAAGAAAACCGCCCAGATGTTATGTATTCTGTTGAATTATTTGTTTTATTACAATATGTACAAAGAGGAAGTTTTCAAAATGATTGGGAAACCATTAAATGAACTGCAGGACCTAAAAACTCGAGTCGAGGAAATAAGATGTGAAAAAGAAAGAAGACAAAAAGAAAACGCAGAGCTTAAGCAATCTATTCAGATGTTGAATGAAAGATTATCAGCTGGTCGGGAAGAATTAAAAGCTTATGTGGAGAAAACTGGAGCAAAAAAAGAGGATATTGGCAAACTTGAACGCGAAATTGAAGAGCTCATAGAAAAACTAAAGGACTTGCAAGGGGAAAAAAACCGGCTTCTCAAACAAGTGGTATCTAATGAGGAATTTCAGGAATTAGGAAAGTAAGCGAAGGAATTTTGGTAAAATTGCGAAAATTTTAACAAGTGATGTTTTAGGCAAACTCAACAGTTGCAGAATAAATTGGCAACTCTAGCGAAGGAGCAAGGCCATATGGAATCTGTGCTAAGTAAACGTAATGAAGACATTAAAAAGCTGCAACAACAAAGTGTTGAACTCGAAGAGTTAAACAATCTATTCCCAAAAGATGTGTTAACCCAACTAGAGAGCAGTAACAAACAACTGAAAAATCTGCAAAGAGAAGCTCCATTTGCAGAAGATAAGAATAAACTCTTCGATAAGGACATAAAAGATTTGAAAGAAGCCGTCGAACAACTCCAAGCTGAATATAGTGTCAAAAAAAATGAACTTGGAGACAAACGGCTAGAAGAAGAAAAGAAAATTGCTGAGCAACGATATATAATCAAGGAAAACGGGAAAAGAATAAAGAAACTTGAACAGCGGGTACATAATTTGCAGTGTCGTATCGCAGATCAGCGGGATATTGAGAAAATAATAGATGAAGGGGTAGCGGAAATTATGATTGGTTACGATGAATAATAGATTTCGTTTATTATAATCAAAATATATTTTTAAGATTCCATAGATTGTTTTTCTAGATGAGCTCTTAACTGTTGATTGAAATCATCTTCAACGTTATCATCATCCCAATTATCTTCCCATACATTAACCTCTTCATCTTCGTCAGCCACATTGAAATCTGAAAAGCAAAACAGCACACTTATTAGAACGTATACTAGAATGTTGTAAAAGAAAACAAACCTTCGGCGGGAAATTCTTCGAATTCATCATCCTCCTCTAATAAACCCAAATCGCCTTTAGAGGTCTTTTCTTTTTCACTAGCCATTTTTTTCGATTTTTTTTCAAAATTTATAGCTCTTCCACAGAATTCAAGAATGTTTTCACTATTTTGGGAAAATATTGTATAGTGTGAATATGCGGAATCATCTGTCAAACGGATACAGTGTTGGAAAGCGTCGCTTTTACATTTCAAAAGTGGCTGGTGAACAAAAAATTGTTGACAACGATTGTCACCTAATAATTTAAAACAAATGGTAAATAAATAAATCCGAAAAAAGTCAACAAGACGAGACTAACAATCGATATTGTTGCATTATTACTAATAACGTCTTTTTTCTATCTATATTCAAGTAAACGTATTCAGAGAATTGAGAAATCATTTAGTCTCCTATGTTATAACAAAAACGAATAACGCACGAAGATATGATGTTCGTTTACTTTAAATTTTAAAATTACTCGGAAAAACCCCCGTCAACATCACGTGTTTCCAAAAGTGGTCCCATCCAATTGTTTAAATTTTTTATCTAATCAATATTTTTTATCATTAGTCAATAAACCAGCTTGTTTACTTTATATTAACTTCCTTATTGTTATGTTTTATATATTTGTTGTTTATATTTACTTTGATTTCTTTATTTTTGGTTCTCAAATCACGTGTTTTTGTTTACATTTTCCTGTAGTGCGGTGGCTCATTGTGCTTACCATTTGGAAGTTTTTAACCCGAAAATGAAAATGACTGCTTTTTGTATTAGCCCCTGTATTGTCCATGTTTGTTTTGTATTGAGATCCGAATATGTGAGTTTTACTTTACCCTGTCAGTTGGAATAACGGATAATCATGGCGTGAATCAGCGATCCTTAGCTAGTGAGTCTTAGTAGGCCTGGTTAATACCTAAAGTACCATAGCAGTAGGTTAGGTATCGCCCATAACAAAGAACTTGTTGGAAAAAGAAGTTATCTTTCAAAAGAAAAGAAATATCTTCTTCTTTAGAAGATTGAAGCCATTTCCAGCTCCATTTAGCTTTGTTTTTAGGTAGTTCATCTTTAAATTCTTCTTAGCCTTCTAAGTCATATCAGTGTTGTCGTTTGCAACAGGAACTACGAAAATATGTGAGTTCCGATTCATCGACAGCCTCTGTTAGTTTACTGTGCCGCACTCTGTATCCCAAGTGGGCAGTAAGCGTATAGTAGTTTTATATCTTGTATTTGCAGTAAATACAAAAAGGGTAGTCCGTCGTGGAAACAAAGCTACGTTTTCGTTTAAATCGACGAATATGCCTTTTTGTGATATGTCGCTCTTGGTATGACGATTTATGTTTATGCGATCCCGTTGCAGAGTTTGGCGTTTCTCACAGTTCACATTCACCAAATATTTTCTCATGTGAAGGAGGTTTGTGGCATTAACTAAAGTTAGCTTTGCGTAGAAAAACAAGTTTAGTATGAAAATTTACTCGTTCAGCATCTTTGTCGGTTCGTAGATCACCGACTCATTAGTAAAAAATCATTAGGATTGATGCGATTCTTTACATACGATCTTGATCAAATCAGAGAAAGAGAGAGAGAGAGAGAGATAACCAGATAATTACTCATCAAAGATAAAAATATTCGATACATTCATCAAACTTTTTTTTGTTTCGAAATTCAGTTCAAACTGAATATAAATTTTCTTTTTGTTTAGTTTCAAATTTCAATAAATTATAAAATAATAAAAAGGTTATTAACGTTAATTGCTATATCTACTGCAATGGAGGATAGACTTGTATTAAATTTGTCCTTTCGTTTGTAACATTTTGAAATATCCAACAAGGACCCCATAAAGCACATATATACTCTATATTAACATATTATTCAAAATCGATATTATTTTTGTCGGTCCATTTGTCGCTTCGTAAAGTGTTAATGTCACTACAGATAAAGAATTACGAGGCGTACTTTCTCAAGTGGTTTTTAGGCGTGGATAAAAAGGCACTGTGTGTCCTATTAGTTACGGTTGGCTTCAATAATATTTGTTAAAACATTCTTGGGGTCATAAGGCTTTGTAAGCAAGATTCTTGAATTTGATCGTTTAACTTTATTTTCTTTAAATTTGTTTTTCTTCCAAGTTGCGAAGAAAACATTCGCCCCCTGCTTCGAATGCAAGCCCTATTCTATTCTTTTTATTAAATATATCATTTAACTAATTTAAGCGAAACACATGTGAGCGCAGCTCTGTCGGAATTATGAAAATTGCAATTTTCCACTTTTACTTTATTGCTAGTTTGAATTTTTTTTCATTTTTTAAGCTTTACTCTACGTTATTATTGACAATATTCTTTTACGGGTTTGTGCAATATGCAAAAAAAATGCATATTGTAGTCGTTCGTTGTCATTAGAATAGTTCGCATTTAAGTTTGTGGCTTCAAAACGTATTTCGTTTTTTCAAGTTGTTTAATGTCTCTTAAAATTAATTAAAAAATAAGCAACAAAAAAAAAAAAAGAAGCCAAAAAATATATTAGTTAATTAAAAGAAGTAAGAGAATTATATTCGGCTGTGATCGAATCTTTTATACCCATTTCCATTATCCTAAAAAATTGCATTCTCAAAATTTATTTCTCACACTGAGTGGGCGTGACAAGATTTATCCCATTTGTGTAGTATAAAAGTGGAGTTTTTACATCGTGCATCTGTTTTAGTTTATCAGAAGTGAGCAAAACTCGTAAGACAGCAAAGGTGTTCTCAATTTTTGTTGTACACGTGGTGGTACACGTATCCTTAGGCTTACTTAAGCAAATTTGTAGACGATATCTTAATTTGTTTACTACAGTTATTACACCGTTGATGGACAGACCGAGGGATGGACAGACGAACAGGTGGGCATGCTTAGTTATAGCCCGAATTTGACATTGGTCAAGAATGCATACACTTTATGATGCATTTACAGCTTGTCTCTGGCGTCATGAAGATTTTGAAAGAAAAATTAAAATTCGATATACTATAATATTAGGTAGGCGTAACGAATTTTTCCTATTTTTGCACTTTTTTGTATTACTCCATAGCCTACAGAATATATGTTCAGATTTTTACATTTTAATCTGTTCTAGATTGTGGGTAACTAACAAAAAATCAATCTTTTTCCTTTCCGAAAACAGAGGTGATTCAAGTTTACTTGGTATTGTAGGCATTTCTTTTGACTGATTTTTCTCATTTTCAATACCCACCTGCGAGCAAGACCTTGTAATGTTTTTGTTAAATTTGATGTCGATAGCTTTATTTTTGCGGCCAAGAGAATGTTTGCAGCAGGCTTTATAGACGGACAGATGGACAATGATTCAGGTTAGCATATCGGGCAAATGGTCTCCACAGCTTTGCTGGCTCCTTTTATCGAATTTCTAATCAACGAAATGTGAGAGTGCACGATCAAGGAGTGCCTCATGCATGTATGGTGACACTGTCTTGTTAAAATCAAATGTCGTTCAAGCCAATAGCATCCAATTTAGGTAGAAAGAAACTGGGTTATCATAGCGCGATATCGAACACCACTATTTGTCATTGCTTGAGCAGTTTCATTTTCGAAGAAGTATGAACAAACTTTCATTATTTTTGAAATATTGTTCCACATTGGACAACGTGTTGTTCTCTCGCGTAATGCCCCATTTTCACTAACCCTAAACTGTCAGCTGTCAAACAGTTTTTTTTTTGGGTTGCAAACACTTTACTGCACTTTTTAAATGTCGTCAAATTCAAATCTGGCGTAAATTGTGGGACACCCTACATATCCTTACGTTTGAAAAACAACAGGAATTTACAAGAAAGGCGCAAATATATGTCGTTTCAAAGGCATACATAAGATAGATAGATTTTCCTCAATTTTGTTCACATCCCTTAGAAAAAACTACAGTATCCTTTGGAAAAACGCATACGTGGACAGTGATAAAGTTTTTCATTAAGGGTAAGGTAAGTGCTCATTGAAACCCGTTTTCAATAAATTTATTTTCCCACCAGTGATATATCAGCGAGATAACGATCGTCATTGCCTTGAGCGTTGAAAATACACTTCAAACTTGCCGGTAGTGGTAATCGTGTTTAGTCAAAGACTTCGCTTTGCTACTAAAGACTATTTGGACTTGCTAACGAATGGTATGATTTATGATTAAAAGGAAGGTACATACGAAGCGCTATAATCGGGAAATTCGTTTCTTTGTCCGCACTTTTTGATTCGGCCAGAATATAGTCTTCATTCATTACGCTGCCTTCTCGTACTGCCACGAGAGTAGGAAGCGGAATATTTAGGTGAATTCGCCTTCTCTTCTGTGCAATTATGAAAAGCGTAAAACTGCCGAAATATGATTTTGGTAAAGAAGTTTATGTAGTATGCATAGGTTAGTGATACCTATTTGTAAATATATAGCAGATTTTGAAAAGTTGAAATGTCAAAAAAGAATCCAAAAATGTAGGTTTCAAGAGAACTTTAGAAAAGGCACAGGAATAAGTGAAGTGTCTGTGGAGTTAGCCGTTTCCTTGAACACATTCAGAACTTTATATATTGAATATTTAAACGCTATTGTAAATAATAATGTTTGCCTATGTTGCGCTCGGATTGCGACCCTAAAGTAGTTGAGCAAATTATATAAATTAAAGAAAACCGAATCTCTTCAGCACTCACTGTTTACTTGAAAATATAAAAATTTCGAATATTAAACAACAAAAGATGCATCATCCCAGCTGGGATGTAAATATTTCCTTCTCTTTATTTTATTTATTATAATACTCTACAGCATTTGTGGTAAGAACATATTACGCGGATGTAGGAAACTTCCAAAAGAAATTGAGATAGAGCCACCTTTTATTATGTCGATCGATTCAGTGTGAGTTTGAATCGATTAAAGCTTGTCTGTCCGTCTGTCTTCCTTGTTTTCTTGCATTCAATCTACAGGCCGCAATTTTTGAGATATTTTTGTGATTGATATATGGATAGGTTTTGGTGCAAGGACGAACGCTATTGAATACTGTTCAGATCGATCCATTTTTTTGACCGCTTCCCATATAGCGCCTTGTTTTGAAAAGTCATTATATAAATACGGTATGTAATGGGCGCTCGTGGCTCTTCTCAGAGATTTTACTTGTTTTCTATTGTATGCCTCTACTGCATTCGCTTATTAAGTTAGACTTTACTACCGGATATTTATGTTATAAGACATAAAAAGAAAAATCTCCCATTACGTCACAAAACTTTTCGGTAAATTTTCATGACTAATTTATGATGCATCTTTTATCATTATTTTCATTTTTCTAACATTAAGTGAGTCTCGAAAATTGTAATTAATTTTTTTATAAGCTTTCGCTCTGTCGCATCGAATTTTAGTTTTATAATCTCATTTCTTAATCATCCTGAGGTTCTAAAGAGGTTTGCTCATGTCCGTACACTTTGTTTAAAATATTTCTTCGACATTCGATTGTATCGAGAGTTTTGATAGTGAAAAGGAAAAGAAAATTTGGGTAAAGAGCAGAGTCGGTCTTCAATACTTAGACTTTTAAATCTCTCTTTCTCTCTCTTTACTTATTCTCTTCGTGTCTATTTTCATCAAATGATGCTCATTGAGGAAAGTTTTCAATAAATTCATCTTTTGGCTGATGTTTGTCCTAAGCGAACTGCGGGGCAATCATGTATAAAAAATGTAATTTTCGCTTTTATTGGCGGCTGTTCTTGCTGAATAGCTGAAAACGAAATCTAAAGCTAACTTCTAGCTATGCGATTACCTTCCACGGGGATCAGAAATATCGAACTTTTCTTTAACGGATAAGTTCGGGTTGGTGGCACTCAGCAATCTTACTGGCTTTGCGATTTTTATGAACTAAAATTTTTCAGTATTTTACCGGTGTTCCGGTGTATCGATGTTTTTCATTGGGGTGACCATAGCGTCGGTAAAGTGTCCTTCGCTGAATATGATTTTTGATAAAAGGATTAGTAGGCAACAAAATATCATTGGATACTGAAATAAATGTCTCGACTTGGAATCAAAACAAGGCGAAGGAAAATCGAACGTCATTATGAAGAGAATCTTCTTTTTTTCCCCTGCTTTTAAAGGTAATGCAGCGAAATTTATGAAAGTCTTAAAGTAAGACTTTTATCTGATATCAAAAATTGTTCCCTTGCTTAAGTCGTCGTTCATAAAAAATATAAGATATCGTTTTGAATGTTAGTATATGAATAACTATTTAAACAAAGCTAGTATCTAGTATAGCACTTTATTTATTAGCGTTATTGTCTTAAAAATAATTTACGATAAAGCAAACAGTTATTACTAAATACATGAAGAAACACATAATAGTGTATTTAATGCTCTCACCTTACTTGGGGCCGCAATAAAAATTTTCGCTTTAATTAAGTAGAAAGATGCTTTCTCACCCCTTACTTTGGATACCCTCTACTTCTAATAAACATACGGAAAGCGTTTTGTTAATTCTAGGCGTCAGTTTGTCTAAAGCGAGTGCAGTATAAATTATCTTCAATAGAATTTAACTTTTAATTATTAAAAATTCCTTCCCTATGCAATAAAAAGGGGTGTGACCTATTTTCACCAGTGAACGCAATAACGAAGATAGCGGCAGGTACTCGAAATGTAAATCTATACGAGTGCGAATTGAATGAATCGAGGAGTTTTGTCCAAGAAGAGTTTTAATATTTTCTAGACTGCTTCCTACGGTGACGCTTTAAAGAAGAAGAAGAAAAGGAAGAAGACTACCGATTTTATCGTAGAAATCATTTCACGGGATAAAAATAAGTCATCGTACGAGTTAACGCGCCCAGAGACATTTTTCAAGTCACACTAAGCAACACAAATCGATCTGAAATCACAAAACGTTCTGGGAAATGTTATGATCAAAAATGCCAAACTTTCCACCTGAAGTTCCAAATGATAACTGACAAGACTTAGTGTTGTCTACGCTCGAAAATGAGGTTTTGGAAAATCTCCATATAAACCGCTTAAGTAAGGTTTTTCGACTAATAAAAGTGTAAGGTTTACGTCCATGTTCTTGTTGTTTGTGGCGAGCTTTCCTTGATAAAGACGGAAAGCGGCAGTTGGACTTTTTGAGTTAATGCATAACACAGTTATAGTGCCGAGTGAGATATTTAAAAGACTAATAGGTTAAGGGAATGTAGCTTTGAAGATTAGCTATAGTGGACTTAGTTTTGTAAAAACGTAACGCAGTTTTTTTTCCCAGTCTATAGAAAATGTCCGAAGTACCACAAATCATTGAGCTCGCCGGGGTAGTGGACCCTTTTTTAAATGGTGGCAAATTGATTTCTTATACAAGCCGTTACCTAACCAAAACTGGTGAAAATTATGGCAGCATTATGTTAGCTATTACCGCAAAAGTCCAGAGACTATCAGGAGATGTAGAAGAGCTGGCTTTAGTAGCTAAACTGCCACCTATTACGAATGATTTCTTGTGGAATATATTTCAACCGGAGCGCACTTGTAGAACCGAAATTGCTATCTACAAATATGTCGCACCTGCCTTGCGTCAGCTACAATGGGAGATGGAACTGGATGAAGAGGAAATATTTGATGGTTTTTCCACTTATTATGGATCAAGAGTTTCTCTAGACCCGGACTCTACTCGAGTAGATAGAAACGCTCTCTTGGTACAAGAAAACCTGCAAGCTTCGGGCTTTAAGCCGGGCAATCGGGAGAAAATGTTTGATTTACCGCATGCGAAATTTATATTAAAGGAAATGGCGAAATATCACGCTTTACCCATAGCATTGCGCGTAAAGAGACCGCAAGTATTTGAAGAAGACGTACGCCCTTACTTCCAGCATTTCAATATAGATTCAGGCTTAGGGGAAAAAGAAAAAAAACAAGTGGAAACGGTATGGTTACGTTACGTTGTAAGATTCGTTTTCACTTTGCCTCCTTTTTATTCCTAGGATCTGTTAGAACAAGTGGCTATTGCTACCAACAATGCAGAACGTTACGTGGAGGGAGTTAGGGAACTATATGGGGATCTTCAAAAGTTCCGAGACGCCGTTGACGTAGTAAAGGACAATTTGTACTCTACCATCGTGCACTATGATCTGTGGATTAATAACATTATGCTTAAATATGGTAAATAATTTATTTATATATATATATATATATCAAGCTGAGTTTTCTTCTCTTTTATAGACGATAATGGCTTACCATGGAAAGTGAAATTTGTGGACTTTCAAATATCTCAATATGGCAGCTTAGCGCATGACCTCGTGTTCTTTCTATTTTCTAGCGTGGAAAGCGCTGCGTTGGACCAACATTTTGATGAACTCATTTCATTATATTATCAATCATTTTTGAGTTGTCTGAACTCTTTGAAAATACCAACGGAAAGCTATTCTTATGTGGGGTACGTTTTACTGCAGTAGAAAACTATTAATTTTCAAATAATTAACGTATGGTTTAACAGATGGTTTGCATTGCACGCGTTAATTTTTCAATTTAACTTTTTGCTATGAATTTGAGCGTACATTTTATTTGGTATTTTATTGGCATGGCACAAAAATGTGGGCCTGAAGCACTTAACTTGTGTAGCAGTATAAAATACGGTGCGGATTTATTTAAAATTAGTCGGTTCTTTTTAATTATCCGATTACTTCCAATATATCTTTGCCGATTCGTTCTCCATGTCCGCTTTTCCTCTGTCTACCTTCCTTTCTCTCGTTTGATCCGCTTGTCTGTCCTTCTGTCTCTTTTTTGTTTCGTCCGTCTGTCCATCTGTCCGTCTGTCCATCTGTCCGTCTGTCCATCTGTCCGTCTGTCCATCTGTCCGTCTGTCCATCTGCCTTTGGTTGTTCCAACTGCCCGCCATTTCATTCGTCCTGCATTCTTTTTGTTTGTACATCATCGAATTCCCCTGTGCTTGACTCTGTCTGTACTTATTTGATTTACCCGTCCGTCTGGTTTTTGTGGCGCGATCTCTCTCAATTCTAGCATTCCTCTATCCTTCCGTTTAGGTTTTTTTTCTCTTCCCTGTTTGTCCGTCCGTGCGTTTTTCTGTCGATTGCAATTCTTCTTACATTCAGTGCCCACCTATTCCCTAATAATGTTGTTTCTCCTTTCACAAGACCTCCAACCAGCTAGCCTTGTGTAACTGGGCTCTTTTATTTACTTGTTCTTCTATATATCTGTTATTTCATCAGATCCAAATGGTCCTTCCATGCGAATGCAAAGCGTTTCTCAAAACTTTAATGTAAAATTGATCAGGTTATTATTTATTTCTTTCTAATAGGATAATTTATCATCTTACAGAATCAGAAAGTTAATTAGATTTTTTTTTTGCTGCGTTCAATATTTAATTTACCGTTCACTTTGAGAAGTTCAATTTCATATTTCACGATACTGCATGCGGTAATTGATTAGTTCTTGCTGATGAAAGCGGCCACGTTTATGTTAATTGTTTGCGTATTTACTTTTTAATTCTCTTGCAGTTTCTTGAAAGAAGTTCATAAACAGGCCCCTATTGAGATCGCTACTGCTCTATTTATGGTGAAAATAATTTTGGCTGATCATTCGACACTGCCTGATGATTATAAAGATTTGGATTTGTCAGTGATGAGTAAAAATGTGGGCAAAGAACACATTATAAAACGAACTTCCGACATAATACGATTAGCTGAGAAGTATAATTTTTTCTTGTCATAGTAACGAGCATAAATGAAGAACTTTGTTAAATATATATAAACGTTTTAACAGGATAACTAAATAAAATTATTTAGAAAACGAGTAAAAACTGTATAGTTCGGTAATGTCGTATAGTAAGTATCTTACGTCACTTCGCTTAATGAAATTCTTCATGTCTTTATTTTCCTAAAAAGAAATTTTACTTTGTTTCTTCCAAAAAAAAAAAAAACTATATACTCCTCAGGAGAGGCGATCTAAAACATGAACTGGTTCCATGACGTGGTTCCAGTATTAATAAAGTAATTTTCTTGTAAAATATGTTATTATTCTTCGCCGATTTTCTTCATAAGCTACTAAAAATCAGAGTTCGATGCGATATAAAGGCTTACTTTTAGTGAAAACACTTATGCAGCATGTAGTCAAAAAATATGTCCATTATTTACGGTTATTTTGTATTTCACCAACTTTAATGAAATTACTGTTACAGGCTAATTTTCATTACAAATTTTTAAAAATTAGACGTTCCGGCTCGCTTTTCATGAGGACCCTTTATAAGGGGTGACGTCGAACAAATAAATCTGGCTGTTTCATTTTTATATCAAATAATCACTATCGACTAATATTTTACCACTTGAAGCGTTAATTTTCGTGGAATCGATTGTATACCGGAAGATTCAAAAGATCGGTCCATGACATCGAAATTTTTTAAATCAGCTCGATATGTAGAAAGGCTCGATCTTTTTCTAGATATTTAGTATATTCCAAATTGTTTTGAGATAACGACTTTTTTAAAATAAAGTGCCATATGAGGAATGGTCCTTCCAATCCATTTTTAAACGGGTTCCTCTGGTACGGCAGCTTGCAGGTTGAGTATAAGAATATGTATAGATAGTTTTCACACGCATAGACAAACTTGTCGGTGGATCTATCCTAAGTCCTTCTGAGTGTTACATCGACCCGCAGAAACTTAGTGAATCCCTATTTTGTATATAATAGTTAATGTGGCTTTCGATCATAGACACGTCCTATAAAGATAACTAATTTAAAACTATTATGCAACGTTTATTTTCACTTCTGTCGGCAATTACTAATGCTAGGACAGTATAATAGTCAATAATCAAGTGATAAATAAGTATAATAATCAACTAGTGAAAGATAATTTGGTTTCACAAGAAAAATTCGACGTCTGTATTGTTACACTCAATATTTTATAGAGTTTCCGAAGTTTATGCTTGAGCCTTCACAACAAAATTAGAATGTAGTCCATCTTTCGATGATAGATGTGGTAGCCAGAGAAGACAAAAATTACTTAGCATAATGTGGATTTCCATTTCATTCTCCAAGACCTGAGCAGACAGACTTACTGGCGCTTGATAGAAGGCCTCTTTTTTTGTTGCTTCTAATGCCATTGAGTACATATGCAAAAATAATTCTTTTATAATTTTCAATTTATTCCTTTAGTTTTCGAATGATCTTATATTCGTAATCCTATCTGTGATATATAATAATAAAAAAAAAAAAAAGATAATAATAATGATAATAATAGTCGAGTGAATACCTTTAGCGATACGTGTATATGAATTCTCATTAATAATCGGAAAATTTGTAGAGAAAAGCACTCGCCTAAACATATGCTATAGATTTCTTAGTTGAAATGTTTAAATGAATATTTAATTATATTGCATATGGAAGGATTTCATTTGACATTATGATAGCGTAGTAAGAGGCAGAGGGGAATATTATTAAACAGCTCCAAATTAATCATTTATAAAAGAAGGCTTTGAATTCGTGAAGAAACAGTTACTTAAGTTCAATAAACTTATATTTATTTCCATTATAGCATTCATCTAAAATTACAAAATTAATTGACTTTGTAAGAATAATTGATAAACCGAGACATTTTCTTACATAAAAATTGCGTAAATCACACAAAGATACCACAGATCAATCGAATCAATGACCAGGACAATTGAACCGCAATAAGCAAAGGCTAGCAAAGGTTAACTCAGTACAATGCCACAGCAAGTGTAAAGAAACTTTATCACAAAATTCTCAGAATATATAAGGAATGCCTTATATAAATGATTACGTTTGCTATACATGGATATAATTACGGTAAAAGTTGAAATGAAGTGCAAGAAAATTTGTTACCTTGTTCGTTGGTATTATTATGAAGAGATATAATTGAATTTTTAATTTATATTAAAAAAAGTTTTGCATTTTCTTTCCTTTGAAAATGTGCCTCAATAATACACTAACTTGCATCGTTACAAAATACAAATATACAACAAAACTCATTACATTCTTATAGGTATAGAAATGAAAAAAAAGGACTTTTTCTTTATTATAGTATGGACATACTTAACTTTAGTCATAGCCTCTCACTATCTATCACTAGTAGTAACGCTCGCAGAAGTAATAGAAAAAAATATCCTTTTCTTTATTATAGTATGGACATACTTAACTTTAGTCATAGCCTCTCACTATCTATCACTAGTAGTAACGCTCGCAGAAGTAATAGAAAAAAATATTTTCACTTAATGGGAAACTTTGTTATTCCTTTTCTAGGACCAGATTTAGTGAAAGTCTACAAACTTATCCACACAAAAACACGCAATCTGCTTAAGTTGATTTCAGTTTTTATCTAGAGGAAAATCTATTGTTCTTTTCAAGTCATAGGATTTTATGCTTTTTGAACCGCAAATGTGTTCGTCGCCGGAAAAACGCTCCTTTCTCGAAGTAATTCAAAGATCGTTTAAATTCTTGACATCTCATTGCAATACTTTACACAAAATAAAATACAATCGGTAGAGGCACCTAACGGAGCGTATGGAGCCTATTATTAGCACCTGGCATCTAATAGATTAGAATGGTTATGCTGTGCACCATTTGTGATACATAATACACAGAACGACTTCAAATCCACTTTTTATTATTATATCGATCGATTCAGAAATATTCTCGGAATTGATTTAAATTTATCCGTCGGTCTGTGCATATATTTTTCTATACAAGTTGAAGGCCGGTTAAAAGGGCGGTGGATACGGACCGCGCAATCACACAAAAAAAGGCCGCACAAAAACAGCTTTAAGTGTAATAATAAATAACTTTACGAAGACGATTTCCATTATTTTCGATTAAATTGTAATACTGTCGATGATAATCAATGCAATCAGAATTTTTTTTTTGTTTTTTTCAATTATTTTCAAGGCATTAGTAGTTTTTAGTTGAATTGAACGAAAAAAAAAAAAAAATATTTCCAACGAGTATTAAAAAAATCCACCGATAAGAGAAATTTCGTGTGGTTTATCATCAGACAACATCTTTGATTGACAGACGTTTTTCTGGAAAAGGCGGTAGTGGGATTTCAAAAAGTTTTTCGAATTTTATTTTATTTTTTTTTTTTTAAATTACGAGGTGCCGATAACCTTTGTATTTATGCAAGGACAACATTTGCTTTTAAATAAACTGAGGAATTTACGTCATGATAACACACATGCAAACACATGCAAAACAATTGGTTAATCAATTATATTAATACAGAAATCATAAAAATTTTAAAATTTGTCACTTCCCATATAGTTTCCTAAGCAGATAGATATGGTATGGGAATGTTATAAATAATAACATAAATTTCTTTGCTTATAATGCGTGCATACGCTGTACATGCGTGTGTGTGTCGTAAATGCCTTTATCTAACCTAGCGATTAAATTTAAAGTAATATCAATCTTTACTCGCCTTTCAAAGATTATTTTACTATACTTTGGTAGCGATTAAAAATCGAAGCAATAATTTATAGATAAAGTCTAAGGTTTAAATCTCTTTGGGTAGAAATAAGACATTGTTTCCAAGGGTTCCGACCATGTGGCTTGGAAATCAAAGTTAGCGATAGTAACGTTTGAATGTAACGTTTAATTTAATGTACAACAACGTATACGATGTTTTGGTATCTTATTAAAATCTAGTTAAACCAGAAATGTTGAACAGGTATAGCGAAGGTGGCGTGACAATTTCGCTCTTTACAAAAAACATATATTTGCCGCTTAATTGTACCAACGGTGAAATAGCGCGTCTCATTTGTAACGCAAATTGACTTTACAATCGTAAAAATCTTAAATAAAAAACCATTAAAATTTCTTACGTAACATGTAGAAAATATGCTTTTTCTTTCAATCCGCTCCCAATCCGCTATGCGCGTAACGCGGTGACGGTCAGACAGAAATGAGGAACGAGAAAGGGGTAAGGAAGAAATGGGGAAGTGTTGTCCGCATCCTAGTGGACGTGTGTCCACTGTTACGATAAGTGTTACGCCTTTACTGACTGAGCGCTCACTATAGCTACGACAAAAATAAATTCTACTGCACTGAGATTTGAACCCACGAGCATTGACTTGGTAGTCTCGATGATGATCTCGGTCAGACAGAGTTGAGGAAAGAGAAAGAAACAGAGAAGTAGGGAGGTGGACGCCGCAGCGTGGTGGATGTCCTTTCAATCGGTAAGTGTTATGCCTTTACCCACTCCGTACTCATTACAACTACGGTAAAAATATACTCCACTCTACTGAGATTTGAACCCGGGCTTAAGGAAATCGCAAAATGTCTCGAGATCGACCGAGGCGTTGCATTTATTGCGGGGGTAATAGAATAGGCAGAACTGCTTCCAAAGATGACGTCACAGTCAGAGCGTCTTTTTTGTAGATATTTTAAAAAGTACGCGATTTGCGTGAGGTGAAAACTTCACTTAACTTCAACTATGTGGGTTTTGTAAAAAGCACTTCGCATCGAGGTTCGTCTTCAATAATACGGGGCTTTTACTACCTACGTTATATGTTATAAAGTCTTGTTAGGCCGCATGGCGTTCGTTACTTTCACTTCGTCTTCAAGATATATTAAATATAGATGCAGACGTAACCAATTGCTGGGAACGATAACGTCGATAATATAACTTGCTTTTCATCAAATCTTTTGCCCGTATTCGGAGTAGCCTTTTTGGCACATCGCATTTCTGCGTCTTCATCCGATCAGACCGATCATGCCGATCAGACTTTTGTCTTCCATGTTCAATTCGACACTTATTGTCGTTGAGTTATCCAAAGTTATTCTAATCGATACTTGGATAAGAACTTTCAGTCCCGCGATATCCCCTTTAACTAATTGAGTTATTAAAAGGATGTATTAACCCAATCCAAAGAGAAGAGACCGAAAAGGAAAGGGAGAGAAAACAAAATATTTCAAACACATTACAAAAGATTTATTTTTGTCTTATAATTGCTGCTACCCTATGAGTTCAACATATTGATGGCCGTATATGAATTATTGTCATTCAGTTGAATGATTCTTAAAGACTGACATAAAATTTTAAACGGTCAAAAAATGTAACTTTTCGAGCATAGTTGTTGAGTGGTGGTGGTATTGTACTGATACTTGTGAAGCTTTTTTCGAAACGTGATTTTTCAAAAGAGCAAACAGCGCAACTCCAGCAATTGCTGTTCTTTTCATTCAGATTTGTCACAACACCTTTAAAATAACAATCTCAAGTGAATCACGTAAGGTATTTCCCATAAGTTAATTTAAATATTTTGTTTATTAAAACAAAAGATTCTCTTTCTTTAGCCGAATATAGAAATGTTTCAATCAAAAATTGGCCAATCACATAGGCATCAATATTTTTTAAATACCCTACGTGATTCTCTCGCTATAGATATAAAGATTGAGTGTTTTTTTGTTAAATGGAATATTGGACCTGATAGATTACTTGCCGCAAAGCCCCTTGAATTGAAGATGCCTTTCGAGAACAGCATGACTAGCCGGGTGGGTAAGAATAGCAAGAATATCAAGTCTATATTCACGGATCCAAATCTCAATGCACTAGAGTTTACTTTGGCCGTAGCCGGAGTGAATGCTTAGGGATTAAAGGCATAATGCTTACTAATTGGGCATAGATCGGCTAGGCTGCCACACTGCGTACACATCCACTACGTTGTGGTCACTCCCCTATAGCTTTCCCTTCATGCGCTTCTTCTTTCTGCTCATCACGGCGTTACACGAAATAAGAAACACCCCCGAGTGCTTGATCGTCTAAACAAAAAATCTACTCATGCGTCTCAACTGCTTCTACAGAATGTAAATATTAGCCATTCTGTTGAATATTGAGATATTGAAAAATCAAATCTCATATATTTGGACGTCCTTCTTTTCTTTCCTACTTAGGATATTTCGAATTAATTAGTAATGTTATCATTACTAAAGCCAACGATCACTTAATTTCGCAATTCAGATTTCAGAGCTTCTCAATAATTGCTTCTTTTTTTTTAATATCAAAAATCGCTCAGGGAATATCCTCCAGTAACATGGTAACATGGTGACGGTCAGACAGAGGTGCAGCAAGAGAAAGATGTGATGATCGCAGCCTAATGGGTGTGGCCCCAATGGGTAAGTGGCCTTTACCGCCTGAGTACTCACTACGACCTCACCTATGACTTCACCTGCGATCAAAGTAAACTTGAGATTTGGAACCGCGAACACTGACTTGGCAGTCATGGCTACTCATGCGGATATGATCGTTATATCGTGTATTTGAAGACATTACATACTATGAGCAACATGCATGAGAAGCATGCAATTTACACTTTCATCAAAATATTATTCACTTTTAATTAGATGTGAATGTAAATCTTTGCCCATCAATATCAAAAATGATTGAACCTAAAACTTATTGATACTATACTTGTCACGATCAAGATGCTTACGGGGGCATCATGAAATATAATTATTGCATGCTGAATGATGACAGAGTCCATTACTCTTGGAACAAACTATCAATCAAAATCAAACGAACCGTTATGTGCGATCACTCGTTAGATGCGTGAATACCATGAAAAAGTCGATCATATATTATATGACGTCAACAGCAACAATTAAAGAAAATTAAAACTGTATTCTAGAGGAACAAGAAGAAGCATATGTTCGATTATAAATTTTTCACATGAGAATAAAAGTTCACTTTGATGGAGTTGTTAATATAACATTAAATGTTTAAAAAGAGCGCGAAGAAAACTAAAAGGAACAATTGACTGCAGTTTCATGTCCATTGATAATGTGCGTACGACTGTGACAATTTCTTAATTTACAATCAATATTTCGAAAAAAGTAAGCAGAAAGAACAGCAGTATATGAGCGATGAAAGATCATACATATAAAGTCATATAAGCACAGGAAAGAAAACAAGAAACAAAAGCAGACGGATTGTTTCTTATACTTCTTTTTAGACTTTGTGGGGTGATATCTGGGATGTTGAAAATGAATTTGGTATACAATAATGGAACTAAGGTTTTCTCCATCTGTGATTCCGAAGCTTGTCTGTCTATCTGTCCGTCGTGTTTTCTAGCGTTCAATCTACATTTTTTAAGATGTTTTGATGAAATATGGTACACTGACGTGTTCTGGCCCACAGGAGACGTCTTTATCTACCACTTCCCATATAATACCCTACTTGAAATAGTCGTTACATGAATATATGTAGGACAGTGTAGGGTAGGCACATAACTATAGTGCTTTTCCTTATTTTTCTACGTGCGCTACAAATTTCGTATAAAGAGGGGATGTGAAGATAAATCATCTACTTCTGTGCATTAATTGCCTCAGTTTACAGCCGTTGAAAAGCAAACAATTTTCTTACTATCAAATAAAAAATCTTTCGATTGTACAATCACCGTCAACTGAAATATTGAAATTATCGACTTTACTTGATATCGAGAGCCATAAACCGGTGCCAGATGCAAACCTTTAATGATTTTTTTTTCTAAATCGAAGTCTGCCTGAAAAGATGGGCGTTTGAATTTCGTCTTAAATTGAACATAATTTTCTCGCTTCTCTTCGTATTATTGATTTAGTCAGAGAAATAAATTCCAAGACAAAGGTTTCAAAGTACTAGCGTCTAAGCCTATCCGACTTTATTGGAAACTCTACCACACCCGAGGTTTCAACCCACGACTATTGTGTTGTTAGTCGAGACCCTTTGCCTACTCGGCCATTTAGGCGGATAAAAGTATATATATCGAAAGTAAGTGGAGAACACACACACACACCCAAACCCCAGCAAGAGTGTCTACAAGAACAGAAATATATAAAATATTTGGGACACGTTGAAGGAACTTTTCCAGTCTAGACTTACAGTGGATTGCAAAATAACATGTCTCGGGTTTTAGTAGATTATATAAACTGTTAGTTGATTAGGGCTGGAATTGTTTTTATTGCTTATTTAAAATTTCGTTACTGTTTTGTTTCACTACATCGCACTCATTATGAAATATATATAAGAAAAGTAAAATCTTATCAGAAATTATTAAAAAAAACTTTTATTTATCACAGTTCAGTATTAACAAGTGCCTCGATATTTTGTTATATTTTTATTTTGTTTTGCATTGTTTGCATTGCTTGTAAAGCATTTCAATTTCATTCTATTGTAAGATGCAAACAAAATGAATAAAATTAACATTTACATATACGAACGCAGTTCAATTCGAGGAAATAATTAATAAATCATTAAGCATTGCTATGTTCAAGCAGACAATAACATGCATTCAGCGAGGGATGTAATACTAATATCTTGCGGGATATCTTCAGTAAGTATTTTTACTGGTTACAAATCGAAAGTTGAAATCAGCATGCCTTCATTTCATCGATGACGTGAGAAAAGCTCTAATGCATTGATAATATTCTTTATTAAAAACTCATTTGAATATGCGCGCACACCTTTGTTTGCAGTGATATCACTTAATAATTAATGCAATGACATGGATTTCTTTTATATTATATTATATTTATTCGTTTTATATTTTTGTATGCACCATCGAAGCCGAAAGCTATTCTAGATTTCTCATTCCGTTTGTAATGCATGAACGTTATGTACGCATACCAAAATGCCTTAAGTATATTACTTCTTATATAGAGAGGGTATTCTTGAGTAGATCTTCTCGCGAGAAGGGAAGATGGAAGACTTTGAACTTATTCCAAGTTGATGTTTTCCGTAACCTAAGAGGTTGAGTAAAAATCGTTTCAAAATTTGATGTAAACTGTAAAAGTATTTCTGCATAAACATATGGTCTCAATTAGCCCACTCATACATCTTACATATATTAACAGAAATTGTTATGAAACTTATATACTGACGTTAATCCAATGAATGCTCAAAATTTGATGCTAACACTCTCTTTACAGGCCTACCATGTTAAGAAGTATGCTTTGAATACCTCGATCAGTGTTGAAACATGAGCTCAAAAGCCATCATCCTCTCTATGCCAGTTAAATGTTGTCTGCTGAAATCGCTTAAAGTCTTAAAAGTCCATCTAGAAAAGATGGGCTAACTTGGATTACATACCATATAGAAATCTAGTTGTGTCGATTCGTAGACTAGAATGTCCTTGGGTGTTTCTTTCGTGTAAGCGTGTGTGCAAGAAGCCATACTTTTACTGCCTCACTTGCAGAGAGGTATGTTCTGTTGCATTTGTGCCAATCAGATGCACCTCACGCATGCACCTTTTATGTCGCAGCTTGACGAGTACATTAGAATTCGGCCTAACTGCAATGACATGATTTTTCTTTGTTTTGCTTTAGAATGTAAACAAAAAACAGCTGTGTACGTTTCTGTTTTTTGCAGCTAAGGCCTTAACAAAAAAAAAAAAAAAAAACAGAGAACAAAAAAAAGAAACAGACAGCACTGCATTTGAGATATTTATTGAAAAATGAAATCGCATACACGTTCATACCGTTCTATTAAAATATCTAAACATGAACGAGTCGGTTTATTTACCAAGAGCTGCAATTACAAATGCAGAGTTACGATTAGCACGCTTTGCCAACATGATATGAACGTTGAAATACTTTACTTAATTTTCTTATTCATTTATAATATTGTTTTTACAAAACGATATGTAATTAATTTTATTAGCACTGGAAATATGAACAAAAAAACATTTTTTTTTTTTTGTAAAAATAAAATTTATAGTCTTGAGAAATGCGAATATGACTTAAATAAATAATGATTAATCTCAACTTCTGTCGAAATTATTGCGATTAAGAAAGATTTTAATCGACTGTAAAAAGTGCACTTCGATAAGATTAAAATGCTGGAAATTGTTTATTTTTTACTTTATTTTGTATAGATTTATCATAAGTAAAACTTTAAAATCTCCAAAATATAGATCGGACATGTTTTTATTTATTTATTTTTTATTTTTGTTTATTTATTATACCCTGTATCTTTTGCAGTCTACGCAGACGGTTGTAACACCTTGAGATACAAACATCTTCTACAGTATTATAGTCTGTCTGTCGGTCTCTCCATATGTTCAATTGTAATACTGGGTATATTAAGTCTATGCAGGTGGTTGTAACACCTTGAGATACAAACATCTTCTACAGTATTATAGTCTGTCTGTCGGTCTCTCCATATGTGCAATTGTAGTACCGGGCATATTAAGTCAGTGCAGACGATTGTAACACCTTGAAATGCAACCATATTTTATTGTATGACAGCTCGTCTGTCGGTCTGTCCATCTGTTCATTATTGTTGTGTTTAATCAACAGGCATTCCCCTTTCTTTTCTTTTTCAGACCGCTCCGCCTTCAGTTTGTGACCACATTTTTAAGACTTGTGTCTTATTATTATGACGTTAGTTAACTCGCCGACACAATATGCAGCTGGTATTAATGGAAATAACGTGTATTTCGAAACTCGAACAAATAGTGGTCCGAAATTTAATTTTACCTCGGACCTAGGAGACGGAGATTAGGGGATCATAGCCGTACCGAAATCCTGACCTGTGCCCAATCATAACAATCCAAACATAATTGTTCCATATATTTAAGAACTGCTCAGTTATCGGCTAAGAAAGACTTAGGATTTACTATTTATAACCCGGTTTTTCTCCTTAAAACCTAAAAAGATCGTCGGAAGGAGTTGCTATTTTCTTTTAAGAGAAGAACGTATTTTTCTTTCACAATATAATACTTTCCTATGGATGTTCAAAAATAATTCAAATTACTGTTTAAAGCAATTTCCCTTATATATAATCGGTTGTTATTAATGAGCAAGAATAAATGTCTATTCGAAGATACATAAAAAAGTCAGAAAATCGATATTTACAACTAATTGAAGTTTGTTTTCAAACGTAAAAATTCCGGGATGAACTTAACAGCATATTTCATTTCTACATAGCGTAAAATTTTTTAAGACCCACCTTCAAATACCATAAGTCTTTAAAACACTATTTATACTTTTAAGAAAAGTTTCGTAAACAGTATGCACAGTATAAAAATAGAAAACTTATTATGTTAAATAATAATACAAAATTTAAACAAGCTCAAGTTCAAGGTTAAATTTAGGTTTTTTTTTTTTTTTTTCATTCATTCATGAGTAGAAAACAGTATTTACAAATATTTATTCTGGCCTTAGTAATACGAGCAAAGTAGTTAATTAAAATTTATGTATGACATATAAATGTTTATAAGTGTATTTAATCATACATGTGGTTACGTATATTGTTTAATAAGCGAGAGATGTGCGATAAGTCCATACAAACACTTTTAATTTATAAAAGTGTTGTGTTTCAATTACACGGGAAATGAATGATTAAAATCAATTTCAAAATCACACTTTTTTTTTTTCTATGCATAAATAATTTTATACCGAGTTTGGTGAAGTCTATTACGAAAGCAGATAAGAGAAATTGATATTCAAGTCGGTAGCTGTAAAATTCATATTTTTTACCAATGGGTTCGTCGATAAGCCCATCAGAATCATTTTAACCGTATTCGATCAAGCTTCGATAAAGGTTATGAGGGGTTCAGGGAAATAAATAATAATAAAAATAATCATAAATGTTTTATGGGCCAAGTACTGTCGTTTTATTTTAATTTTCGTAAGTTTCAGATATCTGCCCATAGATGGATACATGGTCATGACTATGCGCGGTCAGCCGGTGTGATCGCATTTTTGATACATTGTTACAAAAATAATGACAAAATTAGTATACTACTAGGTCTCGGCGTCAAGTCAAACAAGGTAACTCGCCTTGCGATAAGAAAGGGAAGGGAAGATAATAAACTGCATTTATTAATTGTAAGACATATATATAATATTTTGTGTGCAATTATAATTAGAATATGTAAATATGCTTAAACACACACACACAGTTTGTATTAATTGAATTTGGAAATATGCCTTAAATGTCTTCAAAGTTTAATGGACTGTAATGTGAACTTGTTGAAAAGTTCACACCATACATAAGTTAAATTTAATTTTATATGTTCATGTTACTAACGCATGGTTGATATCGTCTGGTTTTCCCCACTAAATTTTTATTGGTTTCTTCTTATTTATTTATTTTTTTTTTTGATAGCATTGTTTTTGTTTTCTTTTGGTAAATAATAATGTACAACGCATAATATATAAAATATAAATTATATATATATATAAAATATAAATTATTATTCTATCTTTAGCATGGATGTGGTCTACTTTAAAATATTTCGAGCCCAATAATAAAGGTAGCTTCGGTGAATACCAAGCGTCTGTGTAGATAGTGGTGAATTGCTGGAATGGAATGAATATTGATTGACTAAAGGTCCAATATTTTGTAAACAATGAACCGATCAAACACGAAAATCTTCTGTTTTCTTAATAATAAAGAAATGTTGACTTTGCGAGAAATTATCGATTCTCTTCTATTATTGCTACCTCTCCTTCACTAATTGTCTTTTGCTATTTTCTACTTTACCTTTGTTTCTTACTGCCTTTTAATTGTTACTTACTAATTGCCGCTTATTCTTTGCTAACTGTTGCTCTTTTCTTTTCTTCTTTTCTTCTTTTGTTCTTTTGTTCTTTTCTTCTTTTCTTCTTTTGTTCTTTTGTTCTTTTGTTCTTTTGTTCTTTTCTTCTTTTCTTCTGTTGTTCTTTTCTTCTTTTGTTCTTTTGTTCTTTTGTTCTTTTCTTCTTTTCTTCTGTTGTTCTTTTCTTCTTTTGTTCTTTTGTTCTTTTCTTCTTTTCTTCTTTTCTTCTTTTCTTCTTTTCTTCTTTACTTCT
>KK502549.1:395044-425413 GCA_000688735.1 Glossina austeni | reverse complement strand
TGTTTTCTTCTTTTCTTGTTTTCTTCTTTTCTTGTTTTCTTCTTTTCTTGTTTTCTTCTTTTCTTGTTTTCTTCTTTTCTTGTTTTCTTCTTTTCTTGTTTTCTTCTTTTCTTGTTTTCTTCTTTTCTTGTTTTCTTTTTTTCTTGTTCTTTCTTTTTCGCACTTGCTGCTTGCTACTTGTTGTTTGCCAGTTGATATTGGTCACTTGCTACTTACTACTTTCGCTTTACTATTTGCTTTTGATACTTCCTTTTTGTTCGTCGTTGTTTGCTACTTGTTGCTTTAATACTTGCCACCTACTATTAGCTGCTTCTCACTTGTTGCTTATCTTCTAATACTTGCCACCTGCTACTAGCTGCTTTTTACTTGTTTCTTATCTTTTAATGCTTGCCACCTGCTACTAACTGCTTTCTGCTTGTTGCATATCTTTTGCTACTGTTCAGCGGCTACTTGGTACTTTCTTTTTGCTACTTGCTGCTTGCCAGTTAATACCGGCCACCTGATACTTGGTACTTTCTCTTTACTATTTGCTACATGTTGCTTTCTGCTTGTTGCTTCCTCTTGATACTTGCCATCTGCTACTTGCTACTCTCTTTTTCCTACATTCTTTTTGCTAATTGGTGCTTACTACTCGTTATTTGCCAGTTCACACCAACCATCTGCTATTTACTCCTTTCGCTTTGCTATTTGCCTCTTGCTGTTTCCTACTAGTTGCTTACCTTTTGATACGCCCCGTTTGTTCGTTACCGTTTGCTACTTGTTGCTTAGCTTCCAATACTTATCACTTGATATGCGTTATTTCCTCTTTGCTACTTGCTGCTTGCTATTTTTTGCTTGCTACTTGGTACTTGTTACCAGTTGTTTACTGGTTATGATTACTTCAAGAAATTTATCAGGACCACCCAACGCCTAAGCATGAAAATGGGCGTGATAAACGCCCGCGATCAACATAAAAGATATAACTTAAAAATCATTACAGAAGTGTCTGGAATCAGGCAACCGTGAGAGCTTAAACAGTCAGTACTAGATTTAAGGAGAGAAAAGAATGAGGAGATAAATATAAAATCTTGTCCCGATCAACAATGAATGTATTGTATTAACACTATGATCTATATTTTCGGTGAGCAAAATTGGAGCCGCAATCCATCCGCTCGTGGCGAGTGTAATAAAAATGGAAACATGTTCGAAACCACTTTGTTCCTTAATTAAAAATTTTCAATTAAGGAAAGCTGATAAATAAATTTAACACGAAAATGTAGGTCATAAATGTCATAAATGAGTTAAGAACCATTAGCTAATGACTTAAAATGCATGTTCCCGTGTAGATGAGAAAGCGTGAAAAACATAAATTTTGAGTTATTCTTTCTGTGTATTGACTTTCAAAAGCACTTTCATTACCTGCCTCTTGTTGTTATATTTAACTGTATAAATTTCATATTTTATTAAGTCTAAGACGTTAAAGATGTCTATCCATTATTCTTTTAATTGTTTTATAATCAATGGAAAAGCTTCTTTAATAATATTATTTTTTTTTTTTTTTTGTTGTAGTAACCGACTTTTCTTTTTTATATAAATCTAATTATTTTAATTTAGAATTATTTTTAAATTTATTGTTTACTGTTATTTACTATTGACATAAAAAAAAAAAACAATAATTTTCTTTTGATTTCCATACTGAACGATTCATTTTATCGCTTTGCTTGCAAATTTAAAAAATGAACAACATTCTGGTGCGATCAGATGTTTTTGCTAGTCTCGTGTAAGCTAAGTGAACAAATAATGATAGAAGGAGTATATTACGACACTTAACACCTTCAGAGATGCTAGAGTATCGGATGAGGAAATGTTTATGGCCATATCCAAGGGTGGGATTTATCTACTGCTTCAATATTTAATATCCCCTCACTGCCACGAAACTCCCCGAAACGCGGTTCCCAGGACGGAATCTGCTTCACATAAACTTCTGACAGTTGATTTTTATTAAGGTTTTGGTCGGATTTGAGGCCTTACAACTTCCGAATCGCCATCTATGAACATTTTTTCGTAGATTTACTGAAGATCGAGGAGAAGATGTCGGACACAGGCCTGCTACCAAGCGCTTCAGCCCAGCTACTGCTTCTATAGTATGCACGTCTCCATAATAGTGCAACTACAGAGAAAACGAGCATTCTTTCAAAACGAGAGACAATTTCTTCCAAAATATCTCCTAGGCGTCTCTTTAAAAAGTCAGCCCGATCAGGGACGCCCCTTTCCCTGTCTTCCATCGTCTATAGCCTATTGTTAGAATAGTTGAAGGCGTAATATTTGCCACAGGACAGCGTATATAATAAAAATATATATACATATATATATGTGTATATATATATATATATATATATAGATATATACAGATATATACATGTACATATATATATATATATATATATATATTTACGGTTTGTATATTTCTGTGACCTGGCGAATGTTTAATATATACCATCAATTGGGTGGACAGACGGATGGATGAGTGACTAGATAAGCCTAGATCAAAGACTTGTACGCTCTATAGAGTCTTTTCTATAATATAAACATATATATATATATATGAATATATTTCTGTAACCTGGTGAATGTTTAATATATACCATCAAATGGGTGGACAGACGGATAGATGAGTGACTAGACAAGCCTAGATCAAAGACGTGTACGCTCTATAGAGTCTTTTCTGGGAATTGCGAGCATTTGCTCTCATCTTTCGGCTATGGTTATAAAGACCAAGCGGGCAAATAACACACTCTGGAGTTAACAAAACATTTTAGAATTTTTATATGACGGCTGGAGGCGCTAGATATCCAAAGATTCGCCACAAGGCAAATGCAAATTTCTTACTTGCTTTATAATAACTGAACGTTCGTTTGAATAGATAGGTACGGACACCGTTTGGCTCTATAATAATAATTTGAGTTTAATTAGTTGAAAAGTATAGTTGCTGTGTAATTTGTCGCCGTAAGGCGTGTATAATTTTTCAACTTGTTCTATGCTTACCACACATTCGCTTGAATGATTGAATCGCTTTTATAAGTTTACACGTTATAATGTAATATTCATTCTCTGTTAAAGTAAGTATCGATTACTTTTCCTTATTGCAGTTAATATATAAAAAATGTATAAAGATTTAGATTAGCTAAGCAATATTTTTATTTATTATTGAATATACTATAATATACTAAACTGGCAGGCTTCCTTATATGCATAGAGGATCTATTTGCCTGCATGCTATATATTTGTTTCTAAGAAACTGATACATAACGACACAAAAAGGTCAATTACGTATACGTGCATGTAAATGTTGATTCACTTACAGATATAAAATATGTAGTCAATAAATGGGTTAGCTTTTAAATGTTAAAATTTATTGCTTCACTACATTCTTTCTTAACTTTGTATTCTAATTAATGTAAGTCTTCCACATATGGACTGTTTTGCTATATTCCGCGAAAGCTTTGAAGGCTTCCTGGAAAGATGTACATTACGTTCGGCTTAGACCTCACACTCAAATGCCTATAAGGCGTTTAAGAATTTTTAATATGGATTTTGGCATAAAAGATGAATGTTTTGAAAATTTTAATTTGGTAAACAATTAAATTTGCTTAATTTCCGAAATTTGTCTCCAAGTACTTCGTAAAGAAATAATTATTTTCATGTTAAAAAAATTCGCTAATCGTTTAAATTCGATCAGTGTATGTGAATGGTAAAATCTTCATATTTGAAGATCACATTTTTGGCCTCTCGACGCAACACAGTGTTCCTTACGATTAACTTTTCTCTTGAGGACATCACTTTGAGATTTTTTTTCGTGTTTTTTTCTTATACTGCTTTAAATACTTCAAAATTTAATTATATTAGTGTACAAATAATATAAAGAAATTATTGGGGAGGGAGAGCCGCAGAAAATTGTAAGCGTAACCCTGCCATCCTACTAGGAGTCTTTAAATCAAATCAGTCAAATCAATTTCTTGATATAACAAATTCTTCCGCATTGAAGCTTTAAACCCATTTATCTCTTATTGCGCTGGTAGTTGCTTACATTTTTAGTTGATTGTCTTGAAATTTTGATTGTAGTTCCAAAATCAGATTCTCCTATACGCGAGAGAGAGAGATATAGAGGGAGAGAGAGAGAAAAGAGAGATAGATAGAGAGAGAGAGAGAGTACTTTTTCGATGAATTAGAATTTGTCGCGCTCTGACCTCTATTTTTGAGCAATAATTTCGAAAAGAAAATATTGTGAATCAGCGCCATATTTTAAAATATATTTTTCGAAAATATGGCCCGACGATCATTGCATTGTGAATCAAAATTCTAGAAAACTTTTGCTTTGTTGCTCCAAGTATAGTAGTACGGTAGTTTAAGGTTTTTCATTTGCTTACAAATATTACCCCATCTTCATCGTGCTATTACCGCTTAGTTAAGAACATGTTCATGTCAACTTTTTATTTACCTGGATTGCTTCAGCAGTTAGACTGCGCATAGATATATCGATCCAAATTTTAACGTTGGCGTGGAAAGGTGTATAACAAGTTAGCAAAAATCCCGGCTTTTTCTTGGTTATTAGTTAGATGAATAAACTTTTTTTATATCAACTTTTGGCAGTCATGAAGCAGAGCAACAGCGAATTCATTATAGAACGCTTGTACAAACATCCATCAATTACTGCAAAATTCTGCTTGGCAATAGGGTCTTCAACGCCATGAAAACTCATTGTTTGTCATTTAAAGAAAGACATTCTAGCCTCCAAATAATAGGTGTATCTACGCATAAGCCACAGTGTATCACAAGGTCAATTGAAAACGTTTTGGGCCTTCTACAAATGTTTAAAGGTTCAAATGTCTCAGAGTTAGTGCCTAATCCATCTATCTAGTGTCAAATCCATCAGAGTTAGTGCCTATCTGTAGTTGGCTCAAAAATTTAAATCCGTAACATTGTCAGAAATTCTGCTTATGCTTCCAACTCAATTTCGTTGAGTTCAAGAGTTTCTTCCATTGGACCATTCAGCTCACTCTAATAGGTTTTAGTTCTCTTTCCAGAATTAGTGAATACAATCCTACACTCACTCCTTCTCATGCTCTTTCACACAGAGTTTGGAGTTTTCTACTGACTGTTTCATAAGTATCGATAAAATTAATGCACTCCCTCATAATGCATAAATAAATTCTAAACAAAATTGGCTTCAATATTGATAGCAGAAAAAAAAATTGTAACTAAAAACAATTTTTCCCCCTCTTCAAGCTTGTAAAGATTCCGAACAATGGAAACGTCATGCAGATAATATTATTTTTTAACTTTTCCTCTTTCAAAGTGAATCTTTGCATGTAAACAATATAAACTTAATGATGATCATCATCATCTCGTCTTTGTCTCAGACGCGTGGGTGTGCATACAATTCAAGATACTGCGGTTATATGCCCAATGAAAGCGAAATTTTGAAAAACACGTGTAAAAGAGAAGAGAAAAATTAAGAAAAAACCTGTTTATCTTTTGTGAATACGTATTTAAAGTAAACAATAAATTTCAAATTTACAGCACATTCGTGGCTCTTCGAACGGCCAATTGTTGTCTCTCCGCTACGGAAAATTGCTGTTATAGTTTTTATTATTAATTATACACACACTTAGTGTCTAAGGATGGGGGTGTTCAGGTTTGTTTGTTTATAACAAATAAAAAAATACTTGAAAATATCTACATTGTATGTGTATGTGTTGTACTTCCACTTAAGTGGAAGCAGACTACCTTAGTTATGTTCATCTTCTGATCTAGCACCTATTGTTGGAACTATCGGAGTCATGAAAATGAGTAGGGAAAACTGTGGTTGAGCTTATGAGCGTTCAAGTCAACAGACGATGATTGGCTTGATCCGAACGTGAAGACGAGTTTGATAACCGAAAATCAAAACAAGTTGAAAAAAGTTGTAGATGGTGCCATGTTAGCCACATTTTCCACTCTTCCACACTATGATTGTAAAATTTATTCGTTTCAATGCATTTTCAATAAAGTTCTTCCTTGAATCAAAATGTGGTGATATATCATCCAAATGCTCCGAAAAATGTGAAGTAATAAAAAGAATACATTGACGGACGGCGGACATAGGAGGAGAAAGTCAGACAGAGTAGGCAGAGTAATAATAGACGATCAGATGGAGAGGTACTCTTAAACCAGAAAATGGTTTTCCAGTGCTAGGCATTTCTAGAGTTTGCGTACATTTATACCAACCTTACCATAACAAATGTTCGATGGCGGGGGGGGCTGGTCGAATCTCGCATATCCACCACTGTGCTTTTCGCATTCTACTCTCCAAGTTCTTTTATTTGACACCCATATCGCTGGTATTATTAAGATGGAATTAATCGCTGTGGTTACTATATTCACTTTAGAATTACCCCCTTTTTAGGTGGATAATATATCTTGAGAAATAAGCACGAAACCTTAAAAAAGTGAAAAAGATAAAATTTAATCACACGTAGCTTTGTGTGGCCATGGCCGAGTAAAGAGTAGAGTGTTTCGTAAAGTAAGTATGGAAAATTTCAGCCTTCTAACTTTTTTTCTTTAGCAAAAACTCACAAATTTTTGTTAAGAAGGGACTGCGTTCATTTTATGCCCCACTGCGAGGTTGTGCTCTGACCAATTTGCCCCATTTGCAATACCAAACTGGATCAAAAAACTTCTAATGTTTCTGCCAAATTTGAAGGCGATATCTTCATTTTTGCGACCAGGAAAGAGCCAACAACTAACCCCACACAGACGGACGGACATGGCTTAAGCAATTTAGAATTTCACTCTGATCAAGAATATATATATTCCTAAAGATTTCTTTTGGATGCTACATACATACGTACATTATGAAAAAAAGCAAGACGAGTATATCCCCGCCCTTCACTTGTGGGTATAAAAAGAAGTTAGAACATCAAGATAACCTCAAAAGAGTAGACTAAGAAAATTTGCATTCGTAGACAATGAGTGTAATTAACGTTTTAAAAAACTAGACATAAAGTCTAAACATATATCCCATGAAGTGTAATTTACATATATAGCGCAAGTGTAACTATATCGGCCAGCATACGAGTATTTATCACTGTGTAAAATACTTTAATATACGTATAAATAAATTGAATGTGTATCTTTGCCATTTCTGTCACTTATATGATTTCTTATTTAAAATATTGAAAAGAGTTCTATTGTATTCTTACAAACTGTTTCGTTTGATGAAAAATTTAAAAAAAATTTTTCTGTGTAAATAATAAAATGGGCGGAAGACGGGAAAACTCCGAGGAAGAAGAATTCCGAAGTGCAACAATGAAAATTATTGGTAAACAAAATAATGAGCGCAGTTTAATGAATTTTATGCGAGCGATTTTTGGAGTTTCAAACGAACGTTTGATGGACAAACCAAATCACGAGGAGGTAACTATAGCGAAGGTATACAACAACCAAAAAGTAACACATTTTTCAATTTAGATATTTTGCGCTTTAAGTGAGGCTAAGCGCTTGCAAATGTTGAAAGCCAAAGATGTGAAGTCAGAAGAAAGTGATAATTCCGAAGCCGGACTGGGCGAAGGAAAAAAAATGCGCAGCGTAGGCGCCTTAAGGCGACAAAGGGTGCGCGACAATCGCGCCAAACGAATGCAAAATAAGCTAAAAATGAACTAAACGAAAAGAAAATGTCCGCATAAAAAGAAAAATTCTAGTGTATTATAATTTTTTTAACACAAGTATGGATTATGGAGAACCGTTTTTTTTTTATGAACAGTATTAAGATGAACAGGAAGCTTTAGTAATAATCGGTAATAATTCGTTTTCTTTCGGTCACCAGACAACAAAGAAAATGTTCGATCTTTTCTGTTAGCCTTAAGTATTTTCATGTGTCAAGAATGTAGGGTTCCCTGGTCTTATGTTACACTTTGCCGCCTAATAATAAATTTCTTTGATTTTAAATCAAGCGTTCAATTTTTTTGGGAGATTTCAGCTATTGTTTAAAGCAAAATTTGTTGATCTAGCTAAGCCGACCTACTTTGACCGGAATCAACATATTCATATAAACTGTCATTAGACAAGATATTGTGGTGTCGCCGCCGATGCCGTCGTTTTGTAGCTTAACAGATTTTCAGCAATTGCATCAACTGGGTATTCGAACACTTACAACGGAATCGAATCAAGAACTGCTTTATTTTTAAAAGCGACTTTAGATTTTGTTACCGTGAATTTGCTTTGCATTTTTGCCTTCTTCTATACATCATTCTAAGGGAATTTCTTTGCTCGCTTCAACACTTGTCGATAGCTGAATAAAATAGCGATGAAGGACAGCATGGTCTATTTATTTGAAGAATTTATCGTGATAAATGATTTTTAGTGTATTTCAGGCATCCTGAGATGCTTTTCTTTGGGCGCATCATGTAACTTCAAGACAATTTTTTTTGTTTGCGGTCGCTCATTAGAACATTTGTTTAGTAATTGCACTGTGCAAGTAATCTCCGTCTTATGAAGTAGACATAAACGAAAGGGAAGGTAAAAAAAATTGAAAAGTACGCTTGCCTGAATTTCTCTCCAGAAATGTCCGACAGTTTTAAATGTTTTTGGTGAACATACTTCAATTTAATCCATGCCTGGGCTGAGGCGTCAGCTAATACATTAGATAAGAGGAAGCTGTTTGACTTGAATCGAAAATACAAGAATGCAAGTGATGGCACTTGTTTTGCTTCCAAACTCGTCCAATTGATATCGCGCTTCGACTTGTAGCTACAGTTGAGGCTTGATTATCATTATGATTGGAATTTACGATAAAAAAAGTTAATGAGAACTTGTCTTGTTTGCTCCAAAGTAATAACAATCCAAATTCCTAAAAAATGAGAAAATCTTTATCAAAATTCTTTGGAATATAAAAGAAATCGCGTTAATTATTTTTAAGTATTTTACATTAATTAAGTGTAAAAATAAGGGAAACAGTCCTAGTCTGGTAAAGAAAAATCAATCTGTCATCGAAGAATTGCAGAATTTTTTGCAGGGTCCGAGGGTCGTATCCATCAATTCTGACTCCCTCTCTCTCTCTCTCTCTCTCCCCGCCTTTCGCCTTCCGCCTGTTCTTTAACTACAAAAAAAATCTCATCTGGTGAAGATTGTCATCATGATGCGCGCTGCAAATTTGTATGTTGACTGATCTCCAAAAAATTACTTCAGTAACATTTGAGAATTAATAAAAAAAAAAGGCTTTTTATTTGAATGCTCTAAAAAAAGAATTGTGAACTTCGCCGCTTACAAAGTTTAGTGGGTTCTCTTTTTTTTAGGGACATATGTCTATAATTTGTTTCTTACAAAATTTATTTACTTAATAGGAAAAATTAAAAATTAGGCTAAATATTCCCGACCATACTATTAAAGAAATTTGGGTTCTAAAAATACATTTAGCGTTACATACATTCGAACTTCAATGTATTAGCGTATGAATGCAATGAATGAATGGATTGAATGAAATACTTTGACTTTTATGGAAGATTTGATATTTTTTAGATCACCTAACATTTCGTAAGAGTTTAAGCGTCAAAACCGTTGCTTAGTATATTAGAAAATAAAGAAAATAAAAAAATTAATTTCATGCTTTTTCGTCTTTTTGGTCATTATTTCGTTAGTCCGCCTTTAATTAAGAGACGGTAATTTTCCATTCATTAACTACATATATAGTGATAGGTGGGTGTCGCTCGCTCTTATATATAAAATATATATATTTAAAAAAAAAAAAACAAATGTCTAGAGAAATAACACAAGTTTCGTACGATTTTTTTCTTGCTTTTAAAAAAATAAGATAATAAAATTTATTATTCATTATGAAACAAGTAATACATAAAGACAACCTATGTCCACCAAACTAAAATGGAAAATTAATGGAAAGGTATTAGATAAGAGTGTGGTAAAAAGGTAAAACTGTCCTTATAAGTTTTCAAATGAACATAAATATTTGGCCTGCATTATCTTAAAAGATCTGCTCTTGACCTCCTAAGAATCTCTTAGTGAGATCTTCGGAAATTTTTTTGTGAAGACCAGTTTTTCGATCACACTGTTCATACGACGCCCTAATTTGTTAGGTCGTTACAAGAAAAAATATTTAAATATTTAGAATTTCGCAACAAAGATCGCTTAGTAATAGTATTCCGGCATCTTGGCATTGGTGTGAAAACTTTGGATCGGATGGGGCAATTTTTTTAAGTCTCTGCCATATAACCGCTTCTAAGAAAACTGAATTTTTTAATAGTCAAAAGCCATAACTTTGAATACTTCTTGATAATAATTCGACATCAAAAATTACCTCCCACAATTTGGGCCACATAGGTGCATTTTTTGGATACCGATGCAATCCATATACGGATTCTAATAAAACATTAAACTTTATATGTCAAGAATAATGCATCAATTTTGGTGTAGGATTTAATAAGCGAAGTAGTGTACGATATCTAATAGTAGGCCTTACCCGACTATAGCATTCTCAGTTGTTTTACTTGGATTTCAGTTATTCCAAGTGCTAATGTTTGATTAATTTCTTTTTTTTTTAAACTGTTTTTAAAAGTAAGTTAACGTATTCATGCCGCAGTCATCCAAAGTTTCCCCAGTTTTCAATGCATTCTTGTTGTCGTTATGATAACTGCCGCTGTCAGACAAGATGAGAAGAAAGAAATGACACAGAATTTGGACATTGAATCAAATTATATGAACTTATGAGGCGTATTTGCGTTACGTTATATTTTCCGGTTGTGAAATTAAATTAAATTAATTAATTTATAAGAAAAATAATGAAATTAACTAATTCATAAGGAAATCTCAAAATCTTAATAACGCGATAAAAATTAGAAAAGCGAACGACGGTTGAAATATTGGATTGTTTTATAAGTGCGTAGCTTTTTCTTTCTTAAAGTTATTATGTTGAGTGCTACTTGAACTATAAGATTAAATTAATGCCTGGGTAGCATTCTACGTGTTGAAAGATCTCTTAAGTAGACACTAAAAGAACCGCTTTGACGAACTTTATCATACAGACTCAAGCATTCCCAAAGTAAGAAAGTGCTGGGACAATTCCGTCGTTATATTTAGCTAAAGCCCGGCTTTGTGAACACGTCTTTTCAATGTCAATAAAAGACGATCATAATGTTCTTAGTGTACTTGGCTTATACGCTTCTTTCAAGCCTACCTACCTACCTCTTTCACCAGTTTATATACAATAACATTCCCTAGGTTTAATTTCTCCAACTTGTTTCACTTGACACCGCTTCAGCAAACTAATCGAATTGAGAGAAAAATGAATTTTAGAATCTTCCGAGACGCCTGTCTACATATTGTTATCTTCTTCGCATATAAAATCTTCCGAAACAATCTAAGGCTTCCTAGTGCTCTTATGCACATACATATGTTGTATGTATACAGTCAACAACCTATTAAAAAAATTGTGATGTGAATTAAATGAAAACACGTGTATTTTCGTTTAATATTTTGTATTTTTATAATATAATTTCTATTTATTTATAAATTTTTGAATTTTGTTTTATTTAACTTTTACAAATACATTTTATTATATTAATTGTAAGTAATCTTTGTATATATATGTATGTGTAGGTATTTTTAAACACATTTGTCATTTTGTTTTTCAATATTTTCTCTTCATTTTTAAAATAACATTAATAACAATTAAACAGCAATATATTTATATGCATATAAAATGATTTTTTGATCAGTTTTTTAAAAAATTCTTTGTTTTCTTGTTTTCTTTTCTTCCTTTTATGCCTGTTTCTGAAAATACTGTCGAAAAATATATTTAATTGTATATAAAAATGTGTATAGATATGTGGGGTGTGTATATATAAGTGTTAGTGTGTCTGTGTTTATTTGGAAGTGTATGGGGAAGTGTGGTAATTTTCCGTTCTGTGTTTAAATTTAAAAAATTAAAAATTTTTCTTTTTAGTCTTTACAAATATATATATATATATAAAAAAAAATTTAATTAATTAACAATAATCTCTTTGTTTATAAAACAAATAATTTTCCTTTAAATTGATTTATATAAGAAATGTTTTTCACTTGTAATTCTTTATATATATATATTAATTAATCATAATAAAGTTATGGCAGAATTATTAATAAAAAAATTTTTTACTTTAAACTTAAATGCTATCGAAACATATTTCACACGCACAAAACTTTACTAAACAAGTTTTTTTTAATATTTTCTTTTTGAAAAAATAAGCGAACAGTGTGCTGTTGTTAAGTTTAGTAGTTGTTAAGGGCTATTTACAAAAGATAACATAGAATAATAACAAAAGAATAAAAAATTAATATAAGTGTGGATGACATTTGTTGTTGTTTTTTTTTACATTCCTTTTGTTTTACTCTAACGTTAATTTTATAGGTGTTGATGTTTTTTAATAGTTTCTCCTCTCTTAATAATTTTAATAAATATCTGTTTCCTTCTTTACGAGAAGTCGTTTGCGTCATTTAAAGTAATTGAGTTTATTCGTCTAGTAAACAGGTTCTAATAAGAGCATCGCAGACGGCGTATGGGTCGCAATTGGAACTGGGACGACGATCTTCTAAATAGCCTTTGCCGGCATTGGCTACGCCTCGTGGTACGCGTACACTAACGCCACGATTGGCTATGCCCCAAGAGAATTTATCAATGCTTGAGGTCTCCAAACGGCCAACCAAACGTCGCTCGTTGTCTTTGCCTTCTTTGGGATCGTAAGCTTTTATATGGCGATCGTGACGTTTACTTAATTTTTGTATAGCTTCTTCTATTGGTTTCATGCCGCCGTCTGATCGCATGGCCTTAGTAGAGAAATTAGTATGAGCGCCGGCGCCATTCCAAGGACCTTCCATAGGTTTAGGATCGAAGGTGACTACAACACCAAATTCTTCAGCAATGCGTTGGAGAATATAACGTGACATCCAGAGATCATCTGCAGCTTTCATGCCAATGCTGGGTCCTACTTGGTATTCCCACTGAGCGGGCATTACTTCGGCGTTAGTTCCGGCAAAGTCAACACCAGCATATAAACAAGCCAAGGCATGAGCTTCCACCAAATCGCGAGCATAAACACGATCAGCACCAACGCCGCAATAGTAGGGACCCTGGGGAGCAGGAAAACCATTGGCTGGCCAACCGAAAGGATGGCCGTCAACATCCAAAAGGGTGTATTCCTGTTCAATGCCAAACCAAGGCTCATGAGCAGTCACTTTGTCTATGGCAGCTTGCAAGGAAGCTCGCTTATTCGATTCGGTGGCCGTGCCGTCGGCTTTATAAGTATCGCACATCACGATAATATCATTTTTGCCAGGTTTAAAAGGATCCTTGTATATGGCTCGAGGTACTAGAGTTGTGTCCGAATTTTCACCCGAAGCCTGATAGGTAGAACTGCCGTCGTACTGCCAATTAGGCAAATCCGCAGCACTTGATGGGATTTTGTCCAAAACGCGATCCTTTAGACGAACATTCTCGCCAGTGCCATCAATCCATAAATAAGTGGCCTGATATCGGTCGACAGGTGTTTCCAATTTGCGATACCGATCTAGAATCGTTTTATCCAAGGCCGCATTGGGAGAGTTTTTCAAGAAATTACCCTGACCCAGAGCGGCAGTAGTACTTATTGCACGTACTTGCTTGCCCGAGGACGCAAGTTCTTTGCCCAGGAAAAGACCAGCACATCTTAAAGCCATTTTTCTAGTTTCTTTTGTAAATCTTCGTTGGTTTAATATTAGTTTAAAATTAGTTCAAGGACGATTAGTTTTAAAAGCTTTGTAAGAAATGCGTTTAATTAACGTTAAAATTTTTAGTGATTTGCTCGAAGTAAAGATTTGTACTAAGAAGATATTAAAATGTTATGTTTTTATATGTTTGTGTGTCTTTTTAAATCATTTCACTTTTTTTTCTTTATTATTTACTTTTTGTTCTTCTGATACACGCACAAATATGCACTAACGTCGATAAACTCGATGTTTTCGGTTTTATTAACTTCTGTATTTTTTTTATTTTTCTTCTTTATTTTAATTGCGATATGAATACAAAAACCTTTGCTTTTTTTTTTAGTATAACACGAAGTCCATAAACTGGACATCCATTCTCTATGAAGAATTGAATTGTTGTGAATGCAAAGAGCTACGAAACAAATACTTTTTCTCGCCTCAGTCAACTGCTTGAAATTTTCTTTAACCATAAGCTCTGCAGCGGTAGAAAGCGATAGCAGTAAGAGAATACGAAATTTGATTACAAAAAAAAAAAGAGGCTGACAGATATGGGGAAAGAGTAAGTAAAAGAGAGATAACATAATAACAACAAGTTTACACTTTACATTAATGTTAATAAAGCTCTGCCTGCGAGCTCAGGCAGAAGTGTTCCTTATGATAAACAATAAAATTAATGTTTTTATTATCAGTGTTTTTCCATAATACTCGTTTTTTCTTGTTTTTTATTTACAATTGGTTCATACATACATACGTCGATTATCAATGACCCTCTTGTTTATTTTCGGTAGCTGTTTACAAAATATTATTATTTTGATATTGTTTTTCTTTCATTTATTTTACGCATTTTTAGTTTTCTTCATATTGTTTACATGTTTGTAAAGAAATGTGGAATTTATTAGACATAACAGGTTCTCTTTTTTTCCTGTTTCTTTTTTACGCTCTGTCTCGCTTACTATTTACATTACAGGTTAAGTAAATTATTTTCCGTTTTTTTTTTTTGAATTTTTCTTCGCTCACTAAAATAACATTTCATTGTCTATGCTCTGTGAATATATGTAATTTAACAGAACCTAACATACTATATAATAATTACAGAGCATTTGGCAGAAATTTTATTATTGTTTAATAGTTTATTAATTTCGTTTATTGCGAGAACTGACGAAGGCCACGAAGAGAAAATTATTATGATAAAGTTCGAACTTTGTTTGAAGCAGCGAAAGAATGTTTGTAATTAATTTATAAGTAAGGTTGACCTGTCGGCTTGTTTGCATATAATGAGTGTAGACCCATTTTACCATTCGTCTATTACTCTTGTCAATCTAACGATTGCGAGATGTATATTCGGGTCAAGTTTAAAGATGGCTCAGATCTGCAGTCTGCATAAAACATCTGCAACAACTGCAATAACAAATTTATGCACCTTTGCGAACGGAAGAATGTCTACTACAGATACTGCACAGTTGAAAAGACGAACAGACGGATCTGCACCGAATTTTCACATATTTTTTGGGTTTTTTGAAGTTTGTTTTTGTGCGTTATAAAGGTTTTGACAAAAACCAAATTTTGATACACTATAATAGTGGATATGTGTTGTGAATTTTTTCCATTTTTGTACAGCATTGCCCATAGCAATAAACAAGGGTGTTTTTAGTTTAAGCGATACTGTAGTTGAGTCCTTTGATCGATTTGCTCCATTTTCAATACCAACCTACGTACAAGAGCTTTCAATGATTTAGCCTAATTTGAAGGCGATAGTTTGATGTTTGCGCCCAGAAGCAAAGACATTACATGGACGGACAGACGGACGTGCTTAAATCGATTCGCAATTTGATGCTGGGCAAAAATAGTTTGTGGGGTCTCTTCTGGGTGTTGCAAACGTGTATACGAAATGAATATACTCCTCATATTTCGGTAATAGGTATAAACATAATTCAGCCTAAGAGAATGCGTAAAGGTGCACCATAAAAAGTGAACTCTTAGGGAGCCGAAGAGCTTTTCTTAACATTTTCTCTTATTAAGCTTATTAAGCTTTCAAGTGATTGATAAGGCCTCGATATCAAGTTTTCAAAACAAAAACAACACTTTATTTGGCTTAGAACGAATCTCACAACATCAGCCGATTTTCTGTTTTTCCCGTTTTTGCATAAATACCTCTCTTTATCGATATGATTTCTATTATTGGAAAACTTACTATTTTGTATGCTTGGCATACATCATTGTCTTGTATTGTTTCGCATTACAGACATTATTGTAGCAATGATCGAAGAAAAATACACTTACGATAATGTAAGCAAAGACTGGATTAAAGATAATCTTACTAAATATGACTTAACCGATTTTCAAGGTTGACCTGCCTGGGACCTATATTTAAGCCTAAGATTATTGACATTGTAAACTGAATGTAAATTAAATTTAATCTTTATATGTGTTAAGAATACGGATTACGAGATGTCATTAGATGTCTACTCTTCGAAGTAGTACTAGTTGTTATAAAGAAAATTTCCATGCTTGACATGCTCGATAATTGAAAATGTAATGCGGCCTCATATCCATAACAAACGTAGTTGTTTATGGGAAAAGTCTGATACAATTTATGTCAAAAATCGACTTAAGAACTTCTTGGAGCTTAACCTAATGCCAGAGAGAGGACAATTTTTAAACTAAGATTTTTTTGTCTAAGTTGATAAGAAGTGATGACCGCCTTTCGGATGACTCGACAATGCAGTAAATGTCTTGAATATCTAATATTATGTTATTATTGCAATGAATTTCGCTACGCTTAGCAAAACAAATTATGCATATATTCGTCTATTTAGGAAAACTAAGGTGCCCCCTCTCTCTGAGGAGTGTAAAGCAAAGAGTAAAATATTACTTTGAGAATTGCTCTCTTCTCGGGCTAAAAAATTGTGAGAAAAAAAGTCATATATTGCAAGTATTTGCAGCAACGCCGCGGAGCCGCGGAGCCTACAACGTTCGTTTGAAGAGTAATCGAGAAAAATTGTTGTTTATGCGTATATAAGCCTATAAAACAAAGAAAGGGACCAATGACCCAATGAAGAACTTTGAACTGTTTTGAAAAACCACGATATCGCAAAAGAATGGAAAGGCAAGAAACATTGATAGACTCCGACGCAAACATGTTGTTGATTGTTTATTTTCGTTGAACCGTTTCCTTCAAATACATTCTCATTATGCTCTAACAGCTGATGAACAAACTATTAATATAAACCGGTTTTCCCCGTAAACACATGCATAGGCGACTATGCATATGTGTACATATGCACTTTTTTAAAATAAACATTTGTCGTCGTATAAAAAAATACAAGAAAAACAAAACATTGTAAAAGCAAACTTAACTTTGTAGGGAAACTTGTTTATAATATTGTTATTGTTATTGTTGTTATTAGTATTATTCGTATCTTTTTTATTTGTTGCTAAATGTTTTTATATTTGCTAATAATAATCAATTCGTTGCCGGTGTATCCGTTCGATAAACAAATTGGAAATTTGCATATTTTCCCTTTGGTAGCAGATTTCTAAGCGATCAATTTGCATTATTTGCTGGTTAACCATGAAATTTAACTTGTTTTTCCAAGTTTTAGCTTAACAACAAATCGAACAAATGTTTTACAAAAAAAAAAAAAAACATATTTATATATGAATCAGTTAAGATACTTGGAAAACAAAACAGCGAAAATTAGGTGAAAATACCTGAATATCTTGCATTACACTCGCGATTTTCGTTTATAAACATAAACACTATAGATAAGTAATGAACTTTGGACTAAAACAAGAGCCATTGGATATGGTGACGCAACGACATAAACTGGTTCTTTTATAATGACGACGATGGCGTTAGAGACACGTTTGTATAGCATGATCATAACTGTTGTAGGCTTTAAAGTTTGCTTTGCGTTTCGCTAAGCTCTGGTTAAAATGTGTCACTCTATGAGCACGTGTCCAAGATTGTTAAGAGACTGGTTTACGCACGGAATGAAATTAATATAAACGATCAGAAGTAATAAATTATTATTATTATTATCATTATTATGACTATATCGAGAGCAATCTGTGCAGCAATCTAAAAGATCTTTGGCAATCTCTTCTTCACTCTAGAAAGACCAGATTGAGTTTGGTTCGCCACACATGTGATACCTGATTGCGCAGATAACCGCGCATTCACAGAAAATGCGCTAAAATCATGTTCAGTCGCTCACTCGCAGAATGTGGACAAATCGATACCTGAGATATTCCAGTTCACGTCTGACTATGATGCTTGTGTTCCCTGTAGAAGCCACTAACCCAGCTTGGCCCGATTACTGGGCTGATATGTTCTATGCTTCCGACAGCAAAAGCTATTAGCAAGAATGCATGTAGTGCCTACTTGAAATTTAACTATTTGCCGGAACTGTGCTAGGGCCCTTCTTCCATTTGAGTGAATTGTCTTTTGATGCCAACTAACTCTTTCCATAACAGACATTTACTATTCCTTTGTTTTTATACCTCACTCCACTTGCGCTGAAAGGCATATTAAGCTCGGGCGCAGAAAGACTTAAGAGAGATTCAACGTTATTCATATCGATCCATGCAAAATCATTTTTATATATTTTTTTTTAGCTTTCTGTCTGTCCATATTAATCTGCGCTCAATTTCCTGACTTGTTTCGACTTAAGAGTAACCGTATTGAAAATTGATTGGATGGGATGGGAGTTTGTGATCACTTCCCACTTAAAATCTTATTTTGAGAAAGTCTTTCAAAATTTCTCGGCAAAAAACGTTGGCAATGTCGAAGTATTTAATTGTGGCGGATAGAATAATTTTTTGATTTCCTATCTCGCATGTAACAATGCTTACCAAAAAGGAAACCTTTACATGGCAAAAAGGTTCGACTTTTAATATCCCATGAAAATTATCCATAAAAGTAATTTGGCATAACATTTAATTGCACCAAACGTGGACCATATAGATCTATTTTTTGGACCTCAAATCATATGGCGGTTCCCTATTTTAAAAAAGGGAAGAGGCACACAAGCAATAACAAGCTTGTCTATACGTCTTTCATGAATGATTTGTGGCCGACTTCTAAACGCGATAAAAAAAAACAAACTGCACTAGTTTTTATACGCCTCATAGAAGAGCGTAGAAGTGGGTTGAAGTAAAGCCCTAAGTCTGCCTATGAGTTTATGTAGCTGTGCGTCTGGACGAGTCAAGTCGTTAATGTTTTGGACCGAAAATGTCCGCCAATGCCCTAAGCCTTTATACGCTTTGCGTTTATAAATTTTTCGATCCATAGGTCTGTGGAACCTGTTCGTCCAACCATCTCCACCCTAATATTTGTTTCGACGATCCTCTTTTTTAACCCATTCCTTTGCCTATTAGATCATTTGCTGACTTTTTGCTTTGTCTACTAATTCATTAGTTTTTTGTTTTTTAGTTCTGTGCTTTTCAATCCGATTGTCGATTCGTTGGTTTATTTTGTCTTTCATCTGCTTTTCAAATAGGGGAATTTTCAAACCAAATCTGAAAGAGAAAATTGCGACCTTAAGCATTGCTTTGCAAATTGGAAACAAAAGCTAAAGAACGGATACAGTCAGGTTACTGGAATCATTGAAATTCTTTTTTATTTTGATCGGCCTGACCACATTCATATTTTTTATTTTTTCAATTCTTTTTATAGTTCGTTGCGGGAAAGTGAGAGTCTGAAAATCAAATATTGTCTTAGAGCTAAGAGCTAATGTCTCTTCTCTAGTCTTCACGCCTCTCCTTAATATTATAAAAAATTCTATATAATTTTTTTTTAAAATTCCCTTTAAGAAATCACATTCACGTCGAGTGTTTTTCCTTTTAATTACATTTAAACGCTGATTACTTGAATTTCGAAAAGCAATGAGAAAGCAACGATTAGTCAAATATTTGCAGTATGGTATGGTGTTACATGCGAACAGAAATAATAAAGAAGCAAAAATCTTAAACCCCTTAAACGAAATGAGTTGACCATTAATTCGCCTTGTGTATGACATTTAGGGCCGGTTTGTGGCTTTCGATTTCGTAATAGTGTCGATCGAGTAAACTTGACTGCTATGGATTATGGATCCACAGTAACGAGTAGAGTAATCGACAAAATATGCATTTTTCTTAATGTCGAATGAAAAATCTTTCGATCTTAGGATTGCTGTCGAGTCATACATTCGACTTATAATCGTGCCTACTCGATATCGGAAACAATGAAACGGCTCGTGGTTGTTTGATAGATTAGACTGCATAGATAGATAGACAGCATTTCATACCAACTAAAGAGCCATTTCATACACTCTCTCTTAATCATAAACGTTAAGATCATACCCAAAAATTTTAATTCTTATTGAGATTGGGGGCGAACCCATTGACGGAATTTTCTAGTTTTCAAATTTAATCTGATGCGAATGATCGTCAAAAATATGAGAAAAGGCTGAACTTCTCCTTTTGTGGAAAATAAATTAATGAATGCGTTAAAGATGAGCCCGCTGTTATTGCTTAACGCGATTACGAAAACTCTAGCAGTTATTCATTGCTTATTATTTCGAACTGTGAACATTTGAAAAATCTAACACGGGTATAAAAAGGGAGAATACAACCTACGCTATTTTCCTACATATATTTAGATTTTAGCTCTCTGAGCCGCGAGCATTAAAATGTATTCTTTTTTTTCCGTCTTAAAAAAGGTTAAGTGATTAGATAACCTTTTACATATTAATTTTGTAGAAATCTTGTTATTACCAAGAAAGGAAAACAATAATCATCTAATCGTAGTTTCAAAGTATATTAATTTTCTTAGTCCATTTGTAATGCCCGGAAGCACATGTGCACATCTAAAACCAAATGGTTCTGAGTCGATTTTGCCATATCTGTCCTTTCGTCGCATCCAACGCGGTCGCAGCAAAGCAAATTTACATCTTGGGTTAGCTTCGCAGATTAAATATAAAAGCGGGAATGATTTGCCCACAAACGTGTGTACGATTACTGGAAACTGTATGAAAGACAGCAGGAATGTAAGTTTGATAACATTATTATATCATCCAGTATATTTTTATTTGGTTCTATAATTTCAAAATGACTTGGTTGGGAAAGATTAAATATCGGTTCAAAGAAAAATTTCTTACTTTAACACTCTGACGTTTGTTGTGAAAATGCTGTAAGTCTACTAGTTGTTAAATAAAATTTTTTTTAATATGTATTCTGCACATATACAAATATATATATAATATATATATATAATATATATATAATATATATATATAATATATATATATATGTTTATATATGTTTATATATATATATATATATATAACATATATATAAACATATATATATATTTATATATATATAACATATATATAAACATATATATATATTTATATATATATAACATATATATAAACATATATATATATATATACTGGTATTAACTAATTAAAAATGAAATAATATTTTGGGAATCTATATGATGAAACACCCTGTTTGGACCACTTTTAAAACAAAGAGCTTATTATTATCCCCATACCAATATACTAATGAGTACATATATATATATATATATATATATATATATATGTATATATATATTTATATATATATAAGTGTGCGGAACTCACGTGCTGTTTTAAATAAAATTTGAAGAAACTTTGAATAAAATCATTACGCATTGAAAAAGCGAAATTAAGAGATAATCAGTTCTTTTTATATTTGTTGTTAAGCTAAATATAAATTAAGAAATTATAATTTATATACCACATATGTGTATATAGAATGTGTGTATGTGTATGTATAATGTGTATTTTGTTGATAAAACAACTGCCAGCTGATTCGTTGCTATTTATGAGTTCATAGGCGTTTCAAGTAAACAATCGCTGTTTCCAAGACCATCATTTACGGATGTGTTTGTGTACGGAAAAATACCATTTACACCCAATACGTAATAGGTGAGAAAACCAATTCGATTGAGCGCATTTACATATTTACATTCACTTACATATTTATTATTATTACTGAAATGTTACGTAGTGCGAAGAAGAACAAGAAGAAATTGAAAAAAGAGATAATTTTTTTGATTGATAAGGTTATCAGTATATATAAATCATTAACATATAAATATCATATATTTATAAATAATAAAATATTCAATGAATATTATAACTGAAGAGACTTGAGGGAGATTTGCGATTTTGCACACTGACATTAAAATGTAATAATTACTTTTATGTAATTTAAATAATTTGTAAATGTTTCCCACACGTCACCTGAGCTTGTTGTTTCATATCAAATCTTTACTTGTTTACTTATAGATAAACCTGTAGCTATAATAAAGATTATAAATTTTGTATATATCAGTACCTGGCAGCAAACAAAACCTAGTTCATAGACTGTAACTTGGCGGCATATTCGGTAACATTGAAATCAATAATTTGTTATTTATGTGTCACACTTGCTATAGCTTTTCCTAACCAATAGCAAGTGTTAAATACAAAGATTTTTAATTATTTATTTTTTTTTTTTCTGATTTTCGAAAGTTAAACTATAATGCTGCCAAACAGCAAACAGGTAACCCTTGATAAACGTCGTAAGCATGTTCTTCGCAAAATTGTACAGTCGGACAGAGCTCGGGATTCGTATGAAATTATACGACATTTTGAACAGTACACTGCGTAAATCGATGGGAAGAAGGTAAAAAAATTTTCGGGGAATATTCGTAACGCGTAAGTAAAAGTAATTTCGTGGAAACAGATCGGATTAGTTCGATAAACTTGTCGATAACTTCGAGCATCGGCAAAGTGTGAGCTGTGTAGTGCTCATGTATCCACGGCTAGAAGAGATTTTTCTGCCAATTAAGTCGTGACCGCGTTACAAGGCTTCCTCAGCGTTCCCACCCGGTTCTCCTGAAATTATGCGCAGATCACACGACATGCTGTCGCGAGTCGTCATGCTTTAATCACACTGCGGGCCCTTGGAACAGTCTATCAACAGGGGTCTTTCCCATCGTACCTGATGCTTCCACTTTTAAATCACACATATACAAACACTATTCTCTCATTCCACCCTTCCCTGCCCGCATTCGTTCCTGACCGCCATCATGCATTCGCGTGTATAGAACATCCCCTGAGTGGGTGATCACATACAAAAAAAAAAATTCAAAACATGATTTAAAAATAGAGGATATTTTTGTAGAACTTCTCTATACCGACGAAATTCTATTACTATTTTTTTTTATTTGTTTTTTTTTTTTTTGATATTTCGAACCCCTTTTAGCATCAGGGCTTTCGTTATAAAACTAATTTTGCAATGGTTTAAAAAGTCCCAGCAATACAAACGTTTTGGCTTCTTCGTCGTATAATAATTTCCTAATATTCGACCATTTGGCCTGTTGAATCCACAGACCCCTCAGCTGTGTTACATTAATATTATGAATATGAAAATTGAATTTGACAACGCACTATATATGCGTTGAAGAAAAAGACCGCACGGCTTTTGTCCAAAAATCTTATAAAGAAGAAACTATAGGTTGATATATATATATATGTAGATATATATATAAAATGTCGCGGGTATATATATATATATATATATATAAGTATTAACATATATATATGTATTGGCATACACCCGCGAGATTTTGTCAGCCCACGATTCGCTCTAACGTTGTACCTGGGGTTTCCTACCATAATTACATGACTGCACGATAAGTAGCTTAGACCATTTATTTAAGTTTGCTTAAGACAACGTCTTATAAAAAATTGTTGGTGCGTAGAGGAAAAAACCTTGTAAATGTCCTTTTAAGCATCTAAGCATCTTCGAAGTTATCTTCAAAATCGCGTTATAAAATTGTGCAAGAGTTTCCAAAACATGCTTGCTAACCATCTGAGTTCGTGCGGATGTGTAATGTTGGCGAAATTAATACCAAAGCAACAGGAGCAACAGAAATCTCTTCTATAACTTTATAGGGCGTGAATACGGTGATGGGACTAGTGAATAATCATTCGGTGGGAGTGTTGAAGATAATCTCTGACTAAAATCGCGATTTTGATAATGTTGACATCACATAGCATAAAGTCTTGCAGCGTACTTTGGTATTTTTGGACATGCTAGAGCTCGAAGAAAGAGCGATTGACCCATGGTATGTATTACTTCGCTTTGGCGATAATTATTTGCCAATCATGCAATATAAGTCATTCTTAAATCCCTACATCCTCCGATAGTAGCATCTTACGTTTTCTTAGATGATCCAATTAAGCTTCGTTTCCGAAAGAAAACAGAAAAGTCGGACTTCTGCTGGTTTTAGGCGGGTTCATGGCCAGATTAACGTGCTTCTTGAGTTTAAGTAAGCGGATGGATTGACAGATAAGTGATTCCGCTGCTCACTCTAATCAAAAATGTGTACACGTTTTACATACATCCAATACACTTACTGTAGTGGATATAAAGGATTGTTTCTTATGAACAGTCCTGAAATTTTTTGATCCCTATACTCGATGTCAATATAAGCATATAAGTATAGGTTAAGTTATTTATACGCATACACAAATCGTAAAGACTCTATACTTTTCCGTCTGTACCTAATATTATAATATTTCTTTACATAAGCGGGATATCCAAAAACACAGCTTTAGTTAATAATTAGTCTTATAATTGTAAGATGTACAAAGATTTCGAGTTAACTCTAATAGTTACACAGTTTGTTATCGAGACCTTATAACGAAGCCAAGTTTTTCAGTTTTGGTATAAAAAGCAACATCACAGTGTAAATAAAGACACTTATCTTCGGCTGCGTTCGATTCTTTTATACGCACCGCCTTTATTGTAAAAAAAAAAAAAAAAATCCAAGAAAATGAAAATTTTTATACTGTTTTCGATAGTCTACTCAAGGCGTGCGAATCGATTTGTTTTATTTTTGTGTTTTTATTGCTGTACGTTATGAGTAATGGGCAAAAACTCATTTGTTTTCTGCTTTTAAAACAGACGTCTTATCAGCTTAGGTTGTGTTTGACCGATTTCAATACCAATCGATATATGAAAACTTCTAATGTTTTGAACAAATTTGAAGCCAATATATTCGCTTTCGTGATCGGGAGAATGATTGGCAGCAACATTTCATAATTGGACAGACGAATGTGCTTAACTCGATTTAGAATTTGATGTTAATCAAAGTGACAAGGACAAGTAATCAAGGACAAACGTTTCGACAAACTAAACACATCCCCATCTTTCGGTGGTGGTGTATAAAAACAAGTGTTAAAATATTATTCTTCGAAAAACATTCAGTTATTTTAAGATTTCTAAATAGAGTTAAGCAGAAGTGTAATTAATTTCCAGTTAAGAACTTGATTATGAATAACGAAAGGTAAAGAAAACGTGAGTTACGTTTTTTAAAATTTTTATAGCATTGGCAAGTTGCCGCTGATAAATCTCGACAGATTTTTGTAATTTTTGGTCGAAGTCATTTATCGCAATTGAAGCGAACTTTCATTGAAACACGGATATCGTTATTTCTTTAGTTATTTCTTTCCACGCTACACTGCTTGTGATATGTGTTATATTCAGTTTTGTGCGAACTTGAGATGAGCCCACTTTCTACAAATCACGTTTGTCTGTCCATCCAAGTAAAAAAAAAGAAAGGTCCAATTACAAATTGTTATAGGCCATTAGGTATTCCACACCACTTCTAAACTAAAACAATTCTTGATTTATTTCCGTCTTAAGACCTTGTGCTAATGGCAGCCGCGCAAATTTATTATAGACGGTACGAAAAATAGCGTAGGGTACAAAAATTAAGCAACATAAATGTAAACAATCGTCACCATCTTAAGTGAAACTTTTAAATCTTACCGAACCCTCAGGATCGCTAGGCCCCTTATCCGAAAGGATCTTCTAGATACTTCGCTTCGAAGAGTTGTATACCACATACAGCATTTTGAAATCGCATACATTATAACATTTGATTGTTCAAATTAAACCGCACAGTTTTAAGAAACAACGCCATCTAGTTTTCGAATAAGAAATGATTGTTAACGCGATCACTGGTTGATGAAAATGATGCCAGTTTTCAAATTCTTAAATAAATTATAACGTACCACTGCTTTGACGACATTTATTATAGAAATTTTTTCCAAACTTTTGAAGAAAACTAGAATAAGTAAACAAATGTTTACAAAACGAAAATCAAGAGGCGATAATTCTTTTGAATATGTAACGGACCTTAAAGGCATAGTTTGTTTGTTACTCTCTCGCTTACCCATCTAAGATGAATTTCCAAAAAAATTTATGAAGAAATTTTCTGCATACACAAACATAATCATATACGTTTAGTAGCATTGTAAATAAGAAAGTAGAGCAGAGACTTATACGATAAATAGTACTAACGGAATGAGATAATGCATCTGGTTTTATTCATAACTAATCGGAGCTTATTTCTTGAATTTTATAGGCTGAAAATTCATTTTGTTGCCACAATTAATGACCTTGTTAACAATAAATATGTTTACTGCAGATTCGTCAAGAGATTTTCATATCTACCATTAGGAAATAAAAACATATTCAATTTGTCGAAACGTTCGTGAAAAACGTGGAATCACATCTCTTAATATATTCTTAATCGATGCAAGATGATAAGCTGCTTATGGGTTGCTAAGCCAAAATTGCTTCTTGTTTTTAGAATTCTTACCTAGTACTGTGTTGTCGTAAAATAAAGAGCACTCTTAGTTCTTCTTAAAGTAAATCTTCAAGAAATTACTAAGCAAGGTTTTCGCTAATATGTGACCTACTAGTTACCTAAGATAGGACTGCACTTCCTATACATGAATATTTGTGCCAAACCTTACAATGAATGTAAGTTACTAAACGAAAAAACTGTAGCTAACATAGAAGACCTTGGTCGGCAATGTCTTACTAAATGTTCTCAACACTAGGTAAAGATGTTACAGATTGCTAGGAAACACGATCTTTGAGATATAAATTCGATATTAGATGCTCAGACCATACCCCCAATACGTCTCAATATGGCAAAACTTTCGTAAAGTTTGTGTGGAAGGCATAGAAAGTTTCCTTTGGAGAAACCTATTTTTTAATAATTTTATAAATAACTAAATAAGTAATAAACAAATAATTACATTAAAATAATGTGATCCGAAAATTTTTAATTATTGTAAACTGTGCTTTAGATGAGACAATTCGCCTACAACTAGTTAAGCTATCTTGTAAAGTAAATACTTTTGGAAGACGTTTAGACGCCAACAATAAGAAACTTTGTGCAAACATTTTTGTTAATTATTTTGCTTCATCCACGTGTCGCTATACTACTATATATATAGCTTGCATGTAGCTTGGTAAAAAAAGAAAAGAATGCACAAAGAAAAATTCAATTAACCGGCATCTTAATCTCAGTTTATGACGGGTATCCAGGAGTCGCCCTATGGCGAGTACAAATGGCATTTATTTGTTTTTATTTAAAAATTAATCAAAAAATCTATATTGTTGCACTTGATCTTTTTAATTTCTATGTGCAGTGTAGGTAGATATAAGATAAACGAACAAACACATTTCTTATATGCGCTTTTCCAATTTTCTTTGTAATTAATTCCCCATGAAGAACAAATGGTTTCCGTATTTCGCGGTATAAAGCAAAAAATAATATGTTTAACCACAACAACAAATCATACACGATAAGCATGCGATTTTTACACGCATCATCGCTAAACGGAGACATAATAATTTCGTTATAAGCTTTGGAACGGTCATAACGTTCAATATCTTCTGCATAGTATTCCTTATTAGGATGAAACTTCGAATTTTCTTAGCAATGCTTGGGTTAACGATCGTCTGCTTACGTAAACATAGCTACTGCCGGCGGTTCTCCAGCTAGCATAAAATCAGAAGATGTTTGATATATTTTTTTTTTTTATGTCACTTATAAGAAAAGATTATGTATAAGAAGAGCAACTGAGTTAAGGGAGTACTGCCACTTTAGGGTCACGAAATTATGAGTCAGTGAACCATATTTGTTTACGAAAGACCAATCAATTTAATGAAAGTGTTCAGGTGTTTACAAAAATGTTGTAGTCTTTTTTTAAAAGCATGTTAACGGCACTGCCAAACCGACTCGTTTCATAATCCTGCCAATCGGAATTTTCGGTAGGAGAGAAGCAAAAACTGAAATAATTCATGAACTATTTATTATTCAATAGTGAGCGAATGTCAAAGGTTTTCTTGAAAATAGTTGTGTAAGAAAATTGTCGTCGAATTTTTTTTTTTTTATATTGTTTCAGAGATGGGCTATATAATCGGTGACACTTAACAAATCGAATCAATTTTCTGCGCTTCGGTGGAGAAGTGCAACTTGAAACAAATCGGTTGAGAATTTCAACTGATTTTCAATTAAATTTCAGTTGGAAAGACAACTGGCTCCAAAAGACCTGATTAAAGTTTTAATTATTAGTAGCCTTAAGTATAATAATTCAAATAGTTCCCTTCCGTTCGAGTCACATATTTAATTCGCAATCTCATAAAACATTTAGGAAATTGTTCTGAAATATTTAAGAGATCATTTAAAATGAGAAAATAATGGTGAGCAACATTTAATAAGACATTGAACAATGATGACAACAATTATGAGGAGATTGTGAAAATTATAAAAATTATAAATGTTTTGAAATCTATATCTGAAACACGATACATACTCCCATGATGTTTGGTTGCAAGATTTAAGTAAAGATCGCATCTTTTACACTGCGTACATATAGAAGTATATGTAGACCTATATGAGATTTTCCCGATTTTCGATCTGAAACGGGAATTTTAGTAAGAAAAAATTATACCAAGTTCTAGAAAGTAATATAAGTTAAGAAAGAAGAAGCAAATGATTGCCTGATTTCCCTGTTTTTCAGAAGAGAGATGTTGCTGACAAAGTTGGTAATCCTCGACAGGGTGGAATATCTGGAGTGGTAAGCAAACAATTATAGCTAAATTCATTTCCATTTATTAACAAAATATGTGCTTAAGAGGGACTCCGAAGCTTCCTTCGATTGCTTACAAACGTTCTATTTATTCTTTTATTATTCTCTGAATAGTAGGTAGAGTAGGTGAACACGAAAGAGCCGCGATTATCGACTCATTGTTCCAGGGTTCAAATCTAAGCGTGGTAGAGTTCTGCGGAAAAGAGAGACTAGAGGTGTAGTGACTGCTTAGTCCGTAAAAGGCATACCAATCAGCGCTTGGTAGCACATATTTCTATCTCTTTCCTCACTTCTTTCTGACCGTCATCGTATTACAAGTGTAGGGAACATCCTCTGGGTGATCAGTTATATTTACAAGAGAAAATATATTTATATGTACATATGTATATGTATATCCCCTGTGGTTCAGTAAAAAAACTAAGGAGATTTTTCCATAAGTAACCGAAACTATCTGATATGTTGTCCGTTTGTCCACTGTCGATACATACGTGCAAGCACACATTTATTTTTAACCACTACTTTTTTCGTATTTACTTGAAGAGAAAGGTATTCAAATTTCGTTTTACACGAACGAAAGCGTTTTTATTTGTTTAAGCCAGCAGACTTTCAAGTACTTAAAATTTTTGCAAGAATGTGCAAAAAGAATATTGAATATTAAAATTCCTAAATATTAAGGCAGAGAAGATGCAATTTTTCATAATTTATAATTACTGATAAACAGACGTGAAAATTAATATGACCAATAAGTACAAATTGATAATTGATTTGGAGAGTTGAAGGTGGAGAAGCATATTTCACTAATGGGCAGACTGCAATGGAAGGTAGTTTTTTTTTTTGTCTCATTAACGAAAAATAATTAAATTCAGTTGAAATTGAATGCATACGGAATTCTTTATTCATTTAAAATAATTTAGGAACGACAAAAATTTCTTTTACGAAGAAATTGTTCGACAAATATGAGAGCAAGCAAAGAATTGAAAAGCACGTTTGAAGGCTTTTTACACTTTTCTAACATGTTACTCTTAAGGAGCTCTTCATTTTTCTACACCCTGACGCTTGTCGTCAAAGATCTTTCGTCATAAAAGGAAGGCCATTGTTCATACAGTTCGTTCAAATGATGTCAAAGTAAAAATATTGTGAGATTGCAATCTGTGACTTTTTCATTTGAAAGTACTGTCTTTAAGCTAAACCCAATTGTATAAACTATCACACTAAAGCGTACACAACACAGTTTCTTGGAGCTTTGAATGGATATTGTTTTTTGTCAAATTAATGAAATTTGCGGGAAACTTTGCGTTTCCTGGTTGAGTCGAAGGATGGCGAGGCCACATCCTTACGAGTGATGAACAACGGACGCGCAAAAGGATGAATGTCCTTGATGGCCCCGTGTGAGATTGTCAGCTGGATGTGATGTATTAAAGTTTGGTAAGGACTGCTGCGAACAATAATTGAATATTATTGCGGCAAAAAATGGTCGTAATATACCAGAAGTCATGATATTGTGAGTTTTTGTATGGAAGAATTCGGTTCCATGAAACAAAACTTCCCTAGGAAATATTTGTAGTTCTAACCTGGAATTTCCTGCTTTCCCCGCTGTTAGCACTAGACACTCCTTCTTCCGATTAGCATTGGTTGCAATAGACTA
>KK502549.1:328230-387383 GCA_000688735.1 Glossina austeni | reverse complement strand
AAAGTGTGTTATAGACCAAGAAACTACAAACAATTTGTTAAGAAACATTTTTTTTTTTTTAACTTTGAACAAAAAACTAGAAGAAAATTTTTCCACATATTTGTGCCAAAAACTTGAAGAATTGAAGAAACTTTTTTTATAATCTTATTAAAATTGATAACAACATTTATTTGTTAATTACATTTCTTCTTGAGATTTAAAAGGTGAGTATTTTCTCAAAGTTTTACCCTTTTTTTTTTTCTTGAGATTTAAAAGGTGAGTATTTTCTCAAAGTTTTACCCTTTTTTTTTTTTTTTATATAAGTTTTGGATTTCGAAAAAAGAACACCTTTGATGCATAAACCTGGAATTTCCAACAATGCCTTTTGAAAATAATTCACATTTGATGGGGAAAGAATTTCTTTACTGATTCATTTGTTTATTTATTTACTCTCTTCTGGCTACGTTCAGCCGGATTAAGCAGCATTTTAAGATTAAAGACTTAAAACTACGACATTCTAGAGACGAACATCGATTAGAAGTCATAGCAAAGTTGAAAGTGCACAGTTCAAGTCAGTTCAAAGCTTTTTTACAGTTTTTTTTTTTTGGGCTTAAAAATTAATAAACGAACTTAAGTCTAAGTTTTAAGCTTATGACATTATAGAGAAGAACATTAAAAGTGAAATAGTTTACAACATTTGTAGGCTCAATGTACTACCAAACGAACTTAAGTCTAAGGCTTACACATGTGACGTTATAGAGAAGAACATCGATCAGAAGATGGATCAGAAACAACAGCAGAAAAGGTTAAAGTGAGAGAAAGGTTAAACGTTCGCCAGCTTAAAGTACCACCAAACCCACTTAAGTGTAGGGCTTAAACTTGTCGCATTACAGAAAAGAACTTCGACCAGGAGATCGATTTGAAGGAAAAGAAAAAAATTTAAAGTGAAATGGTTTATAATATTTTTAGGCTTAAACAAGGGAACATAAGTCCAAGTAACTATAGTTAGTAGCTACTAAAAAGTATGCTCTACCACATTGAGATTTGAGTCCGCGAAAGTCGACTTGGCAGTCGTGAGTTTTATCATCCCGGTCACGTGGTAGCTCTGCAATATCCAGATATATAATAAAAAATTAATTGCTTATGTCCTCAATGCATATAAAATTTTGATTCATATATGTTCAATTGTCCGTCTGGCGTAACAACTTGAACATTCAAAATATTAGATGGAAAACCTCGAAGATATAAGTTAGGTTTTCCCACATAAACCTGAAAACCGGTTCACGGCCATTAAATACTGATCTGAAATTATTAAGAAAGTATAAGAGGACTCAATCGAAATTTATTTACACGCCTTATTTAAGGATCCTAAGAAATATTCTTACGCAAGTTTCAGTTTAAGATCCATAATAAATCGGAAGTAAACATTTGTGTTGCAAGGGGTCCTGCATGTACATGGACGTGGGCAGTGCATTTATATATAAATTTTTATTTGTCTTGGAATTTTCGACGTCCATATATCTATATAAGGATATACATACCCACACATATGCGTATCTATATATATACATATGCGTATATATGTACAGTAAAACTCTCGTCGGTTTGTTTAAATGTAACAATTGGTTGCTTTCCTAAACTAAATATTTATTTCGTTAAGAGTTGTGATTGAAATCTGTTACCGTTGCCGGTTTTTATCGGTTAAAGGTGATTGTTAGCTCTCAAGCTATAAGCTCTCAGGGTATAGGCCGCCTACGAAAAGATGGTGGGTTGGGAAGTATAGAATTGGTTTACAACCTTAAGAGTTCTTCCCTCGCCTCGTTTTTTTCTGACTACCAACCCTTTGCAAGCATAGCGTACGTATCTCCCGGATGTTGCGTCTTATCAAAGAGAAAAAGAAGCCTATAGAGGAAAAATTTATTTAATAGGATCTGTGAAGAATATTTCTGAATAATTCGCTCGGTAGGTACAAACTCGAAAATTTCCTACAACTGATTATGATTTACAGGATACAAAGACGTATAGAACTGCAGCAGCAGCCAGCAGTAGCCAACTAACTGTCACGGTCTCTTTTGTTCCTTACATTTTTATTTACGTGAGGTGCTGACTATCGAAGGCTTCCTTCCAGGCGAGAATGTTTAACTTGTTTCTATATGCGTTTAGGTTATTTAGGTAAAGCAGATCAGAAAGATATTATAAGTTCTTTGTAGGGCCCAATTTTCTTCTTTACAATTGCGCTTAACTGTACACTTATTATATACATCCATGTCTATATGTATATGTAAACATATGTAGCACAAGAATTATTTGAAAATGCAATTATTTGGTTAACATTGGTTTAAGAAAACTTGCTTCCAATTATAATCATATGGGATGTAAGGACGAAAATTAATGTGAAATAGTTGTTATTTAGCAATTGACAATTGAGTTTACTAGGAAAAATGATTTATAAATTCATAAATAATATTTAAAGGCCTTGAAAATATGAAAATTTATTTTCTTCGTAGTATTGAGTATCCTTTGCTTTTCATAAACAAATGGGAATTATTTTATGCGTAATAAGTCAGTGGATTGATTAAAATTGCCTTTACATTCCGGTATAATAAGATATTGAAATTTGTAGGCAATTTTTTTTCTTTTCTATAACTATTTCGATTTCTCTGAACCATCAGGTTCTCTTTATTCAAAATTTTCAAATTTCATCCAACCCTTTGCTTAACTTTATTTGGTATTTAAAGATTTTCAAAAATCAGCAGTCAAATAGACCGAATGACAGATAATAATAACTGAAAGAATTTGAATTATTTTTCAGAATATATTTAAATTTTTTTACACTAACTCTTGTAATTGAGAGGCAAATGGACAAATTCACAGATGAAAATGCTGCATCGATTAAATTTGAGTTCTTTTTTTCCATCGAATGTTCCATGTTTGAAAATATTAGGCACAGAAGGATAGACACACAGACTCACAGGATATCGCAGGAACAGGATCATAAGTTAAATGCTTGCACTGCTTAACACCGTTAATGCTTATATTAGCCAATAACTTGCCACCCAGAAATTCAATTGAGTATAAATTATATACATACATAATATACATATATATCCACATATATTTGTATATTATATATATACGTATGTGTATACATATTGTAGATGGACGTGGATTGTTTTCCTGGATTATTTTTCCGTACTTGCAAAAATTTTTGTAAAGCAGACGTAAAGCATTATTTACCTAGAGTGCGTTAGAGTTTTTAATAAAGCCGAAACCCTTAGATGCTAGGGGTTTAAGGCTTTAGATTTAAGCTTTAGGCTTTAGGTTTAAGAATTTATTCTCTGGCTAAATTTATAACAATAATAATAATATTTACTTAGAATAGAAAAATGTAGTCTTTTAAAAAAGAAATGAGTTAAAAGTAAGAGTTGGCAAAAGCTTGTAGCAAATGTTAGCTTTAATAGAGCGCAACTTCTTAATCCCACGCTGCATTTGCTACGTAAATTGTAAAAACAAAACACCGCTAATCCTTCAAACTTGATGTCAATGCTTAAGTTAATTAACAGCGCTAATGACATAGTTATGCAAAACTTGTTGAGTACAAGTTAACCGTAGTGTTGGGTATTACGCGAAAGAACGACTCTTCATTAAATGCAATTAAATGCAATTACCCATCCATTTAAACCGAATCTGAGTTCATATTTAATTATCTCATAATGTCAATGAAATTATGTTTATAACTGCCATAATATATAACATGTAGACATATAGACAGACATTAATGCTTTTGTATTGCGAAGAAGTTCTATGAATTACTTTCTTTTAAATTGCAAACTTTTTTAAAAGTTTCTTCTCATTTCTCGCTTGTAAAAATCTATTAGAGAAATAAAAATTGTTCAGCGGAAGTTGTTTGCTTAAAAACTTTTACTTTGAAACTTAATTAAATTATTAAAAAAATTAAAAATATAAGAAACTTTGTTGCAAAAAAAAGAAGAAATTATTCTTTTATAAAAGATACGACATGACGTATGATGAATCATTTTCTTATAAATATATTATTAAATGAGAATTAAAAAGAAGACGTAATTATGAGGATTTGAGGTGAAACCAACTGAAGTAAAATGAAGCGCTTGTTAAACGAATCCTTAACGATTTCAATTGAAAGCAGCGAGAGAGAGAGAGGGAGAAAGAGAGAGGAGAAAGGAAGCAATTAATACGCGCACATAATTCCAATTTATATTACCATGACATTTACGAACACACATTTGAAGAATTTCAAGCATTTATAAATAACGAGAACGAATATCAATATGAACTCGCATAATGAAATATGGTGACAACGAACCGCTTGAAAAACATATGTCTCATTACTTTATCGAGGTTTAGGACATTCCAGCTGCTAAGCAGCTAAAATATGTAAATAATATATTTATTTATATGCGTTTTTGCGTTTTTTCATTTCATGTGCTCTTGCACATGATGTTATTATCCATCAAATGTATGTATCATGTGTAATTAGTTTGAGTTTAAATTCTCCATAGTAACGGAATATTTAATAATTATGTAGAAAACATTTAATTTAACAGTTGACAAAACTAAAATGGATGAATGAAAGGAAATGTACGGGAGTTACACGTGATTTGTTTAGCTCTCAGTATCAAAATGAATGGAATGGCAAGAGAGAAATTTGACCAAACGCCGCCAACGATTATACGTTTCGTAGACAAAGACAGGTCATTGTTATTTGAAAGTGTAAGAGCGGCCACCTAACGCATATAACATGCATGCATACGCATTTGATTATTACTCACACGGTAGGGTGAAATGAAAACAAAAACACATTACACTTTTCGCTACATATCTACCGCTACAATTACAAAACAGACAACTTCTCATATGGATTTGCTATAGAGGTAACAAAAAATGTTTCTTCTTGAATATCTTAAATGAAACAAGCCAACGGCTCTTGCTGACAGATTTACTATCTACGAAATTCAAGTTTTTTTAATCACACATTGCTTGGGTTTGAGTAGACTAAAATTATGCAATTTTGCAGAGATCACAATATTTAATAAAATTAATAAAACAACAAATAAGAAAATTATATTCGGTGGTGACCGAATCTTCTATGACGAGCAAAAACCGCTATCCTAAAAGAGATTTAAGGAAAGGAAAAGAATTAATTTTTCCTACTTTACAATATTGGAAGGAACCGACTGATTGTTTTTATTTTCGGAATAAAAGTGGAAATTTATATGGTGTATGTGTTGCTTTTTATGCGTAATAAGCAAATAACACAGAAGGCAAAGTGTTCTCAGGCGAGTGGGTGTTGTGGGCGTGGTCTTTACAAATTCATAGGCGATATCTTCAATTCTGTTAGGGGAGAATGTTTACTACAGCTCTTATACAGTTAGGCAAACGGATAGAAGGACAGACGAACAGACCAACATGCTTCAGTGCATTCTGTATTTGAAACTGATGAAGAATTTGTATACTTTATGGCGTTTTTAAAGCTTGCTTGTGCGCGTTTTAAAAATATTGAAAAAAATTAAATTTTGATACACTATAATATTGGGTTGGCGTGGTAAATTTTTCCCATTTTTTATTACATTATATTAGAGCATCGCAGAAAGTATATATAGTGCATGAGTAATGAGCGGGAAACCAATTTTATATTCCTTTTGAAAAACACAGGTGTTCTCAGATTACTTGGTATTGTAGGCGAGTCTGTCGACCGATTTGGCTCATTGTCAGGATTAATCTGCGTGCAAGAACTTTAAATTTTTCCGCCAAATTTCAAGTCGATAGCTTTATGTTTCCAGTCAACCTTACAACAGACATTTCGCAGATGGACAGACGGATAGATGAGCATATTTGAAACGATTTCGAATTTGATGCTGATTAAGAATATATGTGCAATTTTGTTGAGCCTCTGAAGCTTCCTTTTGGGCTCTGCAAAGGTTTTGACAAAACAGATATGAATGCAAGATACAATAGCATAATGCTAACATAGCATAATGCAAAGGTAACATACAAAGATATAAGTGCGAACACGGTATTTACTTAAGTTATTAGCTACTAACAGCTACAATTCATACGATTCGTTTCAGTTCACTGAAAATAAACAGCTTCACAGAAACGCATACATACTGCGCTTAAAACTAATAAAGCGAAAAGCGATACCATAGTTTAAAGTAATATAGAAATGAGGACAAATGAAAACGAAATAATCGAGATGTTTGAACTCAAGTACTAATACACTATTATGAAGACTAAAGCAAGTACTTACAAGCTTACTCTCTAAACATAATTACGCAATAAAAACGAAACGGTTATAATCCTTGCAGAATTAAATCTCACAATAGCTAGAAACTATAATTCATAGTAAATACTAATACTGAGCGTAAAGACTTCATGAGTGCTGAACGCCATGAAGAAGTGACTACGGTCACGCTGGCAAGCATTCTAGGGCAGGAAAAAGATTTGCTTCCAGTCTATCAGAGATATTTCTCTGAAACAACGCTGTAAGCTAGAGTGAAGTTGATCCGTTCATTGACTAAGCAGCCAACATTAAGGAAAAGACATTTAATTTTTAAACTTTAGCTAAATCAGTGGGAATTTAACCCTACCAGACATAGAAGGAAAAATGTCCAAGTCATACATTTTAACATTTAAAATAAAAATTTAAAGGGTTGAAAAGAAAAAAAGTACCGAACAGGTAGGTATTCGTAATTTATTTGACTCTGTTCACTAGAGTCAATCAAAAAAAGTATACATGCGGTATAAGATCATCTACCTTCAACAGTTAATCCTACAAAAGTCCTTTTGATGGCAGTTTTTCTTTTCACATGCTATCCCAATTAATTACTGCATACAATCTTTCGATAGCGCATCGCAAAAAGTTAATTTTAATTTTCTCTTTAAATTTTGTAAAGAAACTTTCCTGAAGAAACTTTTCTAACGAAACCATTCCTGATTGATTCGAGTGAAGGTAGGGCAATTAAATCTATTGTTAAATGATTTCGATTAGTAAACTTGTTTAATAATACGCTTGAATTCAATTCGTGTTCAATTTACCATTACCAAGTGAAGGTATTTTTCTTTCTGCCCACTCTTGCAACTAACTGTTAAGCGTGTGTTTATGCTACATGTTAACCCTCAGTTGGTAATTCTCTAAATATAAAAAATTTATTTTTCAAGTAACTTCCACGAGCCATCAATTTGTTTCAACTGCTGTCACATAATGAAAAGCTTCCCTGCTGTGCAGGAAAATAAAAAATAGAATCGAAGTATATGTGCAGAGCACGTGCGTCTCTGACGGATATGCATGCACATGTTTATTTCAATTACTGGTTTCCGATTAGCATGAAAAACTCTAAGAATTTATACACGGGAAGCGTATAAAAGACCTGTCGACAGGAGCCTTGAATGGATTAACGAAATGTGGTAAAAGCAAATAAACAGAGCATCGTAAAAGGATATAAAAAATGAAAAAATTAAACAAAAAAATATTATAATCTATCTTTTCAATCTGAAACCTTTGATAATCTTGGTTTCTTTTTATACCCTGCACCACTTGTGGTACAAGGATGTATTAAGTTTTTTCGGATGTACGTGACAGCCAGAAAATCTTTAGACAGATCCAGCTTTTAGTTTACCGATCGATTCGGAGTGCTTGTCTGTCCGTCTGTCCGTCTGTCAGTCTTGTTTTCTTGTGTTCAGCCTACAGGAAATTCAGTACGCCGGGACGTTTCGGCCCAAGGACGAACGCTATTTCCGACTGGACCACTTCCCATATAAAGCCTTATGTTGAAAGATCGCTATATGCATAATCGTATTAAGCGAAGTGATGTAGGGTGTTAAATGGTGCGCCATGTCTTGCTACGCGTTTCTTCTTTTTTTTATTTTTTTTTTTTTTTGCTAAACGCAGCGTATTAAGAAAAATATTTCTCATTATCGACGATCATATGATCTTTTACTAAAGTTCATTAGCATGAAAAAACAAAAGATTTTTAAGTTAATTCCACAACTAACATTTATATCACTGAGATAAATGATGCGTAAGTTGATCTTCTTTTTAAAGTTCACCTGACATAAACAATAAAATATAGATAATGAGTTTCAAAACAACTTAATCTATGAAAAATTTATACACATTTAAGGAAGAGAAATGCGCAATTCTTTTATTATCTATTAATAATAGCATAAATACGCAAACGTTTCGTGTACTTCGATATGAAAAATTTCAATAGAGCAGAAAGAAAAAAATGTCACAAAAATAAATTTTACTCGTGCTGACAACAAAATCTTAAACCAAATGAAAATGACGAATAGAAAAAGAGTGAAAAAAAAAGAAAATAAATAAATAAATAAATAAAATAAGAAAAGCAAGAAACACAGCTAAAATGAAATGCTCCACGAAGAAGAATTTCTACTCAGCGCAATAAAACATTTGAGAGTGAAATGAAACTGAGAAATAACTGAACTCTTCTATCTTCGGATTTATCAAGTTAAGCAATCTTCTTCAAAATGTAATGAGAAAAAAATGGCGCCTCTAAGATCAGAAAGTAAGTCTATTCGTTGCATTCAATGAAAATAGACTTTGGAATTTTAGAAATTTTTATACGGAATATTAACGGCAAATATCTATTAAACGCACATACATTGCGCGTGTTTTTTATGGCTTTTGACTGTAAAATAGTTTTACTTCTGATATGTATTCATGTAAAGGAAAAATGTAGAAAAAGAAAAAAACAAAAAATGAGAACACCAAGGGGTTACGTTTTAACTTTACTCGTTATAAACTCACATTTATTTCTCGTCTTTCTCCTTAAGGGCATCTCACACTACACTTGATTTTCATTATAAAACTGTTCAAAAATAATTTGGTTATGTAGCGTTTTTGTCGAATCCATAGCTCACAGACTATTAACTTTTCCAATTTGTCACAAAAATGAGCTGAAATTAATCGTTTCTCAAGAACTTTTATTCTTCTCTTGTCAGAAAGGAAGAATTATAAATTAGCGTAAGTTGTTTGATCGGTGCTATATAGTGATAAAAAAATGTCTGGTAAACAACATATTGTCAAAGCATATATACCTCCGTGGCAGGTGCATAGAAAAAGCATCAAAACATAACCTTAAAGGCGGTTCGCATCTGTGAAGCATACATATTCGTGGTCTTGGATATTTCATGATGCCATGGTGCCATGATTCGTTTTATACATGGTCTAGTTTTTCTTAGATTTTTATTTATCTTAACCAGTTAACCAGGTGTCGACCTTTTTGCACAGCATCAGTGTAATCTGAAATTAGGTTGTATTGGCAAAAGCGCTCTCTGAAGGATATTGTTGCAGCAAACACACATCGATAATAATAACATCTAATGAGGAAATCCGAGAAGGACGGATGGACAGACCATGACGTATATATTCATTATAAACATTTAATCGGTTAATCACAATTTCGTTTCCAAACCCCAATGATTATAAAATCGAACGCTTAGCATTCTAGGATCTCGATATATTTCTTATGATCACAAACGTCCTAAATAACTGAAAGCAACTTCATGTTTTAGAGGTAAATATAAAAATTCTTGACTTTGTATTTGATTACAAAACAAAAAAAAAAAATTCGAAAAAATAAAAAATCCAAATTGTAATAAAAATATATCCACTTGAGAAAGTACATTGAAATTGAAAAACGCGAAAAAAGAATAATCATCTTGAAAAACCCGTGCATAATATATTTTCTTCTTGGCGACATGTTTATATATTCCAAATTCTTACTACATATATATTTCAATATTTTTTTTTTGCTTGAAATTATAATTTATCCGAGAGAAAATTATTAAGATAATTTATGTATGTATTTGAATTCATTTTTCATATCGATTTCAATTGTTAAATGAAAACGAACGCAAGAGAAAATAAACAACAACAAAAAGAAAACATCACTTAACATCTTTAATATGTTAAGTACTTTGGACTTAATTTGTTAAACAAAAAAAAAAAAAAAAAATTTTGGTTGCTTCTGTTTTTATCATATTTAGGGAATTTTTTTCTGGCACATTAATTGATGTTTTTAGGTTGAGCATATGTTATGTATTAATTTGCTTTCACAATCACCATAGGCGGCATATTAAGTTTGCCTGGAAATGTATCGCGGACACTTCGTAGCTGCTATAAATTCATGGATAGCTGGAGCATAGAAATCGATTTGGTCAACCTTAGCACTCTCTACGCTCGTCTTATAGGAAGGCAATGACTACACCGAAATATTTGTTTTGGAAAGTTTTCTTTCTCTCTCCCTTCACAATAGGATCTTTCCTTAGAAAAACAATTTTATTTTCATTTATTTTTATTTATTTATCCTTTTTTCCCCCGTTAAATGACACTCAGAACTTAGCTAAATTGGTTCCTAATTGCGAAGACTTGTATATTTTATAGCGACAGACGCCAGTTGGTTTATCTGGTTTCAAAATTGCGATACTAAGCCTTCGACTTACCTGATCCTTGCTTTTGTTTTTAGGTTCATGAAGCCATGTTTTCAGTATAATCAGGGAAATTTTTCTTTAACGGACGAATCGGTTATACTTTGAGAATCGTCCGCAAAATTGCATACTAAGCGAGTTTGTACGCTGCTGAGATCCATTTTCATGGTTTTCCTGCCCGAAAGGATTGCCATCGCAATTCTGTGACTATTAGACGTCAACACCAAAGGCAGAAAAGAGACGATTATACGGATAAACTTAAATCGTTTCCAAAAAATTGTATACATATGTTATAATGATCGCCAATTTTTTTTCGAACCTTTGTTACAAACGGAAAAGCAAAACTATCGTACTTCCATCATTAAGTGATAGGCATAATGGCAAAAATAAGCAAATGGTACCCAAATATTTGATCCAAATTGAAGATTATCTCTTTTCTGGCTTTTTCGTTTATTGCTTTTCTTTTTAGGAAAGGCAATTGTGTCGTGTGAAATATTTGCTTTCATTTGCAAAATTTATTAGGCCAACATTCTCTAAATTGGGTTAGCTCTTGACTAATGTAATGTTGTTTGTTGGTAATGGCTTTTTTTTTTTTTTTTGCTTTGTTTTTATTTCGCTAATAATGTTTTTTACAAATACTTTCCTTGGAATTGTGTAATTTTCTTGTCACTGTTTTTATTACTTCATAAATTAGATGAGATGTTTTAACGTAAAAATTGTTATTTTTGGCAACTTATTGTTTAATAAGTATTTAATATGAATACTTGACGCCATTACGTGAATTTTTCATTTAAGAAAGTCAAGGGTGATTTTATCATTAAATTATTTGGACCGATTTGTCTTTCTTTCTTTTTTTCTTTTCTTTTTTTAATGTTTCTCCCCTTTACGGTGTACGTTTGTGTTTCTCGAAAGTATTTTTATTTTGTCTTTTAAGCAAAAGAGGAGATAATTGAATAACGAAACGAAAACATTCTCCTTTTAAGTTTTGTCTGAATATTTTTGCTTAGTTTCTGTTAGTGGAGCGTCGCTATAATAATTGCATTTACTAGCAACTGAAAACTCAATTTATTTAGAGCTCTAATGGCAAGTGGTGGTATGTATGGAGTTGTAACCTTTAATCCTGTTTTTGAAGACTACATCGCACATGGGCTGATATCTTAAAATTTTAGTGTTTAACGTTTAACTTTTCTTAACATGAAAGCTGGAGCTTCACAAATCATGGACCAGTTTATAGCAGTCGACCATCGTTCTGAATCGTTGGCTGTGATAAAACAAAAGCGATTAACTGATAATCGCAATAAGAAATACGTATTATGTACGGGTAGTTAGCCCACATAACTTAAGAAACTTAGGCCAGCTCTTATAAAAGCAGTTACCAGTCCACCACTCGGCTCTATTGTACATGAGCTGCTTTTTGTGAAAATGATCCAAGTTCATTTTTTTCAAATTCTATCATCGACCCTATAATTTAAAAAATTTTGTCGAATTTTTATATGAGCGGCTATTAATCCATCAATCACTAAGCAAAACTAGATCAGCCTCATTATAGGTGAGCAGTTTTTGTAGCGTGTTGTTGTAGCAATGCTCTAACTTTGTTTATTTTCTAAAATATTTAATAAGGTTTTTTTTAATTCCTCTAATTTAGAAATGCCAGTGAAGTAAGCAATTGTTAATTAAATAAGCATAAGACTAAACAGTATTTAACAAGCAGAGTTGAGTCAAGCCACTGATCAATCATCAGTTTATTAAGGTATTATTAAGTGCTCAGTAACAGTGTGAACTATCAGCCATCCGCTGAACAGTCGAATTTCATCAAGCATTTCAAATTCCAAATACTTTGCTTATCACAACAAATAATCAATCAGAAGTGTTTGGAGTTAAATGTGTGTTTAAGGAAGTGGGAAATATTGAAAGCAAAAATTTTCCCACGCGAATAATTGCTTTCTATTAATCAACTCACACATGTCTAGATTATAAACTTTTATGCTTTTAAGAAGACATTACATTAAACACGTGTAAGCATATTAAAAATAGAACAGTTGTTGTGGGTAGACGTCCGTTTTTATGATCTTTGACCTGACTATGATGACGTCTTATTTCTCATTGTTGTGATAAAGTGGTGTAAAAGATTAATGTTTAAATATTGATTTACAAGGCTGCTAAATGAATCAGAAAAGTTGTTAAGCTTCTTATGCACGTTTATTCGTTAGAGATTAATGCAAAATTTCTACTAAGTTTTTTGTTATTTACAAAGTTTTCTATTTGTTTCATTTTGAGTCAGTCACCTTCAGAAGCCTGATTGTATGTATGTTTAAATTTTCCAAGAAATTTTTCTAATAAAACTTATTTAAAAGAGAAAAACACAAACAAAAGCGTATATCAAAAAAATGTCCCTTTCACATAAAAATTAAATTTTATTTTGTTATTCAAATGAACTTTAAAACATTAAAAAATTAAACATAAAAAGTAAACAACAATATATTAAAAGAAAATCAAAACAATTGACAGGAAGAACTCGAACTTCACTGAAAATACAATAATAAATGAGAAATGTGTTGTTTTTAGAAAAATACAAAAAAAAATTAGAAAAAAGACAAAAACATCGGGAAGGCAGTAATTAAAAATAAATATAAGGAGAAAATTTATTTATGCGTGATAGTGTAAATTGTTTCGCTTGCTCTTCGAAAGGTCGCATGTTTTTAAATGTCAAGTAAATAATAAAAGAAACATCGCCAGCGCCTACACCGAGTCATTGTATCGTTGCGGATTTATATAAAAGTCTACGCAAAAGAAAAATGTTGAAATTTCTTAAGCGAAAACTAAAAAAAGACAAAGAAAAACCTATTAATAGCTTAGCTAAAAAGGCAACATTGAAGCATTATCCAATAGGCCCAGTAGACGTTATGGCATTTGTGATTAATGGATTTATTATGTAATTTAGTTTATTTTTTTTTTTCTTTATATTAAAGGATTTTTGTTTGTTTTCTGAAGCAGTAGACTGGACCGATGTACAGCTTAATAAATGCATTAAATAATAAAGCTTTAGTTAGTTGAATACATCATACGGATGTGCAACATTCTTTTATTATTATTAATATCACTCATACCCTAAGGACGGTTGGTTTGTGAATTTAGTTTTCTTACTTGTAGAATGTGTGGGTGTTTTGTCTGCTATTAAACAACCAAACGATTAAACAAATTCTTTTTCACTTAACAAGCATTGTGCTTTTTGCCTTTTCTTCTTCTTCTCGGATCTAAATATTATTATGTTCACTCGAGGAATCATTTGAAATTTTTCTTCAAACTGAAAGTACTTATTAAGTACTCAAGATTCGTACCATTTTAAGCCTAAACACTTCAATGGCCCAAATTTCATCAAAATATTTTCAAAATGACAGATTGAACCCAAAGAAATGAGACAGTCAGATGGACAGATAAGCACGGTATAACAAAAAGTGAATTTATCTCAAATCCTTCTGGAAGTCGCATACATCAGCACAAACTTAATACACCCTTGCACGACAAGTAGTGTGAAATGTAATCGTATTTAATATTGAATTTGCCCTCAACTGGATACCTATAACCGAAAAGATAACGCTATTAGTAAAATTTGATTGATAGATCATTTCAATATTGCTTGAATTGTAACGCATATAAAAATTTGTCTTTGTCACTATAAACTTCAAATTCTAATCCATCGTTGCTTGCATGAATATCGTTGTAACTTTCACAGATTTTTCTTTTATTTTCCATATCGCAATTATAAATTTGAATTCGGAATATAAAGACAACAGATCAACTCAAATCTAACACGCTCTACTAGTGAATAACAGACAACTTGAACTCTAATTGCCGCAATTTGCATCAGTTTTCCTATTTAAGGCGAAACCACAATGTTTCCTTACCGTTTGCAAACTAAATTCCCCTGGGCAGCTTTTATTAATTCAAAGTTACTTGCATTGTCTCTATAGCGGAGTCGTCAAGTGATTTATTCGTAAATAAAACAATAAGCAGTGAAAATAAATGAGATTTCGTTAGAATTAACCTCGATTTCAAAATTGTTTTGTGAACCTTCTTCACGTTTGCTTCTAATTAAATGCCACTAAAATCCAAAAACTTAGATGCCCTCGAAATTTCACTTCGATAGTTTCAATCTGGAAGTGATCGTCATCTTAGCCAGTAAGTCAAAGTACAAAGTGACATTCAAAAATTACAACAACGTAGGGGTAAAGTTCGAGGTTTAAGGAATAGTGGAAATCAACTGGTCGTCATTACTATGAACTATTTTCGGAATTAAATGATAAAATAATTAAAAAATAATTTAAAATTATTTAACTAATAATAAAAAACACTTTTCTCAAAGTTATCTCATAAGCTTTGACTAACAACGCCGTCTCGATAAAATGTGTACATAAAAAAAATGCTCATGACATTGAAGTTATTAAAAACTATAAGTTATGACTAAACATTGAATGAATCTGACAAAAGTAAAAAAGTAAAGGAAAGGAAATAAAAGAAAAATTAAGATAGCAGCCATAAACTGTTTGAAAGCAATAAAATAAATGGCATTTTTAATAAAAGATGCATAACGACTTCGGCCAGCAAGATAAGCATTAAATTGCAGAATATAATTAAATCAAGAACACCAATGAGAGTTTCTTTGTATGTTAATTAAAAAGTGAAAATTTGATATCTTTCATCATTTCTATGTGCTTTAGAATTATGTATATGTATTTGTTACGAACTTAACCTACGGTCTCTCTTTCATAACTCTTCATAATAGTAGATGAAATGTGACTTCCGAGAAAAACGACATAATGTGATATTGAAGAAAAGTAAACATTAATTACTTTTAATTACTTTTATACTAATGACTGACTATTCGTGAAAAAAGTCACAAAAATCGAAAAAGATTTAAATAATATTCTTTGATTAATGCTCATGACAGTTCATCAATTTTTTTTTTTTTTTTTTTGCTCTTTTCTAAAGAGCTCGCAAAACATTTGCTAATTAATCCATAAAGCATTTGGCCGATGTCGCTGTATGTTTGATGGGTAGAAATTCGTTGTGAGATGAAGATTTTCTTCTTAGGGTGTTTTTTAATTTGTGACATGTGTCGTTTTAAAAAGCTGAAAGCGCTATTATCGTCTCTTAAGCGTTTTTCGTATTTTTGTCGTCAGACGTGAAATGAAAAATCTCATCGTTTTTCTTAATTATGCATGAGTCAGTGGGCTGATCGATCGAACGATGCTGTGAGCGTCTGTCGAAAATACGTTCGTATTCTAATCGCTAACATGTTTTTCCTTTTCCTTTTAATCAAAACACAATTATAATAATGTATCTTCGTTTTTACGTCTTACTTTGTTTAGTTCATTTAAAGGCGCTCTGTTTACACCCAGCATCGAAGGGGGGGTATACTCGTTCCGTCCAAATATTTGCCACACTCAGAAGGAAAACCTTCAGAGACCCTGTAAAGTGTATATACTGTTGATCAATATCAAATTCTGAATCCATTTAAGCAAGCCCGGCTGGCTTTCTATACGTCTGTCGGTCTACATTATTTCTGATATAAGCTTCAAAATTGACCGCGTTAGTCAAAGGACACATCTATAGTTCAGCATAGGATGAGAACATCTAGACTACATCAGTAGGAATGTGTCTACAACAGATGTCAAACAAAACAGTTCCACGTATGTTCGACAATATGTGTATAAAAATGACAAAAATTTGATACGCTTATATAATATTATAAAGCATCGAAATGTCATTTATTTATTTGTCGCGTTTGTTTTAAAAAAAAAATTGTTGTATATATGTAAAATTCGGACACGGGCGAATGTAATATTGTTTTTTTTTTAAATTTATACGTCTGTTATGGTTTAATACAATTTATTGCCCATAAATAAATAAAAATATTTCTAACAAAGTTGCTTAAATGTTTTACGTATTTATCTTGATCTTTGGAATTTAATCGAAATGTTTTAAGATTTTAGTGCAGCTTTTAGGATGCAAGAGAATCTCAAGAACAGACAAACAAGTGGCATGGAAATGGACAAACAGATGGAAAGATGGACAAACAGACGGAAAGATGGACAAACAAAAAAGGAACACTGACGTGTAAACAATCATAGAGGGATGGATCGTACCACCGAATAAGAGGCAAACAAACGCAGAGAGCAATAAATATAAAAAGATGAGCCAGCATATAGACGGGCATGGATAAGCAAACGTTTTGGCAATGGAAAAAGAGATAAACAGAACTGCTTACAAAGTAATGAGTAAGCAGGCGTGCGGACTACGTGAAGGCTTATGTAAGAACAAATAAGCGAACAAAAGAAGAGATGAAACTAACACACAAGCCAGAGGATAGACAGAAGCACAACTCAGCAGAAAATCGACTTGAAATCTTCTGATGAGAGCTTCTATATTCTTTGGGACTTGTGGGTTGCGTTGAATGAATAGAAAATCAAAGTCATTTTCGCATACATTGGACTCAAGAGGTCTTAACAAATCGAACTACCCTCAGATCGTCGTTTTTGTAAGCTATTAACATATATTTCTTTATAAGATAGAGCTAGGCGTGAAGCATATATTCTATAGTGTTAAACTCTTGTCCCCTAAGCTCATTGAGTTATATTAAATTTTCATTTAATATCTCTATTCATTCCATAAAACCACTAATATCACTGATACCAACGAGACAGAACAAAACTGCTCTTACAACGGAAACAATTTTTATATGACGCTATACCACCATTAGCAAGTGAGGAATGAATGATTACTGCCTGATTCAGAAACTTTCATTGAATGCAATGAAGGAATTTAGCTCAAGCGATATTCCCAACAATCATTTTTTTTTTCTTTAATAAAAAAACAACTTTTTTAAGCGCCTCTATAGAACGTTTCAGTGACAAGATGTATATAAACAATTCTATAAAAAAAATGTCTTTATGTATATATGCATACATTTATATATAAATAATATATATACATATATGCGCTTAGGTAGGTGTTACGCTCGCGAGTACATAAACATGATTCATGTCTAGAAGGAAAAAAAGAGAAATCTTTCCAAAAATAAAAAAATATATTTTTGTTTCATTTAAAAATTTTTTATGAAGCATGGAAATCTCTCCTATTTTTCTTTTATTTTCTTTTATGTAATTAATCATTTTATCGACCGAAACGTATTCGCGATTACAATTAACTTTAATATCGGTCGATAAAACACTAACAATATTGTTTCATCAGATATCGAAAATAAATTATTGAGTATTTAGTAAAAATATTTCATTAATTTTTTCGAATTTTCCTCAAATATAATGTTTACATAATTTCAAAATAATGTATATACATATATATATATATATATATATATATATATATATGCATGCATATGCGTATTAATGGTAAAGTAAATTGAATATCAGTATGTTTATGTCTTGAATGAAGGCGTGAGTAAATAAAATTTTTTAATGACTTTACTTCTCTTAATACATCTAATGCTTAAAGTATAAATTTAAATTTGTACGAATCGTATTAATAAGCTTTCTTAAAACAACAACAACGACAACAACAACAACAACAACACTGACAAAAAAGAAGAAAAACATTTCTAATAAACGCTAAATAATGAAAATTTATATTTTTGGCGGGAAGTATATAGTAATAAGTTTTGTGAAAGATACATTGTCTGCCACTAGGTAATGTCTAGAAATTGACCTGCTTATCATCTGGAATCTAAAGGTATACTAGTTTCTTCATATAGTTTGTAACATTGCATAGGTCATTGTGCACAGAAGACTATGTAGATACTGAAACTTCACCGATCTTTGGACTTGAAGAAATCCTAGATATCACGCTACGCAACGTGAACGAGCTTCACGTATCTCGCAAAAGATTTATCTTATTTTAATAAATGGATGCTTTACCTCTTATATTATTAATGAAAATTATTTTATTTATTAATTTTTCTACTTCTGAAAAATTGCGTTTCGAGAAAAATCCGCTGAAAGTTTCTTATCACGCGCAAAATCCCCTTCTTATGTCATTCTTGAATATTTAAGGAATCATTTAAGACCATAAAAACCAAATCTGTTTTTGAAAAATTTGCAATGGCCTTACACCTTAAGTAACTCAAATCCTTTAGGGAATTCTCCCGACCTCATGATAAAATTTCCTGATAAATTGTACGCCTAATTATATCCAAAATTATCCCTGTCACTTCTTTAGTTGCTCGTGAGCAGCATACGTTAATATATATAGAGATTCCAAATAAAACAGAAAATGATTTGAAATGAATTATTTTTGTGGAAAGCAATAAAGGCTGTTTACTATAGACTAGACATGAACGATTCGATTGTTAAGCCTGTCCATTTCGTTCCTTGACTAGCTCATAGAAACGACCAATTCGAACATAGTTCTACTTTTGACTTTACCATTGGCCACAAGCGCTGTAATCTTCGAAACAAAATAAAAAACTACTGCATACTTAGCATAATGTGGGAAAACGAGATTTACAGTAATTTTTATACCATTTTTTTAATTATTTATTTTTTATTGTTTTTATAGGTTCGACTATAATAAAAATTTTCCTAGGATTAAATTGGCAACTTTTTACTTTTACATAAACAGAAAATAAACCTTTTCTTGCTTTTTATCATATCTCGACTTTGTAAGTGGTACACACACACATTACTCGCATGTTAATCCTAAGCTTACTCCATTCGTACATCAAATCGACCTCGAGACCAAATCAAAATCAAAACATTTGCAAGAATCCGTCTTGGTCTTGAGCTTGCAACACACCAATCGATCCTTAAGAAATCTACTTCTCCAGTTTGCAATTGTGGATAAAATCTCACGTTTAAACATATACTTGGTGAATGCCCAAATGTTTTCAATATTCGAAGAACCATCTTAGCTTCTAGATAGTCTTGAAAGTACCTGGAGAGCGTAATATCGATAAAATATTTAACTTTATCAACATGTCAACCATACAGTCTACCTTTTTAAGAAAAGAGAAGAGCCTATAGTCTTGGTTGCTAGTACTCCCACGATTTATTTCTTTGGTCCAAGAGAACTAAACAATAATAATAATAATAATACTAAGCTTGTCTTATTCTAACGACAGTTTAAATTTTTTGAGATCGGCTATCATTCAATCAAAAGCTCTCCCATAAGAAAAAAGCCCGAAAAATTATTAAAAATTTTTAAAAAATTTCTTTAATAATTTACCATCTATATAAAATCTACCAAACTCTACAAGCTATATAATCCATAGTGATTTATGATTATATTTTCAATAGATTTTTGGAATGGAAATATTTATTTATTGTATATAAGAAACTAAGAAGAAGAACTTAGATGAATACAAACTTTTTTTAATTTTTTCTTTTTTTTTTGCTTTTGCAACATTCAGTGACGAGTCTTTCATTTGTCTTAATGTCAACAAACTAATAAATTCTTTTATATTAAGCAATTAAATGAATTCCTTACTTCTCTCTAACCACAAAGATGAAGATAGCTTCTCGCACATTTTTATAAAAATGTTTACCAACAAATAATTGCAACACACCTAATTATTTAAGGTTAATGATGCTTAGATAAATTCATTATGTATTCTATTGTGTTGCATAAAATGAATTGAGGAATTTTTCACAAAATGATGAAAAACCGCATGCCTTTTAACTTGACTATTGAACACTCATCGTTGGAGCACACGTTGGAAAACATTTACCAGCTGATCTAAAATTAAAGCATTTTAAGAAAATAAACTATTCCAAGCAAAAGAATGCGCATAAGCTCGCATATGAAAGCAATACTTGTTAGCAAATAGGTTCCATTCGCAAAGATTTCGAAACGAACGAAAATTTGGATATCAACTACTTTAAGCAAACTAAAATAAGGCATAAAGTTTTCGCATTACGCTGGAATATTTTTCTTTTATTTATTTACTCTTTGTCTATATATTTTTTGTAAACATATTTATAAAGTATGGACTTAAAGGCTGTCAGATAACTTTGATCATATGCTCGCCTGTACTGAAAACTCTGCGGCATTTGAGATTTGAGCCCGCAACCATTGAGTTGTCAGTTGCAATCCGTTGCCTACTCGGCTACTCATGCGGACATATTTTTCTTTCAATTTTTTGGAAAAAATTTCTTACATGATTTTGAGAAACAATTGCGCAAAATCGTAGGTCGTTAGAAGTTTAAAATGATTTATAATTATAACTTGAAACTTAAACTTCACAATTTCTTCTTCTTAGTTTCACTGATAATTATTGGCTCATAATTTCCGAATTGATTCGAATCTTTTAACAATTTTTAGCTTTTTATCTCAATATTTTCTACATTAACTATTTTTATAAAAAGAATCGTGGGGGTTTAACTGAGATTCGGTTCAAAATCGATTTATACTGTCTTGGAAACAACATTTCATTCTTCACCCATCTCTCCGCTTCTTTCGCCCTGACCATCACCTGAGAACGCCTGTGGGGAACTGCCTATTACTTTAAAAAAAAAATACACTGAACGATGTGAAAATTCAATGTTTTAGGTGCACAGTGAGTCAGTAGTTCTAAAGATGTCCGGGCGTCCATCTTGCAATTATGGAGAACTATTGTGCATTATATCTGGAAAGTTTAGCAGAAGTGCGTCGTTATGACGACTCACTTCCTATAGAATTTTTCTTGACTTGTAGTTTGCTTTCTAAATTATCAGCAGGCATAAATATTTCATTCAACATAGTTTCTGGCACTATATGAAATATGCTAATGCGCAGCAGTGCCTAAATCTCATCGTAAATCACATAACGTTCTCGCTTTACCATTTCAATAATTGCTGATGCTGCAACAACCCCTTCTGCTAATCTATTTTAAAATCATCTACCAACGCACTATCATACGAATAGAATTTATTTGGCCAGCTTGTCTACTATAAGTTAAAGTAACTTGATACACACGCTTTTGTTGAGTTCACTCGTGTTGCAAATAACGAAAACTTATCGAAGAAAAGTTGAAATTTTCAAATCATTAAACTGTCAATCTATATATTTTGATCAAGAAACATTCGTGAGATACAAGGCCCTAGAATATATTCTATCTCTTTACGGATTCATCACTTCACATCCATATTAGGAGGTTGTCTGTACGTACTCATCTTTCGTTAAAAAGTGAAAATAAATACCAACGAAGTCTAATCGTCTTTAGCAACGCATTTAATATTTATTCGTTAAGATTATTTGTATTTAAATTCTTTTGCTCTGTTACACTTGACACTTTTTGAAAAGAAGGCGGAACCATAATAAACTGCTGCTCTGCACAATTGCTTTTCTCTTTTAACGTGCCTTCCTTCGTAAGTGACGCTAGGTCAAGCTAACATTTTTTTTCACATACTAAACGAGATGACAGAATTAGCATTCGCCTAATGTTTGGTAGTGGGTGTTAAATTTTTCATTTATTTTTAATGGCAGCAACTGTTCACATTTTTATTCTTTGATTTTCAATATTTACCATTTATCAAATAAACACAATGATTGCATGTATGTGCCGGTGTGTGTGTGTGTGTGTGTGTGTGTGCGTAAACATCGATATCTCGTTTTTTTTTTTGTATAATATTTATTTTCGAATATCAATGGGGAAGAATTCAAACACAGTATTAAAAACTTTTATATATATTTTTAATAAATAAACAGAAAATTTTCCCTCAATAAAGGCAATTGTGTTTACATTTCCAAAAGACGCGCAAACTGACAAAGACAGAGGGCGAGATTCACATAGAATGTAAATATATATTAAGTACTTTTCCGTTACTATTTAAATTAATCATATTTTTTTTTTCGCGTATTTCTTCTTATTTTTTTTGTTTTTGTTATTTACGAAAAAAAAAAACCCAAATTAATATAAATTACTGTTGCGAAATGAAATCATCTTCAGAAAGAAATAATTTATAAAAATAATAAATGAAAGTTTAACATGAAAAGCGGAATTTTAATAAAAATCATTAAAAATTTATTTAACAAACATCTGCCTCTATGCAAATATTTTATAAGAAAGAAAATATTATAAAAATTCCATGCATTCTTCAGACAAACTCTTACGTTCTTAAAAATTATAATCATCAGGTTTTATCATTTGTTATTGTTCTTCTTCTTCTTCTTCTTCCGTTTTATTTTACTTGCATTTTTTTGTAAAATTCACGCAAACTATCTTTTTTAAGTTTAATTGCAGAGGGAGAGAGAGAGAGAGAGAGAGAGAGAGAGAGAGAGAGAGAGAGGGAGAGAGGGAAAGAAACTATATTATTTTGTTATAAGCTTTGCTCGAATTTTTAGTACCCAGGTCTAGAAAGTGTAATTTTTATTAATTTCAAAACAATCCAAAACATTTAATGAATTTGGTGTTTTAATGGGCCGAAAGTTGTTTTACGGCAAGGGACGAAGCCTTCTAAAGAAAACCAAGTTTCCATTCCTTCGCTTCTAGAAATACATATGCGAAACTTTTCATCCTTGTTTGTAACATACAAACCTTTATATTTCCTCTGTCATATATGTAGATTTCTTTCAGTATAGCCTTTAAGCCTTCTGTCTAAACGTGCCTCTGTTATTGACTTTTAAACCACAAAAATTGTAGGAAAAAGCTGAACATTGCTCCATACGCACTGAGCTTAGCTCCTCAGATCTGGCAGAAGCAACCATCTGTATACAAGACAATAGAGGCGAAACATTTACGGCAATCACAACTACACAACTCACTATATTAAATGTACCTAGAAGAAGCAGAAAACGAAGGCGAACATTTGTTGAATGTTTCTGAGTACATGACATGAATGTGACGGTCTCAGTGCTAAGTAAATGAAGCATTTAGACAAGCTAGACAAAGATAGATTTTTCGAATTTTTGACTTTTTATATTCCAAAAAATGGAAAATATGGAAAATTGTGAAACATCCAACAAAAAACAAAATTAATTGCAGTTCAATTTATAATCTTCGACCTACAGCTAGAATTTGGTAGAACATATTTATCAAAGCTTTTTGCAGAAAAGATAATTTGAGTGATTATTAAGAAAAAGCAAAGGAAAAACAACAAGAAGAACTAACGTCGAAGCCTTTCAAAATTATGATGTTTTAACAACGAAAGGGTCCCTCAATAATAACATTTTTCCTTGTTATAAATTATTTGTATGGAAGCAGATGTTTATTTAACAAATTTTTACTTTTTCATTTAAAATAAAAATTGCAATTTTTCAAAGTTCGGCAGCGGATGTCTAATGTACGCCCTCATAGATACTCAATGTTCTTTCTTTCCACAGCTAATAACAATAAAGTTTATTACTCTTGAAATTGGCGAAATGAAAAAGCATTGCGTCCGGATTTATTGTTATCGATTTTTGAAAACTTTCATAGATCCATCTCCATTAGTTGATATTTTTTATTCGATTTTCAGAAAAAGCGATAAAATAATTGCAATTTCGCAAAGTATTCCAAATTGCGAGATTGCCTCATTCGTGTTTATAAAACAAACTAAAAAACTGAACATATCTTTTGATAAAACGATTTAAAAGCAGTTAATTATTGTCTCATTTTGAGAGATAAAAACAAAAAATATTTAACTCATTTTTATTTATTTTTCATTTAGCTAATAATTTTATTGTTATATATTAAGATAATTTGTTTTTTGTCGCGATATACGTCAAATGTGTCTGCGTTAAGAAACAAAAAAAAAAAAAACATAATTTTTGTTTCATATTTTCTTCAATTTTAATGTTTGTTTTCTTTGTGATTTCTATTTCTTATAGTCATTATCAAGATGAAAGCTGAGGAAAAATCATCTATACCGCGAGTACGTATTGCTATTATTGGCAATGCTGATGTTGGCAAATCAGGTAAATATTTTTTTCATTTCTTTTCATCTTAATAGCGCACTTTTACAAATCGAACAACAAGAGGTAATAAAATTATCGTAAAACCTAAAGCAACTTTTAAGTAATGGTCGCCTGTAGTTGAACTATAGAGTTCTGCAATTTGATGGCTGGTCGATATATTTCGATATATTTATCCCCGACTTTTGAATGTCACTTCCTCATCTTAAGTGGCTTAGTTTGCAAAAATCTCATGCAATATATTTTTCCTCACTCATTCTCGTTTTTTATAGAACATCTTAAGTGGCTCAGTTTGCAGAAATCTCATGCAATATATTTTTCTCATTCCTTCTTTTTTGTACAATATCTTAAGTGGCTCAGTTTGCAATAATCTCATGCAATACATTTTTCTCATTCCTTCTTGTTTTTTGTACATCTTAAGTGGCTCAGTTTGCAATAATCTCGTGCAATATATTTTATGCCTTCCATTACTCGTATAGTACATTTTATTCGGACATTGCAAAAGGCTAAAGTTACAATAAAATTATATATTACATGGTAATAAAATATAAAGATGTGATTTCGTGATTATATTCTCCCCATCCACTTCAAAATCTCAAAATGAGACTTATTCTGTGAGCAAAAAAGAAATTGACTATGATCATAAAATGAAAAATCTTTCCTTATTCGTTCAATTCATTGTCGTCGCGTTCATAAAATTCAAATTATATTCCATACTAATAATTTAGTCCAACGGAAGGAATGCACAACCCCACGATGATCAAAGGAAACTATTAATATCATCTTGATTTTTGAGCGACTTTGGAGCTGTTTTTTCGTCGTTGGCTCACTTTCGCTTGTTGATCGGTTGTTTCCGGATCGTATGCGTAGATCCAAGTCCCATCTTCGGTAACGGTACGTTCGAGGACGTAGTCCGAAATCATCGCTTCAAAGACGTATAGTGAACGTTGAAAAACTCACTTTTGTATGTTTGCAAAAACACATGTAACTTAACGGCAGCTAAGTATATAGATGTCAAAGACATCGACACTACCAGAAAAAAAAAGAAGAAAATAGTTTGATGACTTCAAAGCACCAAAAAAATTAAAATAAAAAAATTCACCTTCTTTTTGGTGACAGCCTTAAGCCACTTTCCAAATTAACAATTTCGCATTTCATTAATCAGAAGCTTTTCGTCATACAAGATCTTAGTGATTTTAAATATATTAATTACGATTTGCTTCAAAATGAAAACATAACCGAGAAATGTAAATATAACAATGTTTTTTGGAAAATAGACTTAGGCCACTTTCATAATAAACGGCTCAAATGTCATAAATTCCAAGTAATCGGCGGCGATATTTCAAGACTTGTCGGGTTGTGGTGTCTTTGGCTTTTAGGATCCTTGCATTTTCGTCTCGATCATATTCATTATTACGGAATTCGGAGCAAGCACTCTTGCCATGTTTATCATTTCAAGGCTTCCGGCGCAATGGTGGGTAGAGGAACACGCTGAACTTCTTTTCAAAACTAAATATTCTTTGATACGTACGCGTTATTAACCAAATGGAAATTTAGTGTTTTCATGAGTTGGAAGTCCTTCTGGGTATTGCATATATCCGCATAAACTTAATATACCTTTGTATACAAGTGATTTAGGGTACAATTATGCATTTATCCAAGATATAACACTCCTCTGGACAAGGTTACCATAATCACCTTTCAAGTTATCTTTTAACTCGATAAAAAAGAAAATTATTGCAGAGCTTTAAGTTGAGTTTTACTACTTCGAATATCAAATGCATTAAAAAAAGCATTAAATTTCATTTAATTTATTCTATGTTCAAGACATATTTTCTTCATCATAAATTAATTTTAACAACCCTAACAATATAGTGTTTGACATGCTTTTATAATTGATTACGAATATTTAAACTATGTACACATTATTATAACTCTCTCTCTCTCTCTCTCTCTCTCTCTTTGTTCGTGTATACAGTAGAAATTAAGGATAAAGATAAAGAAAAATACATTCGCCTTAAGACGAATTTTCGTTACCCACCATTCTAAAATAAAAAAAAAAAAAAATTGCTTATTTTTTAATGCGATCAGGACTACTATTACATCAGTTGTGTTGGTAGGTGATCCCAGGAAGTATGTGTGCAGCTTGACATTAGAATGTCTTCTGTAGGCTATAAGCTACATAGGATTACTTGTTATTGGTCGTAGTAAATGTTCGCACGTTACTAGTAGATTATCGGTGTAAGTAGGTTGTCTGTTCAAAAGATGCGCTTGTAGGCCTGATGCGTAATCATTAGTTAAACATATAGATGGCATACTCTAGATTTCTATCTTAATTTGTGCGATCGTGATCGACAGCTAACCGTCGTCGCTTTACTAACGTCGGCTCTGCTTATGTATCGATATATGCAAGTGTTGTAAAGAGACAAAAGGGATAAGTCCACCAATATCCTAATATGCGTTAGAATAAATTGGAAATAAGTTGAAATTAAAATGTTAAGGTTAAGTGATGTTAGCTGACGTATAAGTATACCGATTATAACCATTTTCGGGCCGAACAGGCATGCAGTTATAAAGAGCATTTGGGTAACAGGTCTCAGTCTCAGTCTCAGTTTCTAATCTATTGTGGGCGCATTTATGGGCAGATCTGAACCATTTCTTATTCTTGGATTCTTCATCGATCACGCAACCTGTGCGCCAAATTTCAGCTTCGTACGTTTGTTCTTGCAACTATGGCAATTCATCAGGGAAAAAGGATCAAAAGTATCTCTTGTGGTAGAAGAAAGTATATGTTACCGGCATCTCAAAAACCGAACTAGGTACAAAAATGCTGAACGAAGATATTCAAAAGCCTTTTCATACAAAAAAAGGCCACTAAAAAGCTTTAGAACATATGCTTTGTAAGTAATTTGTAGAAAAACGAAAATTACTAAAAACAAAAATGACTTTCTCTGTAGATCTAGGATTGACAAGTTCAGGGCATTTATAAAGAGCTCAATTTCATAAGAGATATGAATGCCTTTATAACACACCTATAAGTCTTAAAAATTTGAAAGAACCAAAAATTTCTATGTCTTCGACAATCCTCATCCCCTAACAAATGCAAACGTACACTGAGCTTGATTTTTTAACGAGCAAACGGTAAATGACTTTAATAACATGATCTAAGTCGGCTGAATCGCCTAAGTCTGCCTTGATTAAACCAAGTAAAATGTATTAAAAATGTCATGTATCTAAAATTCGTTTAAATGCGAACATGACATTCTTGCTTTCTGTTGTCTTTTGCTTTCTTCACAATTTTTTGCTTAATGTAAACAAAATGTGATTATAAAATGCATTCAAGCAACGTATACATACCAGCTTTTATATGCATAAACATGAACTTATAATAACCGCATGTAGCGAACAACAAGTGGTAATATTTATACACATATATATGTGCATATGTAGCGCTTAAATAGTGAGAATATCATGGTCAACTTGGTTTAATAAACCTTTCATTTCATTCCAAACCTTTTTCTAATAGATAATAAAAATTTTAATTTAAACAAATTTTATCTAACTTGTATTAAATTAATTTTAATTCAATTCACAATTCAAATTTTTTTTCCCAGAATGTATGTCACAGGAATCTAATATATGTTTATTAAAAATGAAAATTTTTTTTTTTTTTTTCTATGAATAATGTTTGTCTTTTTACTTAATTCCTGCAAAATTGCTTTTAATAAAATTTGCATTAGTTTGACAGAAGTAGTGCAAAAATACATTTTATTTTGTTTTCAAAAAAAAAAAAAAAACTTTACACATAAAAAGGAATAAACAACAAAAGCAAAAGGATAGGGAAGCAAAATACATGTCAACCATTGCTGCAACTGTTGCTGGCAAACGCATTTATATCGTACGCAAAGCTGTGCAAACTTATTGATCGCTTCAGCCGAACTGGATGCTAGTGCTTTGAGGTTTTAGTCTTTCAGTTTAATTCTCTGGCTAAATTGAAAATAATAATGATAATGATAGAGAGGGAAGGAAGAGGAGGAAGAAAGGAAGAAACAGGAACAGAGGAAGCGATATATTTTTATGAATAACTTATGAACTGATATTTCGCAGAAATATTAACGAGCGATGGAAATGAACGAATAGCAAAAGTAATGTCCATCAACCATTGTCAAATTTCCGTATAATTGGTTGAACCTTTAAATTTCAAAAGTTTTCCGAGAAAAATTTCTTGAAAAACTACATAGTTTACACATATGTATATATAATAGGGCGAATCCTTCAAGTTACGTGCTCTGTACGTGTAACATGGTGATAGTCAGAAATGAGCGTGGAGAAAGAGAGAGAGAGAGCGCGGTCGCAACCAGGGAAGTATGCGCCCGGTTGGTAAATGCTGTGAGTTTGCACTCACCACAGAGCACTCACCTTAGCTACAACACACAAACCAATTGTAACTAAAGCATGATCGACTGCACTGAGGATTAGACTCGGATATGCCGATTTGATAGTCGCGTTTCTTAACTACTTCGCTATATGATTGTATGCGAAGTACGCGTCCGATTGGTGAGTGCTATGAGCTTACAAGACAGAGTTCTTACTTTAGCTACGACCCACACGCCAGGTATGATCAGCTGCACTGAGGATTTGACCCGGACAAGCCGACTTGATGTTCGCGTTTCTTAACTACTTCGCTATATGATTGTATGCGAAGTACGCGTCCGATTGGTGAGTGCTATGAGTTTACAAGACAGAGTTCTTACTTTAGCTACGACCCACACGCCAGGTATGATCAGCTGCACTGAGGATTTGACCCGGACAAGCCGACTTGATGTTCGCGTTTTTTAACTACTTGGCTATATTACTGTAAAATATTTAATAATATATCTAAACCGAATAATTGCAAAATATTATATTTATGTTCCCTTTCATTCGCCTACGAAGTAGCCAAAGATATATTAGAGTTTTGTAAAGGAAAGTTAAATTCAATTTTGTTTTTTCCTTCCATTGGCATTTATGACTTAATACATTTGAAACATGCTAACATTACTACCAACGAAATGAGAAACTTGGAATCATTTTCCATAGCGCAGTTTTAAAACGCAAAAGCGTTATTTTCTGCGGAAAAATGCTTTTATAAGGAAAAAGATAATGAATTTATTATTCAAAAGAAAAATTGTCAAGGTAATGTTGGATGTTCTCTGTTATGTTATCTAATTATTTTATTTTTTCTCTTATGCACATAATCGAATTGTATTTGCAAATGAAAAAATTAAGTTATAAAACCATATCACTTGTCTATTAGAAAATAAGTCTTGAGTAATAAGAAGAAAAATTGTTTATTTTGGCAAAGGAATGCATTTTAAAGTTTACTTTACTATATACGCGCTCCAATATAAGTGGATCGCACATGTGTTCAAGTGTATGCGAGTCTGTGTATAATGTTTACATTTTCATAAAGCAGGTCAAAATTACGATTTTTTTAAGTTTGCAATAAAAACAGCACGCAAGAATTATGTTTATGTTAAACAAAAAAGAAAAAAAAAAAAAAAAAAATTAAAAGAAAAAACCACTTTTTTGTTTTCACTAAATCTAAGAGAGACCGTGAAAAAATACATAAAAAGCTTGTAAAATTGAAATTTATTTTAATTTTCTCATAATAGTTTAAGAAACGCAAATTACATAAAAATTATGATATCATTTATGTTAAGTTAAAAAAATATGAAGATCCCTTAACCGTAAAGAAAACAAATTCCAAACATACGTCAAAGACTTTTTATTACTTGCGGTTGTACCCAATGTGCGGATAAAATCTACATTCGTTTTGCATATATGTAGAAAACTTTAGACCGATATCTGCTATAAACTGCAAATTATTTATACCAACAGTAAATATTATTTAGGAATTTTTCTAACTAATGCCTGCCTGGAAGCTGTCCACCTGCACTCGTTCTTGACCTATGACCATTAATTTACAATATATTTATCACACTTCAGCTTGTCACCTGAATTTACCAGTGACGAATAATTGATGTGATTAAGTCGGCAAAGAACATTTCCATAATCTACTAATAAATATTTTGTTTAGAAAAACTTTGTGGCCAACTCTTCTCGTCTTTCATTTTGAAAAGTTTTCGCTTATTATGGCCGTGTCAGTCGGCTGACCAAGACCGATAATAATTAGGTAGCATTTATTAAAAGTTTAAATTTGTTTTAATTTTTACTATTAGTAACTATAAAGCTTAACTAGCTATGAAATTCGAAATAAAATTCGTTGAAAAGTTCTGATCTTTAAGATTGAAAGCTTCAGCAGTAAGCAGTTAGAGAGGCCAACGCGAATCAATGAGTTTAGCCAAATCGATTTGAAGGCTTCCTCTAATCAAGCATGCAGTCATGCATGCTTCTTGCATGCTAATGATACATGACAATAATATCATAATGTGAAATCCCTACACGTCACCATTCGTTCCTCCATCTACCTTATTATTGGCATTCGTAAAATCAAAAAATGAAAATGATTTTAACTAGGGGGCAGACATCAAAACCCGCCAAAGCAAGCTAAGCGTCAACTTACTTAAGGTTCAAACCAAGAACTTCATTTGTCTTCACATTGAACCTTTTTTACTCAAGTCAGTAAAACATCGGATGTTGATTCGCTAATTTGCAGGAGAAGAAGAAGGAAAATTTATAACAATGCATAAGAAAGTTATGTTTGGCAAAGGACGAAGGAAACTTAAAAGTATAGTTGTAAGGAAAACTATCCAAACTTCGAACATAAAATTTTCATATAATTCTTTTAGGCAATTTATACTCCAGGTTTCTCTTCAACTTCTTATGAATGCGAATTAGTTCGAAGAAATTTAATAGCTTCTTACAACGAATATAGATAAGTTTTAAAAAATTTCTCTCTTAACATAGTAAGCGACATAAAAAATTGCAGGAAAAAATTTCAAAAACTCGAGAGTAATTTTACTGAAGAATAAATGTATTTTACTTTAACTCATTTCATATTATTTTATGCGATTGCATTGTCAGCCGACCTGATATTTTTAATATAATACCTTCGATTAACAAATTTGAATAAATACATACAGAAAAACTCCATTTGGAAAAAGGGGTCCACAATGTAGAGTACATTATGGGCAAATTTCCGCCATACAAAGTTGAATAGCAAAAATAAAAGAAAAAAAGTTCTTAACGAATAGAATAAATAATCGTAAGTATAAATAAGCTTCAATCACCAGAAAGTCATTGTTTCGAGTTATGTTTGAAATTCAGAAAAACACCTAAAATGCTTTCTTTGTAGTTTATTAAGTTTTGAATACGTAAGTAATTCCATAATGGTGTATAACTTATTTATAATGCATCTGGAAATGTAATAAACTAGTGTAATAGCACATAACAGCAGTTATTTGGTTTGATACAAAATAATGTTAGACAATGAAACAAACTTTCATGACATTCGTTGGTCTTGTAATTCGTTTAATAAGTGATACTAGGAGAACATTTATGCATTTATGAAATATAATAAGAAATTTTCTTTTACATATTACACCGAGAAGTGTTACATATGTTACTATTTTCGAAGAACTTGGAAAAACACATTCTGCACGTTTTCTTTTATAATAAATAGAAAGGAAACTTTTTGATTTATTTGTTTTTACTCTCATGAGTTATTTTACATAAGTTAAACCTTTGCTTGAGAGAGCGAGAGATGTATATAATTCGATGCAATAAATTTCATTTATATTGGATAAGCTTTTATTTTTAGAGTTTTTTTTCGCTATCGAAACCTACTTTAAGTTTTAGTTTCTTGATTTATCAAATAGAAGTGATTGTAAATAGTAAGAAATATTTAAATTCTTCATAAAATTTGTCTTAAAAGTCGAGTTTGGGTTTTAAAAAAACACTGTTAACTCTGTTAAAAAAAATGTAGTCATATAGTAGAAAGTTTTCACATCAAATAGCAATGCCCCTAAGCTAATAAAGTCTTCCTTGATTTTGATCATGTTAAGGCTTTGATTGAATCCGGTCTTATTGATTGTTAGGACACTACACCGCCACTTACTCGAGTTTTACGGATAACAAACCCCATGAACAAAGCGACCCAAAGCACCTAACGGCAAGCAAATAAAAAAAAGAATATAGTGATCACTCACTTACGATCTGTATTACATACAAATTTTTAATACGAATTTACGATACAAATTTCAGCTTACAATTTAAGACTACATATAAAATACGATTTACATCATTAGAATTTCTGTCAGAAATTACTATCAACCAAAGCAATATTCTAACCAAACTATTTAGTAATTAAATCGTTTTCTTCAACAAAAGAAATATTCATGGCCTCATAATGTGTGTTAGTTATGCTTTTATTTATTTACACCTTTGTAATGTCTGCAAATACTTGGAAATTATACAATGAATGTATGTATATATCCTTGAATGAGTGCATGTATATCTCCTTCATCCAAGATTCATTCAAAAGCAAATATAATTTAGTTGATACTTTTTCGGTAATTTAGTAATCATGGCTCTCAAATTTAGCATTAACTCATTTGAAGGAATTAAATCAAAAGATTTTAAGTCACTGTTATCTTAAGATATTTGCAGAAGTTGTATAGAAGGAATGAAGGAAGGATGTAATTAATAAGTTAAAAAAGAATACTTTTTTCATTTTACCAAATCAAGAAAATAAAGGAGAACATTCCTAAAATGTTTAACAATTGCAATCGTTTTAAATTATTTCAAAACGGTTAAAACAACCTAAGTTAGAAGACAACATCTCACCGATTGATCTTAAAAATACTCTTAAAAAATAAACAAGCAACAAAGTTCCATTCGCTACGTTTCAAAAGACCTTTTTGAAGATTTCAAACCAACCCCTGGTGTTAGTTAGAAATTATAGCACATACATATAGCAATAATAAATTAGCCGGTAAGGAGTAATAGTAAGCTCTACAACACAATACAATATACTTAGGTAAGCGATCATATCCTAATGGATACAGTAAGAGTAGAAACTTTTAGGTAGTATTAACGTAAATGTGTAGTTAAAAGCGGATCTCACAACAACGCAGATGAGGCGATATATAAAATGATCGATTGCAAATTTTATGTTGATGGAGAGTCGACACCATGAAGCTTTACCATATTAGGAAAAATTTGCCAAACATAGTACACAACTCATTGTGCAGCGCTAGTTATTAAAATAAAAAAAATAAAAAATTAATTAAAAATCTATTTAAAATGCTTTTTAAATTTAGAGGAAATTGCGAAAAATTCTATAAACGTTTTGCGTCTATTGGCAATCATTATATTTATATAAAATTAAAAAACAAAAAATATTTATTTTCAATTTCGTTGGCAAATAAAGAAAGAAATCGACAGATTGTCAAATGATTTACTTAAAGCAAAACAAAAGCAATAAATTTAATGATTTATCAAGTGAGAGAAAAATGTATATGCAAAATGTATATAAAAATGATCAAAATCATTTCACACCAATTCTGTTTATCTGTACAAATTTTTATAGATGCATGGATAGACGTAACTGAAGTTCACATTGCTCGAGAGCAACGACGCAAAATTAAGGGCATTCTATGCGGAAATTTTTTTCCATAACTTTTTCTTGTTGATTCTCGCATTAACTCTATGATAAGCTCCTTTTAGTGATAGTCGTTTCTTTGGTTACTGTAGTGGTTTTAAATTAATTACGTACACGTTGGTTTTCTTCGCTTCTTGTACGTCTATAAGTGTGGCTTTAGCACAAAAACATTATGATAAATAAACGCAGAGGTTTTTTAACAAGACGTTGCTTTTATCACTTGAAAATATTAAAATGTAAATTTACTGCTATGGAACGCGAATTCGGCTAATTTAAACTTGAAAAAAGACCAAACATTGCTCAAGCGTGCTTCCGGATTAAATTAGATAAAACTGATAGCGTTTAGTTTAAAGCATCAAAAGAATCTAGAAAGGCTTTTATAAAAAGCTCTGAAACGGTGTAATGCACAATAGATGTCAGTTAGTCCTTATTACATGGCTATAAGTTGCATGAAAGAAATCAATACAAAAATTTCGATCTCCCCAACTTGACAATGATAGATAAATCATTTTATATCATATTTCCAAGTATGACATAAAAAATAATTTAATATAATCGCCAGCGATAGCTAGATATTGCACAGAAAGGTTTCTCTCATCAGACTAATAAAAAGTAAAGTAAATAAATCATTTTATTTATATCCCGTGTGAAGATATAAAAATAATTTTAATTTCTTTTTGTATATTTTTAATCATTTTTAGCTCTGACTGTACGCTACCTAACTGGTCGATTTATTGGCGAATATCGTTCAAATACAGATTTATTATATAATAAAACGATAACATTGGAAACGGGTCTGACGGAAGTTGAAATTGTTGATGTTTATGCCGGAAATATTGATGATGATGATAATCATGAATTCCCCATGGAACAAGTAAGTTCCACTCAATGTATTATTTATATGAGATGCAATTAAATCGTTATTAGCTAAAACGTTTTTAATAGTTAATGCTTTTAACTATTGAAAAACAATAAAAACAAAAAAAACAATAAAATATATAAAGCAATGCTTTAAGTGAAATATTTATATATGTATTTATTTAATAGTATTTAAAGGCCTCCTTCTTTTCCTTGCTTTTAATTTTTAACATTGAAAATATTTGTTTTTCAAAGAAAACTATTTGCAATATTTTCAATTTTTAGTTCAGTGAACCTTGATACTTGCAGTTACTTGTCAGACAAACTATTTGAATGAAGTGAATTTCAAATTTTACACATTTCATTAAAATAACAATTTTCACTTTTCAAAATATGTAAAGAAAAAAAAAAAAAAGGAAAAAGAAAAAGAAAATTAGATTTTTTGCATTTGCTATTATTTGCTTTACATTAATGATATGTTTATTATGATTGTTGGCCATTGTTAGTGCAAATAATTTCAAACATTTAATGTTAATTGAAAATTGGCACAATAAAATTCTCTTTTCATCATGTTAACCTAATTTAAAGATCTATTTTGAAAGTATACACAATATTTCATGCAATTTTTATAAATAATTTCCTTCTATCTCTTTCACTTTATTACAATCATCAGGTGCTTTGGGCTGATGCGTGTATGATAGTTTATAATATAACAGAGCGTAATACTTTTGAATATGCTGCAAAGTGTTTGGCCGAATTTAAAGCATTACAAAATGCACCTACCGCCTATTTAGTGGGAAACAAAGCTGATTTGGATCATTTGAGAGAGGTAAACCATAACAAAAAATATTACATTTTTTTTCTTTTATTTATCAACAATGTACACTAAAGTGAATTAAACACGTGATTGAGCACTAATGGCCATATTCTCGCTTGGTGATCACTCATTGATCATCAATGAACACGCTGCATATTTTTGTTTCATTGTTTTTCTCGCCTTATATCAAATTTTTTATTCCGGAAAAATTGTCACAATAAAGCTCTAAAATGGCAATTTTGTTATAAACCAACTTGCTTAGGTTCCTAAAACGACGAAGAAAAAAAATTGCTGTGACTATTGACATCTCGGCTACGGTGCTCAAAATACGTCAGCAACTATAATGTAAGATAAGCATAGGTGGGGATGGCAGAAACTAGTGCAACAAAGTTTGTTGTTTGTTTTTTTTTTACGCATTCGGTTCTGAGATTCATTTCATACCTACTAGATTTCGTATCTACTCCAGCCTCCTGATGAGGCTCTGTGTTCTTAAGCAGAATTGTGAGCAAATTTATTTGTGTCCATGGCAGGCCGTTTGACACTGGAAAAAATTGAAGTAGAGTAGTGAAGTTGAACAATTAAGTTAACCAGCTGTTGGTAGGTAAAATACAATGAAAGATCACCACATCTAATACTAGCTAAGCGTTGAAGAAAACGACTCCCATAAATATTATTACTAAAAGCCTACAACTTCTTTAAAAACAGTACTAATAAATAGATAAATGACTCCGAAATTTTGCCCCTTGCCATATAAGCGTTTTTACGGAAACTGAATATTTTTGTATGCTAAAAAGGGCTTACTTTCAACACTTCTTGATTATTCGTTCTTAATATTAATTTGACCAGGCCGCGTGGGACTATTCCCCGGATCCTTGTTTTCTAATGAAAAATAGGACGACGTACGCCTAAAAGGTATCGTTTTTAATATTTTAATAACAACAAAAATTGGGAATTTGAATTTTTTAGAACGTACCATATATATAGGGGTACCAAACCACAATTTTTGGTATGTTATGGCGAAACCAGCTGTAAAATCTTTGCCATATAAATTAGGACCCCGTTAATTGACGGCATAATATTAAAATTATGGATTTGATGCAATATTTGGTGTTTTATTAAGAAAATGATCGAATGATTGCATTAGGCGAAACGGTGTAGGGTATTTAATGGTCGGCTTTGACCGACAAATTTTATATTTGGAATTTTATGCACTCTGAGAAAGGACCACAGGCAAATATTAATATCACTATTACTAAACCGTTTGAAAACCATTAAAAGTTCGACTTTAGAGTTTTCCACAAAACTAATGAAAAATTAATACAAACACGAACCCAATAAATGATGAATTAACCATTGCATGGTATGCACAGTCAACAATGAATATGCAACCATTTTTAAAAATTTCTCTAATCAATTAATGTACTTACTTGACATCAATTAGACAACTTTAATTTAACGGCTTTCAACTTTTGCTGTTCGCGTATTAACTCTTCCCATGTCGACTTGAAATGAGTTTTATTTGCTTTCCCATAAGAAAGATAAACGGCACACAGACAAAATAGATTTGACTCAGCATGTATAGCTGACAAAAAAACTTTACATATTTCACAGTCTATTTAGCGGCTATTGTAAGTGTTAGTGTTAGTGTTGGCGCAACCTCTCCACATCGCCCGAATTTTTGTAAAAATAAATTTTTGGCTTATATTGCATATTGCGTGTTGCCATAGAATTCTTTAAGATTTATTACAAACATTTAGGAACACTTGTTTTCTTGGAAATTTAAATAATTTTTTTTCAGAATATTTTATAATTAAAAAAATTTTAAGAGATTTTAATTAATGTTGAAAACTTAGATTTTACGAAAAATTATTATGAAAAATGAAAAGTATTTTCCTCTTAATTTTTTTTTTTTTTTTTTTTTTTTTTTAATTTTTTTTTTTTTTTTTTTTTTTTTTTAATTATGAATTTCCTCCTTGAGATGTGGCGCGTGCTTTCATATTCTTAATCGAAACACAAAAGCAGACAGTATTGCGAAACCAATGAGTAGCAAAGAAGAAAGAAAAGTATGTTGATGATGTGTTAAACATTGAAACGTGTCTAATTGAAAACATCAGTTGTGTTAGAATTTAATTGTATTCCAAAAAAAAAAAAAAAAAAAAATATTGTGAGTAACACACGCACTCGTTTCTCGTATAATTTTCACTTTTTTTTAAAAAAATATAAAAATTACAGAAAATTTTAGATTTCTGCAATCGTTAGAAAAGTGTTGGTCAATAACATTTTCGTGATCATATTAAATTCGTATAATAGCGTATTGTAGATGAAATAATTTTATAAACGTTTTCAACTAAAATCCAATGGTGTGCGAAAAAAATGAACCATCATTGACCTAAATGCTGTTTTACGCTCATTTATTAATTGCTTTGTCTACCGAAAATTTGTCATAAGAGTCTATTGTCTTAAAGTATTATAAATTAGATTAAATAAAAATAAAATCTTGACCCACATGCCTTCCCTCTCTATCTCTATCATGGCATGAATTTATTATTTGAACTCTTCACTCGCATGTTATAAAATTTTTGCAGACGCATTTAAATCTTTATCGAATAGCTTTTTACTAAAACACATATAACATATTTTGGCCTAATGATTTATGATTCTAAGCTTTTTCTCTTATGATCTTATGCTCGAACGTTTATTTGAAAAGAATTAAGAAGCGAAGGCATGTACGTATTTGCGATTGCAATTCGCCTTGAAAAAATCTCATTTTCATTAAAGTAGATAAGTTAAACAGATTATCTAAGCTTTTTAAAATTTTTTGCAAAATTACGCTTTTATGTAATATTACAATGGAGACTGTTTTGCCCGAGTGCACTCCACGTTCGACCGTTTAAATTACAATTACTTCTTAAAAATTCATGCCATTGATACAAAGTCGTTGCGGAGTACGATTCCAATGTCACAATAAAATTGAAACTGTCATGTAAGCTTTCTTCCGCTTTTGTTGAATGAATAGCAACAGGGAAGGATATTGAGCAGGCCATCCAAACAGGTCACCACAACCCTTATCACAGACAGCAGCATGTCTGAACTTGTTCTGTTGAATATTCTGAATGTTCCTCAGTAACTGAACTCCATTTCAGTCATTTTCGTCTCCCCCTCAATGAACAAGCGGACGGTTAAGCCAACCAAGTGATGCTCTGGCCAATGGTGATGCTCTTCAATTCTCTTATACTCTTTAAGAAGCTTGATGGATCATTAAGAGCTCACTGCTAGAGGAATGGGATCAAAAATCGCAAAATGCTCTCAGAGCGAAAAATGAGCGGGTCGTATACCAACTTCTTCCGAGAGCCGAGGATCTCGGGGAAGTTACTCAAGCCCTGGGAAATCAAAATTCTGAATAGTCTGGTAACTGGGCACAAATATGAAAGGGCTCATTTTCATATGATTGGTTTAGTGTCCAATGACTTTTGTTACCCTTGCACATCAGAGGAGTTAATATTCAAATGCAAGAAATTTGATAGCATCAGAAATCGTTTTAAATATTTCTCATCTCTTCTAAGACTTTAAATCCATCTTTTTAGCAAGGGAAGAAATATTACTCAAAGAACTGAGAAGTATGGATTTTTAAGCCATCCTCCAATTTCTCGAATTCCTTCTCTTTAAATATATTTTCGATTTCAGCGTTTGCTTTGAATTCAACATATGTCTTCTAGCTTGCAACAATAGCCGCCTGTCCATTATCACAGGGAAGCATTGAAGAAATTCCTACACGTGGCCGAGTATTTGCAAGCAACATTGAATCGTGGCCACATCTCTTGAAAAAAGACCATAATTACGCTTGTAAAGCATCGTTTGGACTTTTCAGTTTACTTCACTTTCTAAGTTCTAATCAATTCAAACCCACACAACAATTGTATCGATAGGAAAGCAAACAGTAGTAACTAAAATTATCTCAAAATGTGCCTTCGCTAGTGCATACACACGTGAATTGATATCAACAACAAAATGAAGGCACTAACAACCAAAATAATCTCTCTGTGTCTTCTTTTATTACAAATCTTGACATTATGTACAAAGGAATGACCTGAAACGTTCCAATATTTCACAAATAATCTGAATAAAACATTTCTGCACACAAACATTAAAGAACAATTAAAGAAAGCATTGCATGAAAGCATTATATAAATACATAGAAAACATGTGAGAGGACTATGTATGTACGCATGTGATATAAAATGAATAATGATGTTAAGATGATGAAAATGGAAGAGATAATTGTTAAGTAAACAGCAGGACTGGCGTGTGCTTACACATGCATACGGGAGCATTCAAGGGCAAGGACAAGGGCAAGATGTTGTTTTATGAATAGAAAAATAAACACGATTTTAAAACAGAAATATGTTAGACTGCATTAAATTGATTTCCGCGTAAGTAATTGAATTTGCATTCTCATAGCTAGCGCCGCAAAAAGGAAACAAGACAGAAAATCAGTAGCTTTATGATGTATGTATAGACGACAGCCAACGTGAAACTGTGCTTAAAGTTAACAGGATTTGGGTGAGTTTTCACAGTCACGTGAATTGCTATAGAGGGTTGAAATATGGCAAATAGGCTCTGAATTGAAAACTAAGGACAACAAGTAAAAACATTATATCCATCCATGCTTGGCATTAAATACCCTACAGTGCTTCTCTTATTACGGTTATTCATATGGCGATTTTTCGTTATATGGAAATTAATCTAAAAAATGGCCCGACCTGAACCATTTTCTTTGGGCCAATGCACGTTGATGTACTAAATTTCATCAAAATACGTCAAAAATTTCGTCTTGTAGGTTGAACTTAAAAATATATGAGCAGATATCAGATAGACAGATAGACAGACAAGCTTATATGCGCAATAAACAGTGCAAGCTTACATGTGTAATAAGAGAGCCTAAGCTTTGCTAAAAATATATATCAGAGAGTTTCAGATCAGTCGGGATCGGTGACCACCTAGCATGTTCTCTATTAATAGAAAAAGCTTTTCGTTTATAGACTCCACTCTAATTATGATAAAATTATATTCAGTTCAGCGCTAATCAACTCAAACCATTTTCTGAATTGATCTAAACATAATTGTCCGTGTGTCCGTCTCTCACCTCAGTATGAAATTACTACAGATAGTAATTTCTAAGGTATTTGGATGAAATTTGATATGTGTCGGTGGCTTGGCGCAAAGACGCATTCTGCTGAAAATGCATTGGTTCGGAAAATTTCTGTGAGAACTCCGTCTATTTTGAACTAAACGCTACCAGACCAAATTTGTAATGTCTCTCGACAATAATTATCCCTTATCTCATCTATTATTATCTACACTCTGATATTGGGTATAAAGTTGTTGAAGTGATGGATAAGCAAAATTGAAATCTTTTTTTTCTTTTTCTGAGTTATCTTTTAAAGAACTGAACATGAGCTTAACTACATGCCACAAAGTCACATGTCGTTAACTTGAAATCTATATTGTATCTGCCAAAATTTATTTTTTAATAGATGCGATCTTATAAAAAAATAACTTCAATTTGAATTTTTTTTTCTCTTTCAGGTTAACGAGAAAGAGGGCGCTGCCCTGGCGGCTGCCTATTCAATTGGTTTCTGCGAAGTTTCGGTAGCTGAATACACACCGACCTTATATAAAGCCTTTGAGAAGCTAATCGTCGACTCACGTGCTCGTCCACAAAAGCAAATACGTAAATTTTCTGTCAGCAAAATGTTAGGCACATTAATAGGCAACACCAGCTATAACCAGCAGAAGACAATAGCCATCAATCATGGCACTGTAGTACCCTGTCACAAGGGTGAATTGCATAAGTCGCGTGTTTTAAAGAGACGCCAAGGATTTACAGCAACAACTAGCCTATGACAGTCAGCTGCCAATACAGATTATTAAGCCCCGTTTTCAATAAAAGGACAACAAACTTCTTCTTTTTTTTTTAAAGGAATTTTAGGGAATTGAATATACAAAAGAAAAAGAAAACACAGAGACCACCTATGCTCTACAAATTTATATACAAATATATATCAATTAATTTTGCGTCTAGTCATCTTAAGCCTCATTCTTAGATGAATTGTAACCTTAGAGTATAATTTTTTAAAACACTCATATCGTAGCGTTATAGATAGTCTGTACTTTTAAGGTAATTTTTTTAAGAAAATTGTATTCGTTTGAAAGTAATTTCTGTTAAATCCGTTTGCGAGAGAGAACAGCGAAGAAAGAATTGAAAATTGAAAATTGAAAAGGGTATGGAAATGGGGTGGAAAATGTTTCTTTACAAAATCATATATTGAAAAGTGAAAGCGGTTAATACAGTTACTATAGGAAAGCATTCTGTAACTTTATTTAATGTCACAGACAAGAAGTTTCCAAAATGTACTGTATTTTAAAGTTTATGGATACACGCTCGACTTATATTTATCAGTTAAATATATTCGTATGGAACAAGCATAGTAAAAGCATATCTTGTACTTCGCTGGAGCAAAACAGAGAGCAAAATATGTGTTATGAACTTTACCGAACTGTTTAGTTTATTCTGTAATTTCATGCAAACTATTCACTAACAAAGACGGGAGGCCCCATTGAAACAAAAAGTCTCAGATTTTTCGGAGAAAGTCACAACAGATGATAGGTGCATCAATATCCGTTAATTAATAGTGTAAGAATTTTATTGAAAAGGAAAATTTACAAGCAAAAATAAGCAAAAATTAAATGAAAATTTTTGCGACCTTTTTGTGCTTTTACTGTAACCGTCCATCATATAAATGACCAAAAAATTTAATAGAAAACTAAAAACAAAAGCATTCCTTTTAGATGAATGAAAAAACCGCACAAATAAATAAAAAAAATTTATACTCGCCTCAGCGAACAAATTTCAAATACTCGCTGCCACCGAAAAAAATTTCTTATTACCGCGAGTATACCATTAAGTTGATCATCATCAGGTGAATCATCATGTTTCGTCCTGCACTTTTTTCAATCAATATTTGAATAAAAATTCAGTTCGATATCTGCGAGTGCTTTCCTTTTACTTTGCCCGCAGTGTAAGTGGATTTGTAAGGGGAACTTGATCTGTCAATAATAGGAAAAAGAAAGACTAGATTATGTCAAGCTTTCTAGGCGTGCTTCCAGTCCAAACTTTTGGTGAGGAATTTATACCTTAGGGTAAGCACTGGCAGTAGTTTTTCATTAAGAGACAATCTTTCAATTGGCCTATTAAGAGTAATAAACATTCGAAGCATATTTCAAATCGATTTGTTTTAAAGATTGTATCTTAATCTTAAATTCGTTCAGTGTCCTCGTTATTGTCAGAATTATTTTCAAACTTGGCTCTTGTAACAAGTAGGTCAAATTTTAGCTTTCTGTTTTAGTTTCTGCCGAAAAGAGTTGGACGCAGAGACAGACATATCTAGAGCATTTTAAAGCATTAAAAAGAAAATCACAAATTCCTATACCCTTTGGCTTCGGTGGTAGGTAGAAAAATTATATTCCATCTACATGTCTAAACGTTTCTATGTGTTTCACTTTCCTAACCCTTCCGATCTAAATGTTAGCCGTTTAAAATTAAAGATATAATCATCTTTTTAAGTCACTTACGTTTTTCAACCTCAGCAAAGACCGTTCGGATTTTACATATGAAAATCAAAAACTGAAAAACAAAAGAAGAAAACATTTTTTTTGAAAAAAAATGGAAAAAAAAAATAAAAGAAAATGAATACAAAATATAAAGAACTGTGATATAAAAGTTTTAATGTGTAAACTTAAATATTAAATACAAATAAATGCAAAAAGGAAAAAAAAAAAAAGGAAAACTATTAAAAAAATGTAAATAAAAACTAACTCCCTGCAAAAAAAAGTTAATTTCCAAAGAATTAACTTCAACTCGACTAACTTCCATAGAAAATGTATATAAAAATTGTAATAATTGTTTAGCTATAATTGTTATTAATTTTTATTTTGTTTTTTTTTTTTTTGTTTTATATATTTTTTATTTCTTCATTTTTGAAAAATATATTAAAACTCACGACTGGATTAAACATTTAAGTATTTGACGAAACCAAATATAAAAAAAATAAAAAATATTTAAATTTGTTTAATACCAAGAATCTAACCTTCGGTCCAATGGAGCGCATCAAATGCAAATGTTTGAATGTCAAGCTCAGAATACTGCAAACATGATTAAATGCATTCATACGACTGAAGGTTAAAAATATTTCTAACGAAATACAAGTGGAAATGCAAAATTTTCACATTAAGATCACGGAAAAAATCGCTAGCTTAGTTTTCTAAATAAGAATTGAAATGGAAAACTTTTTTAAAGTCTGGCTGATTTGCCCGTGATCTGCAGAGCTAAGAAGTAATTTGCAAAAAAAGAATTTAAATTAAACTCACAAAATGATTGGGCAAAGTTTCAAAGCATTTACTTATACTACAATTACTAATAAATTACATTTTTGTTTTTTCTTCATCAAATATTAAAATTTATTGTAAATTTTCTGTATTTGTTTCCACTGTATTATCCTTATTCAAGGACTTTAATTTCTATTAAGTAAAATTTCTAAAAGAAATTTTATTTTAATAAATATAAAATAAAAAGTGAAGCAAATTGTTTTATTTACTTGCTTAGAGTAATGGTTACTTCGTGGAAGGAAATAAATTTCGGTAAATCGGAGCAATATATATATATACATATGTACACATATATACATATATACATATACATGTAGACTAATCCTTATCAGAAGGCCATACTTTCGTAAATGAGACGATGGAGAAGGTCTCTTACTCTCATGTAGTAATCTACGCGTGGTTGAAAATGGCTTTACAGGAAATTTTTAGAAATTATTAGAGAAATTTATAATTCATACGAGATCTGCTGTGAAATGATAAGTGAAATGATCGAAGCCTTTAAAATCTTTCCATACATTTTCGCTAAAATTCGGAAATCAAGTTCGAAAATAACTTCAATCGGCTCACAGTAAGTAAAATTTCCAAATAATTCATAGATACGGAATCGGTTCGGAAACATAAAAAAAAAATCTACAGAAATTTGATGTATAAATAAATAAAAAGAAAAAGCTTCTGGGAGTGAAGCTTCTAAATATTCACGAATTCTTTTGCCTTTTTTGCATTTTCTATACCCACTACCGAAAAGAGCGAGAAGTGTGTACCCATTTTGGCATAATGTTTGCAATACCTCACAGAGTACGTGTATTCTTGACCGACCTAAAATTCTTAATCGATTAAATCGTGTCTGTCCATCTGGGTGTGTGCGTAGTTTGCAGTCGTGAAACGGAAGACACCGACTGCACATTCGATCGAAGTATTGCAAGTGGTAGCAAGCAAGTTAGCATTGAAAATAGGCCAAGTGGGCACACGCCCACAGCAAAGCATAAAATGAACGCAACTCTCTTTCTTTAATTTTTTCACAAATTTGTGGGTTCTGGTTCATTACTCACAATTTATGAAAGATGGAATAATGAAATTTTCCACCTTCCTTTTAAGAAAATTTCGACTACATGTGTGCAAAATTGAAAAAATAATCGGCCATGCCCCTATAAAATTGTAAGCGATTAAATTTTCTTCTTTTTTCAATTTTTTTAGGTTTTATGTTTATTAACCAAAATGCCTAAAATTATTTCGTGCACTCGTTAATTCTAAAGTGAATATGGTAGACACTGCGACATGGTGGATGAACTTTTTTTTAACACCACCACCAATATGGATAACAAGCAAAATGACTTGGCGAGTAGAAGCGGATTAGCTAAGTACATTGGTCCCAAATTAAATATCGCGGACGTCACGATACATTGGATTAATGTTTTCGTTACAATACGTCCGATATGGGTATAAAGTTAAAGAAATTACGAGAATAGAATGCAACCAGCTAAGTGCCTTAACTCTAAATCAATTAAGGCGGTTGTCCCGACGTGGTGGATTAATTTTTCTCAACAATATTTTTTAGTGAACTAAAAGATAAATTTTATCCCATTCACTTTTTGGGCACTAAAGATTTTAATGGTGATGGATTAATATCAGCCGAATTTAATTTTCTTACCTGTTATTACTATTATTAGTTTAGCCACACGAATAAATTCTAAAGTGTTAGTTTCTAAGACTTAAACGTTACCTTTAGGTGTTGAGGCAAAAGTTAAGAATTTGATTTGAGTGAGTAAACATTCCTTTTTGATGAAACGACGTACCTACCAAGCTCAATATTCGCTTGAAGAGTACTTCTTCTCGTTGGCAGTTTTCTTAATTTAAAGGAAATCGTATGGGAACTGATGATGTTGAAACTACCAAACGCCCAAATGAAGTGGTCAAGTAATGAAAATTACTTTCGATAATTGAAAAGTATATATATATATATAGCTTGAATATAAAGCGTCCGAATATTATCATTGTTACGCCCACCACTCTAAGATGGGTGCATACTCGTTTTGTTTATTTTGGTATTATAGGTAATATCCAAAAGGAAGCTTCAGAGACCCAATAAAGTATATATATTTCTGATCAGCGTGAAATGTTGAGTTGATTTAGCCATATCCGTCCGTCTGTGCGTCTGTGTGGTGTTTGTTGTTGGCACTCTCATGGTCACAAAAATGAGGATATCGACTTGAAATTTGGTAGAAACATTAAAAATTTTTGTACGCAGGGTTGTACTGAATATGGGCTAAGTTGTTCAGAGCAGATGCCCGCAGTGGAGCATAAACTAAACGTAACCTCATTTTTCTTAACAAAAATTGTGGGTTTTTGTTCCTCACTTAGAAATTCTAAAAGTTCGAAGGCTGAAATTTTCCACGACCACTTTACGAAGCACTCTATCCTTTACGTGCAAAAACGAAAAACATCCGCCATAGCCAGACAAAGTTACAAACGATTGCGTTTTATTTTTTTACTTTTTTGAGGTGTAGTGCTAATTTATCATAACGCATAATCATAACAAGACAGAATGTTTAAAACTATTTTTTAGATTCCCCAAGTAAATCTGATATATGCCCAAAAGTGGGTTAATTCTATAAGCAATATGGTGGACGCCGCGATTATTTTTTTCTTACTAATATTAGCGATATGGGTATCAAATAGAAGACGTTGGAGACTAGAAGGCGAAAAGCGTAGTGGTGGGTATGCGAGCTTGCTTCTTCTTTACTTTTTCAATTTATGAAATAAGAAAAACTAAAACTAACTAATGCGAAGTACCAACGCACCCGATAATTCTACAAAGACACTGGAGGTACCCAAAAATGTATAGCAAATCCGGTGTATCATTTTCGAAGGAAGCATATGGACACAAATCATGATTGCTTATGGGAAAGTTTGGGGGAAAAGGGAACATTATTCCTAACCGAAGACATGGCGAGAAATCTTGCTGCGGCAAAATATTCCAAGTCTATTACTGCCTTATATGTAACGAAGTGTAAATTATAAAATAATGCTGGAGAATACGAAATAAATACATTTTCGATCAAAGAGTTCGTCGTATTCGATGTTTATAACATATTTTTCAGTCGTCAAAACAGTCTTCACCTACCATTAAAAGTTGTTTGAAATGATTTGACTTCTGAATTGCTCTTTTTGTTTTTTTTTCTTCTTCTTCTCTTAATGGTAAAGCCAACACTTAACCGCTACATGAAGGACGCAATACTATCATGAGTAGTCGCAGTCATTTCACGCAATTAATTTTCAATACGTCATTAAATTGTGGTGAACAAAAAAAAAAGAAGAATATTTAAATTTATATATAAGTTTTATTTCACAAATATAAACTTATGAGTGCTTTATTTCAATTATATTCAACGCACTTACATACATACTTACATAAATAGCCGGCATTACAAAAATATTTTTGCGTACATTAACGCCGTTTTATTTGTTTAGTATAAAAGCACGTACGCACGCCTCTGCTCGTATCTAATATTTATGTAGGTGGGGAAAAAACAAAACGAGAGCATGAATAAGCATAAACTCCTCTAGTGGCAATCCAATCATAACCCAAAACGCATAGTAAAGTGAATGATCCGCAATGTATTCAAACGTTTTGCATTCGCGTTAAAGTCCGCATAAAAAACAGTTACGCTGAGCTGCGCGTTATTGTCCTGTCGCCCACATCTCAGTTCAATTCATTGTTTTATTAACACATTTCCGTAGGCTAAATGTCTGCGAGTCGTCTGAACGGGTAGGATAGGTTTGTCCTATCCTTAAACATTAATTCACTTAAAAAGTGTATTAAGCACGTTCTCTATGCAAAACTATTGAACTCTTATATAAAACGCTTGTACTATATAGGTAAGGTAAGGATAGGCGAGAATTTAAGAAGCATTCAATTATTTTCAAGGGGTCCTGAAGAATAATTACGTATTTACTATTAGTTGAAGTATAGAAAATATTTGTGGAAAAGTGCATTTTTCAAAACTCTCTGTCTCTGTCTCTCTCTCTCTCTCTCTCTCACTCTGTCTCTCTCTCTGTTGTTTCAAAATTATCATTTTAAAAACCTTAAAGAAATTATAAACTATTTTCTCCAAAAAAAAAAATCAATTATTTCGGTAACTTTTCCCAAAAAAAAAAAAAAAAAAAATTATATATACTGGACTTATTTTTATGTTGGAAACTTTTAAACGATGAATATTATTTGTTCAGGGTTCCAAAGTCATGCACTAAAAAGCTTCTAAACGGAGGTTGAGAGCCCACACACAAGTGCGCATGAAGGGCCTATTTTTTACAAAAGAACAGAGTGTTGTTGCTTTGCAAAGGCAAATTATTTCTGGTACTTAACATCTGAATTATAAACTAACTGCGTTCATTGTCAAATTAGATAATGAAATGTATATTTTAAGCAACATCGCTCGACAGGGGATGGTAAAATTCCTCTTTTGGGATCTTTTGATGAAAAGTCCATTCTAAAGTAACTATGATAAAATGTATGTATGTGTATGCTGTGTACGCATTAACATTGATGCGTTGATAAGTTGAGAAACTCGAAAACAGATAAAGATGACTCTTTCGAGTACACAAGTTTAACATAAACCTTCATTGGAAGCTGCGAAAGAAGTTTTTACCCTCAGGATTATTACCATGATTGTTATAATTAATTTAGCCAGAGAAATAAATTCTAAGTCTTAAAACATTTGCAAAAATTAATTTTAAATTTTATTTAATTAAAATTCGTTTGTACATCTTCACAGTATTACATATTCAAAATTATGTTGATAAATTTGTAGTGTTTTTTATTTTCGGGGAAAACTAAAAAACTATTGTGACGTACCAACGTATCCTATTGCGTGAATGAGATAAGAATCTATACACATACTCAAGAATTTATAGCAAATGCGAGATATCATTTTCGAAGAAAACGTATTGGTTCAAATCATGGTTGCTTATAGGAGAGCTTGAGGAAGAGAACTTTATACCTAATATAGGTTTGGTAGACCGACCCATTTTCGCACTTCCCTGCTGCTCCTGGGTGTATGGAAGATCTTCCCATTCGAGCTGCAGCAGTGCATCCTGGACAGCTTTTGCCACAAGTGGCAGTTTCAGTCAATATATACACTCAGCCATTATATGCACTGATATACCCCATATTTTTTTATCATTTTTACATGTAGAAGTCGCAGCAAACTTTATATAACAAACAACAACAATACAAGGATACACATGTCGCACGAGTATTACGAGAATTCATACAAAAGTAATTAATAATAATCTTTCCGGCAATTAAGCAGAATGGATGACAATACTTGCATAAGTTATTAATAAAATTATTTGAATAAAGAGAAATTAAATTTAAATTGTAAATGAATCGATAACCTATTAAAAATAAATATAAAGAGAGTCTGTAGTATGATCTGAGAGTTCGCCGATATAAAAATTTAAACATTGAAATGTTTATTTTTCTTTGTCTACTAATTACAAAAAATTTTCTTATCCCTTATTAGTTACACCGCTATTATTATTATTATTATTATTATTATTATTTTTAATTTACCCGGATTGATAGATTGATAGATTCTAAGGCGTTTGGGTATTATAAAATTATAACTAAAAACTTTTACTTAAATTTAAGATTTACTTAACGAATTGCGAAAACCAATTTGCAAAAGCAAGTCAATTTAATATATGCAAAAGTTATTGACAAAAGTGTAGATGACTAACTAGTCGAACCGCATATATAGTTTTAAAGAATAAGTTTATTTATATCTGCATTATTCTTGTAATATAATTTAAAACTTTTTTATTTTTTAGTATATCCATGTGATTGACTCCCGAAAAAACTACATTGGAAATGTTGGCTGTTTGATATCCCGACCAATATTTGCAGGCACGTAAAGAGCGGCGATTAACTGTTCCATCTCCAAGGCCCATTAGCAATGTTGGGGTCTCCCCTGTAATATCATCTTTCTCATAAATCAACCTATAAAGTAAACAATAATCAATAACTAAATTAATTGTGTATTCAATATGCCTTACTTTTCCACAGTTGGGACGCGATCACCATATATGCAGTGCAATTCAACGCCGGGCGCGTTAAAGTTCAATACATAGCGCATAGCATTTTTACGCATTTCCCAGCCGTTACGAAAATCTAAATCATTAAAGAATTGCTCCAATTGTCCCATTGTGTAGGTACGTTTAGGGGTCGTTACAAGCACTTCATTACCACCCCAGAAAAGCGGCGACGGTAGTAACCAAGCAGTTGAAGGATTTGATATTTGTTCTTCTCTCAATACTTTACCACTCAACAAAAACGAATCCAAATCATCGCCCATGGCATAAACTTTTAACGCTTTAACACTGCCAGCCCATGCACCAGCTAAGCTTATTACACGAGCGATATATTTCTCTTTCCACTCCGACGTTTGCTGCTGCAAAAACACCAAAATCATCGGGCTGCCCATACTATGAGCAATGAACGTAATTGGAATTCGGTCGTTGGTCTCGTAAGTAGCTTCTACCAACTCTTTTAAGTCTATAAAATATTGCCGATTCTCGTCTAAAGAAATAGAAGCACTTTTCAAAGTCAAATTCTCAGTAGATAAGCATTTACAGCACTTACTAGGAGCTTTACGGAAATCATAGGGTGCGCCGCGTATATTTTTTTTGCTATCATAACCTCTGCTAATTAATAAATTTCCAATATCTATAAAATATGCACCGTTCATATTATGAGAGGGATCAATCCAATGAACTACTTCAGGGTCACCCCAGCCAGGTACACGAGTCTCGACGCCAGGAGTATTATGTGTTGTTTTAGTTACGTTATCGTAATAAAGTTTAATGTTATCCACCCAACAATTGACAACAAGAGGTACTATTTGTTCAAGATTAAGCCACAAATTAAACCAATCCGAATCTTTAGAACAATAAACAGAAGGCGTGCTTGTCTTATGCAGTTTGGCATCTATTTGATTTCCGCCGTAACCGGGTACTAATAATGGAAAAATAATCATTTAACATTAATTTTATTTATTGAAAACCAACACCGTTACTCTCAACACCAAAAAAAAAAAAAAAAAAACAAAATAATTGTAACTTTGGACGACCCACAAATTTAAAAAAATAGATTTGTATTCAAACGATCTATAAATTGAATTAATTGTTAGTAACTTCAGTGTAGCCACTAAAGTTGAGGTTATAAGGGCGAAACCCTAGAACGGAGGCGGCAAAAATATTAAGCAACGAGCGGTATGTCTGAGAAAAAAAAGGTATAAAATTTGATATGGTGCTACTATAATTACTATATTTGGTTGCATTTACTCAACTTTCCATTAGTTTTTTCTTCAAATCCCATAAGTGAGGCATTGACACATAAGCTGGAAAGATTATTCTTTAATTTTTCCATAGCAATTCAACTAAAAATTGAGTGGTTTTGGAGAAAGGTCACCTACGATTGTAGCCGCTTCGTTACTTCGTTCGCAGACTATAAGACTAGAGGGCGCGGTTGGAAGAAAGACACAAATTAAGAAAAGTTTTGCGAATTACTCTAAGGGGCTTAGCAACTGAGATAAACTTCTTTATCATTCTCGCTATTGGTCAGTATAACGTATTACAAGTTTCACTCCGCCTTGTGCGATAAAGTTGTTTACAATTTTGAACGGCGTTTATGACACATTCTCATTCACGTTTTTAACTTACCGAATATAACAGGAGATAAAGGTTTTGTATTTACGTTCTCGATGCTTTTGTATTCGTATATTGACTTCTTTTGGTTGAAAGGCCAGTAATAGGCTTGAATTTGTTGAAACCCGCATAATATTGAAAGCAATACAATGAAATAACGCATTTTATTGTCTTATATCTTCCGATCTCTTTTTTTACTTTGGCATTCGTTTTTGTATGATAGTTTAACGTCAGGTGTTCTTAGAATATTGTGTTTTAAGCAGACAAAAGATAGGGTTGTCAAATTTTATAGTTATGGATTTTTACGGTTGACTAGGGCAGGAAAGAAAGTGTAACAGCTCATGTGAGAGTGACGGGTAAAATTGAAAAGCAGTCGCGAAATGGAATGGAACAACAGGGTAATTCATACTTATGCTGCCGTGGGGCTAATAACGTGTGAACAATTTACCTTTCGCTTTCGCATTGAGATGCTTGGCAAAGTTAGCTTCGTGACTGCCCTCTTGTTGTTTATTTGCCGGCTCGAAGAAGAAGTAAAAGACGATTTGGCTTATAGACACTCTTACAAAATCGTAACGAAAACTGTTGAACAATTTTATTTTTCAATATTTATTTTTAAAGTCGCCTGACTTATCATTATTTATAATCAATAATCGCATAATACAATATGTAAAGTAATGTGTATGAAGTAAACTAATTCTGAAAAACAAGTGCTGTTTTAAAAAAAATATACCCATATATGTGGGCGCAATAAACGATATCTATTACTTCATTTTACTAGCTCATTAGGTGCTTGCCATTTTCATACATTTTATTGTTTAATGAAAGAATGATAGTCATCAGGGCTAATTCTTTTGATCACTACTCGTTACTTCACAACGTGTTAATCACCCTTACTGATCACTCTCTCACCATTTACTTTATTGACCGAGTTAAATATGTAAAGAACGTAATCCAAGCACACAGATTATATCCAAATAAGCGAGGTAATCACCCATCTGAAAGTCATCTTAAGTTTTCGTTTTCCGGCTGTTTTGGGATCGCGTAAGTGATAGCATTCAGCATTGTGGCTAACTGTGATCACGTAGACACAACAGCTGTTAAGTACTTTCTTTCACCGTTGTTGAATTATGTAAAAGCAAAAGAGCACACGTTTACCATTAGCGTTGGTTGTTCTGAGCTAGTGTTGATTGTTTTGAGTTGCATTTATAAGAGAAAACAACTGTAAACTGAAAACAAAATAAATTCCAAAAAAAATTGGTTACTTGCAAACAGCTGATCCAAAACAACAAATTAAAAGAAAAAATAATGGACAAAAAAAAATAAAATTTATTCATCAAACAAACTTGAGTTAGCCAAGAAACAAAAATCGCACAAAAGAAAAATATTTTCCTTTAAGATTTTTGTAGAATTTTTTTGAGTCATATATATAATAAGCCACATTCCTTGTTGGCTTAGTCGATTTAATCTCAGCAAAAAAAATAAATAAATGAATAAGTAAAAAAGAATTGTATTATATAATATTTTTTGACTTTATTCAATAATGACAATAATATTAACAAATTTGTTATGCTCTAATGCACATTTAATATGAACGTTTACCGATTATTTTAGTCATAATTACCTAAATTAAAAACAATAGCAAATTAAGCAGAGATCCTGAATTAGGACAGAAAAACCGGTTAAGGCATTGGGAGATAGCGCAAAACATTGTCAAGAATCTTCGATTTAAAGCCTTTTCCGCTCATTAGACTAAATCCCCGTTTTAATGGTGATCGTCATTTGATTCAACATTTTTAGTTTGCAAGTTTTAAAAAGCGGCCACTGGAGCATAAGAAATCAAAATATATAACTCACTAGAAGAATTCTTATCATCACTGCGCGAGCTAAACGCACACGAACGCGCAAAGGCGTAAAGCTATCGTTTTCAGAAATAATACGCTTCTTAAATTCGTCAACTTGAAAAATGAACTAAACCCTACTTACGTATTTTTTTCTTCCTGATATAGTTTTGTTGCACTTCATATAAATATAACTTTTTTTTTTCCATCCTGCAAAACTATATCAAATTTATGAGTAGAATAAGCGTATAACCAATTTTCTAAAGTTTTCTCTTTGCTTTTTTTTCAATTTCCAGTATTCGTCCACTACTTCGTTTTTTTTTTTTTTGGTTTGAAAAGATGAATAGATAACGTCTCTTATCTGAATGGCCGATATACCAGTAACGTGATTAGAAAATTTTTCGGTGAGTTGTTCAATCGACTATGAGGATGATAGGAGCAGTTTGAATGAATTTCAGCAAAAACTGAAAAGTTGTACCTCTGTTGGTCCACAGGAGATACTATTTGCTATGCGGCAAAGATGTGCCTGTGGTCGGTTCAGTGTTGTTGATGCTCGATAAGTTCACAGCAGATTGATTATAAGTTTTGGCTGTTTATTAGTGTTGTAAAGATAGTAGGAGAAGATGGTAGGAGAAGATGGGTTAAAAGGGAAAACTAGCAGATTTGATAAAGGCGGTTAGCTGCTCGGGATGTGTATAAGGGTAGCATGAAAAATTTCATATAGATTATTGTATATGCTAAAAAAGGGGAAAGCTGGTTAAAGAGGTTAACTCTTCTACATTCAAAAATTAGATGGTCAAGCGACTCTACTATGTTGCACACACATATATGATGTGAAAAGGTATTGATCATGTTTAAGTAGACGTTATCATATGTGTGATTGTTCATAGTTGAGTATTTTAATTTCCTATGTCGCAAATTTGACGTCCGGCAGGAGCTCAAAGGTCAGGGAAAGATGAATGCTGTAAAAAAGACGATCATTTTTTCCCATCTAAGTCCACTGGTTCGTTAATAGTTGGTTTGTTTGTTTATTTATCAGAGAGGAGAAGCAGCTGTTGTTTTTCGGATTTTGACAGCCGCCATTGTATATAAACATATACAACAGGTTTTTTTCTTTCTCATTTGCATACCAATGACGAAACGAAATTGATACAAAAGTCTTAATGCGATCGAAACCAAAACGTTTATCAATTATCAGCTTGGTCGCGAACGAAAGTTAATTTTCACGTACGTAATTACCCCCTAGGTAATGGTAATCTCTTCAGCCAAATAATTGAATTGGTTTTTTTTACATAGGGTGTTTCATAAAAATGTTTGCAAAGTGCAAGCAGAAGAAGAAACAAGTGACAAGGCGCCAAAACAGTATAATATGTGTTCATTAATTAAAAATAATTAGAAAACAAGATTTATGTAAAGTATTATAAAAACAAAAGTATTAGATAAGTATTTAGTGCAATCAACTATGTATGCACGTCTTAAACCTTTGGAGACTCCCAGCGACTTCGAGTTTCCGTTTGCTCCTTATACCATACAGCAACAATTAATGCAGGAGTTGTTCGAGATTTTGGAAAACAAACAGATCGGCATATTCGAAAGCCCAACTGGTACAGGAAAATCTTTAACATTAACTTGTGCTGCTCTCAAATGGTTGGAACGGCATGAAAATCATGTTCGACTTGAAATTCAAGAACGTTTAGATGAAGTAAGCCGTGAGTTGATTCATTGCGAAAAAGAAAACCATGGAGCAATAGATTGGTTTAGCTTGCATGCAAAAAGTCACGAAAAACGCTGTGAGTTATTAGAGCTTAAAGATATGAAAAAATTATTGGATGAGTATGATCAAAGGTTGGCAGCTATAAAAGAAAAGAAAAACATTACGAATTATAGTAAGAAAATAACAAGAAAAGGAGAGATTTCTATGCATGATAGTGATGACACTGAAGAAAATCTCTATAGTCTAGATGAAACTGAAGCCGACGAATCAGTAGACAGTAAGGGATCGGAAGCTTCACAATCTTATCAGAACGTACAAATATTCTTTTGCAGTCGTACGCATGCTCAATTGGCTCAAGTTATGAAAGAAATTAAACGTACCCCTTATGGACGACGAGTACGATGTTTGCCGTTGGCCTCGCGTCAACAATTATGTGTTAATCCACAGGTACGTAAACTGAACAATTCTTCAATGATAAATGAACGTTGTTTAGATTTAGCCAAGGAAAGCAAAGGTAGCACCAAAATCACTGCTTCAGATGGCAATGGTTGTGCTTGTAAGAAGGCCAGTGTTTCTCGAAAATCTTCAAAAGGTGGATGCCCTTACAAAACACAATCTCTAATAGAAAACTTAAGCGAACTCGCTGTGATGAACAACTTTGATATTGAAGATTTGGTCCAAGAAGGTGAACGCTTGCAAACTTGTCCTTATTATGCCGCACGCTCCTCCATACCAATAGCTCAAATAATTATGCTACCGTATCAATTACTTTTTAATCACAAGTCCCGTCATCAAATTGGCATAAACCTAAAAGGCAATATCATAATAATCGATGAAGCACATAATCTATTGGATACAATAGCTCAAATGTATAGTTGTGAGATAAATTTACAACAACTTGCAACACTACAGCAACAAATGCAATCATATAAATTACGCTACGCGAACAAGTTTAGTTCTGCAAATCTTTTATACATCAATCAACTACTCTTCGTTATCAAAAGACTTATAAAATTACTGAAACCATCACAAAACCCTGCTTCTAAAACGAATCATCGTATGATTTGCACATATGAACTAATGTCGGAAGGAGATTTTTTCAATATTGATTTGTATCAACTACTGCAGTTCTGTGAGCGCACACGTTTAGCCCAGAAATTGCAAGGATTCATCAAGAAACTTGAGGCAGCACCACAACCTAAAGAAAATCAATTTCCTGAAAGCTCTACTGTAGATATCTTAAAACGATTAGAAAAAAGACAGCAACTTGAAGGAAATCAGAAGACCTTAGAATCACATACTCTCACTCAGGAAGATGAAGCTTCTGAGGGCAAAGTGTCGCAAGAGCACAAAAGCTTTATTACGTCCTTCCCCATAAGATTTTTGATCACCTTTCTAGAGGCGCTTATTGAAAAAGCCGACGATGGCCGTATTTTAATTAATATTGAAGATGAATCGTCTAAGGATTTTTGCCGTCAAACTGGTTTTAAATATATTCTTTTGAACCCGGGCGCTCATTTCGAAGATATTGTTAAAGAAGCGAGGGCTGTAAGCTTGATAATTGCCTTTTCAAGTAAAATATGTGTTCTACATTTTTTTTCCATTAACAGATTATTGTTGCGGGGGGTACCATGCAGCCCACCTTCGAGCTTACAGAACAATTGTTTAGTGCTTGCCCAGAACGTGTAAAGCTACATTTCTATGATCACGTAGTGTCAAGTGACGCTGTATTACCTTTTGCAATTACGCAAGGACCAAGCGGTAAAAATTTATGTTTTAATTATTCTCAACGAGCTACGGTAGAAGCGGTATGTATATAAAGAATATGAGAAGTTTTTATATTTCTTTCTACTAACATAAAAATTGAAATAAAGAAGTTTCCACATGTGCGGTTATTATGATCTAGAGTCAAGGAAAAGGGGTCGTGGCTTTTTCCGAAATGGTGGCCTCAGAGCAACACTACAGCGTGTGTAAAAGATAACGGGACATAGATCCTTAAAAAAAAAGTTGTATTTATTTTTTTACTCAGAAGAAGAAGAAGACTGAAGAGGCTTTAAAGTTTTGCGGAAACTTGCCATATCTTACAATATCACTCAGACAAATCATTCCATTCTTATTCTCAATATCATTTAATATCGTAAATTTTGATAGTTGATGAGGCAGGCATTTTATATAAATTGGAAGTAACCAAAACCTTTGCTCTTTTCCATTCTGAAAAATTGAGCTCAGAAAGTTTTCCTATTTTTGATTGAGATTCACAAGTGTTACATACGACTTTTATTACTTTTTTCGCTCACTACAAAGTTCTCTTAATGGTGTGAAACTCACTTCAAAATAGGCCTCTGAAAATGAGTTGCGATGAGTTTTTTGCTTAAAAATCGAAGGATGGGATCCCAATGATGGTATAATGAATCCAGAAAAATAACAGAAAAATCGCAAAAGGTTACCAATCAAAATGGCATAAATTCAATAAATTTAAAATATGAAAAAAAAAATTAACTGTGAATTTCATTATTATGTAGAAGTAGGCCACCTCCAATCCTAGTAGTCAAAATCGACATTTCCATTGCGATTCGACTAATCTATTATTAACTAATTAACAATTTCTATATTTTGGTTTGAGATCCGCTGCAAAACTAATTATTATCTTATTTCTCTTAGCTCTCGGATATATCCGCTATACTGGAAAATCTTTGTAATGTTGTGCCGGCGGGCTTGGTATGTTTTCTGCCCTCATATGATTATTTGGATACGATTTACAGGCACTTACAAACGAGCGGTGCTTTAGAACGCATCTCCAAGAGAAAACGTGTATTTAAAGAACCTCGAAGTTCAACGAATAAAGAGAATTGCAGTGTAGAAGAGCTTTTAGATAAGTATGCAACTTCCATAAAGGTTCAACGCGATGGTGCTTTACTATTAAGCGTCGTAGGTGGAAAGCTAAGCGAGGGTTTGAATTTTACTGATGACTTGGGACGCGGTGTTATCGTAGTTGGGTTACCCTATCCGAATCGGCAAGCTCCCGAAATGCAAGAACGTCTTAGATACCTGGATAGTACTTTGGGCTCTGGCTCGGGTAAAGAGTATTACGAAAATCTTTGCATGAAAGCGGTAAATCAATGCATAGGACGCGCCGTAAGACATATTGGTGATTACGCTTGCGTTTACCTCGTGGATGTACGTTATGCTAATCAGAACATTCAAACAAAATTGCCGCAATGGATTGCACGCCACATACAAGTAACAACAAGCTATGGCCAAGTACAAGCGAGAACTGTAAAGTTTTTTAAAACAAAAAACAAAAATTGATTCCTTACGCCTTTTACTTGATTTCTTCTTAAGGTAAATTTTTTCCGCGGGGGAAGTGAAATTAATGATATTGCTCGGGGCATTGAATTTTCACCTCATAATTTTATGGCAATGTATGCTATGTCTAGAACATTAGTATAACACGGCGTTGCTCTTTTACGTTATTTTCATATTCATGGTTTTGCGGAACCTTGGTAATACAATAGCTTTGGTTGATTTCATGTGTGTGAAGTTATAATGTTTATGGAGGAAAGTGGGGGTTTTCATGCTACGCTATCAGGCATTGTTATAAAAAGAAAAAATATGAAAGCGAAGTAAAGGCAATCGAATACAAATTTAAAAATTAGTTTTTCATTTCGATGCAAAACCCACGATTTTTTCTTTTATATTCCAACAGGTGGTCGAACTCATTTCTATTTCAGTTTGATGTAAAACCCATGGTTTTGTCAGTTCGTTACCGAAAATTGCGGGTTTTTTTATTTTTGGCAAGATCCTTATAAAGTACGTATATTTCCA
>KK502549.1:275908-317934 GCA_000688735.1 Glossina austeni | reverse complement strand
ACAGCAACCAAATCTGAGTCACATTCTGAGTGATATTCTGAATCGATCTAAACTTGTTTTTACGCCTGTCCGTCCTGTATTCTTGTGTTCAACTTAGTGGTCGCAATTTTGGAAATATTTTAATGAAACGTGGTACGCCGACTTGTTCTGATCCAATAGCAAACGCTATTGAAAATAGTTTGAATCGGACCGCTTTTTCGATTACTTCCCATATAACGCCCTATTTAGAAAAGTGGTTATATAAATAACTCTATTAAACGAAGAGGTATAGAGTATTTAATTGTGGGTCGTATTACACTATAGTGTTTTTTCCATTTTTTTTTTTGGCGCCAATGCAACAAACATACTCTCACTTACGACGCCATAAACAGGCGAAGAGTGCACGTTTTCAATTCATTCAGCCAGCAAACAGTGGCACCAGTAGTAGTTTTTCTCTTTACTTTAGAGTGCACTTTGTATGTATTTATTACTTAATACAATACAAGCTTTTTATGGTTGTTATGCGTAATCTGATTACGTTATCCGCTATGAGGGTATAATGACTGAAAAACACGTACGTAGATACATGGATTTCGAGGAAAGCTGACATTTTCTAATACAATATTATAGCGATTGCATTTTTTATTAAGTTCTGAATGTAAACCAAAAAGTGAATATTTTCAGTTTCCTATTTCAATTGCGAGAGACGGATTAAAAGTCGAACTAACTTCTTACAGTACTGAAAAGTTAAAGAGCCATGCTTCTATTCATTAACTTTATGCAGGAATGAGGGCGGACCATATTAACTTCGCGTAGCATATGATAGCAAACATGGTTTCCTCTATAGCATTTAAAAAAAATTCATAATTATATTTTGTATACCTCAAGAGCAGTAGAGTTTTCTTTCGTCATAGCTATGGCGAGTGGTCAGTCGGTAAAGATATAATCGATTGGTCACACAATCATTAAGCTGCGTTTGCCACCTCTACCTTTACCTATTTCTTTTTCTTGTCTCTCTCTCTCTCTCTCTCTCTGGCAGTCACTGTGTTAGACGAATAGGTCACAGCTCCTTAGTGATTGGTCATTGAAAAAAAAAAAATATATATTTAAGTGACGGGTACCAACCATTCGTTTCTAACTTTTGTAGTGTTGTTGTACATCTGTTGAATTTTATGCCAAAAATTGTAACATAAAAATTGGTTATACATAAAAATATTTGAAGGCCGAAGTGCTTTTTAATAATCACAATGAAAAAATAAACTAATCTCGAACTTGTTTTTTGCAGCAGTTTTTAACGATTAATACAAATTTTTATAAAAGAAAGTTAAGAAAAGAAAATGTTTTGAAATTTTTTAAGTAATGAAAGCATTAGTGTAAGCCATAATAGCGTATCATAGGGAACAAAGGTAATTGGAGATTAAAAGAAAAAAAACAAGTTTAAAAGATAGTTAATTAAGATATTTGTAAGCCTATTATATATTTAAAAGCAACGCATTGCAATTATCGCTTATAATATCCGTTCACGTGATGGACTTCGGAATTGGAAAAATTTAAAATTTTTTATTTAAATAATTTATATATATAAATAGTCTTAATAGACGTGTTAATTTCTTCCGTCTGCCAGACAATTAAACTCGCAACTACAATTTCAAAAGTCATCGAATAAATATAAATCGGTTTCTAGATCAACACAAGTCTACACTTTACAGTTTTATCTTTCAGTGTTCCGTACATCGTTATTGCCTTTCTCCTATTTATTCCAGTCTTTTTAAAGAATGATACTTGCTTGTGAGTTTCTTTCACGAGATTCTTATCATGCTTTCTTGCTTTCACATCTGTCACTACAAGAGAATGTTAAGTTAGTAAAATTTTTGTGTGTTGCGCTATTGAATGTCGTTCACGATCTTAAGACTTTATCTAAAGTGAGTTTGAATGTGCACTTTTTATCCATATTTTTTTAATTTCAGCTAATTTGAGTGCTAGTTTTTTTTCAATCAACCGATATGTGAAAACGCGATTGTATTGCATTATCGCGCCCTGCAATGCTTTTTCTGTATATGCTCTTATTTATGCGATAATTTCTTACTTTTATTTCTAGTATATGTGTATATGTGTACCCTGACCTTCGAATAAGTTTGGAAATGTGTTTCCTTTTTTTTTTTTTAATATATTACAGTTGTGAGTATTGAGTTGGTAAGATAAGAAAGCAATTGAGTAGCTGAGGTAAATAAGATAGGGATACATATCAAGGATGACGAAGGAATGCATATATAAAAATTTTGCAGCATAAACGCGTGTAGGAATTTATTCGTGCGAAGAAATGAATATTCTTCCGGCAATCATAATAGAAACGTTGCTAAAACATAAGTAAGAAAATTGCTTGGCTATTGGGGTTTAATTTATATCAATACGTATGGAAAAATTGTGGCCTGTACAGCATTCTCTATCATATAGAGAGAGTTGTTATCGAAATGAATGCAATGCCTTCGCTTCTGCGCGCTCCATATATACGAGTTGTATTATGCTTTGGTCCATTGAACTTTGGATATTTTACGCTGTAGGCAGAGAGAGAGAGAGAGAGTATGTTAACGTTCTGGAATCACAGATTCTATCAACTATTAATGCTCGTCTTTTCATGCATGCATAAACTGATTAGCATATTCACCGCAATTGAATTTATCATGTAGTTGTACGTTTTATTCTTATTAAATACAGTTTCAATATTAGTTAAATCCTTCTTCTTTTTATCATTCTCCTATGTATGTCATATCCAGAAGGACTTGAGTTAGACTGGCCTTTTATTATACCGATATAAGCTTGTCTGTCCATCTGTCTATCTTGTATTGTTGTGTTCAACATATACACTGACGTGGGAAGGGGCGCTATAGTAGTTTTACTTGCTTTCTCTTCTGAACTTAAGTAGAAATTGACATTCGAAACTGGCAAAATGTGTTCACAGAGATAATATGTCATGAAAATTGAAATAAGAAATTTCTACTTTGCTTTTCTGACTATCAAGCGGTCATGAAACACATTATTGCAAGAGATGTAAAGTATATCTAGGCATACGACCCACAAAAAACCAGTCGATCAAGAGAACATCGTACAAAAGGTGGGGCAAGACCGAAAAAATCGTTCCAAAGTCGCTCAAAATTCAAGGTGATTTTAACAATTTTCTTCGATTATCGAGGTGTTGTGTGCACTATTCAGTAGCAGTATGCCTTCTCCCCTAGAAGATTGCGTGACAATAGCTTTCACATATATTTACTATCATTGTTGCTTTATATAATAAGAGTAATATAAAAATAGGAGATTTACGTTTTCATACAAATTTTGCTTTACCATTTTATCGCTAAGAAGAGAACAAGAAAGAAAAGCATTATTGGTATCTTAACAGTATTAAAAGATTCGGTACAAGTCAAACGTAAGATTGATTTTGCTCTCATAGAACCAAAAACGAAAAAAAAAAAGTATTAATATTTTTTTTATTATATTGTAATGCAATTACAATGTATTCATTCTTCTGTATATTCATGCTTGTGCTTGAGTATGTATTTGTTTATTCGTTTAATTGTGGTTTTTATTATTATTAAAAAAAAAATAAAAAAAAAAATTCGATAGTTTAGCAAATGCATGGCTTTTTTAAGACATTAGGTGTCGTGTGTCACAATTGTAGAGATAGCACGGAATTAATTGATTTATAATATAAATATATATATATATATATATATATATATATATATATATATATGTAAATATTTTTGAAATTATTTTAACTAAAATCATTTAAACATAAATATTTAGTTTCGTTCCGTCTTTTCCACAAATAATGCTAATGATTATTAAATCACAAATATATATATATATATATATATATATATATATATATATATGTAAATATTTTTGAAATTATTTTAAAAAAAATGAACCAGAGATTTTCTCAGCTTTAAGTTGCTTTCCGTCCTATTTATTTATTTGTTGTTTTTTCCTTACAATTTTGGTAATAAAAATCTTTTGTTTTTAACTGGAAAAAAATTAATGAATTTTTATTTTCAAATACACTTGACTTAATCGAGATTCTGTATAAGACTGAATTTAGTTTGATTTCGAGCATTCACTATGTAATCGTATTTTAATAAATAAATGTTTTGAGTTTTGAGTATTTTTAAAGCTTTCGTTTAAGCGACGGTTTGTCAACGTATGTGTGAATGAGTTAAAAATTAAACTTCGAGAACAAGGCGCTAATTTTGCTCTCTTTCAGCTGATCGGGCAAATCCTAATAGTCTCCGTCATGCAGCTTTAAAAGAAAGTCTTTTAAAACGAATGCGGAAAAGAAGAATTTGCTTTAAGATCTTCGAACTCAGTTTACTGGACGTATGAGTTCTTTACTTATTTTTTATTTTCTTATTCGTCAGAGGGAAAATTAACAGTCGTATTTTGAGCGAAATCACAGAGTCGTCCCAAGCCATTTGCTTGCGTTTTTGTGAGTTAAAAATCTTGTTTTATAATAAAATCGAGATCGAAGATTGGAAAGTTTATTATATGCGTGTATTACTCGGGAATACTGAACTTGAGTAAATTAAAAACCAAAAAACACATTTTTCTCTTTTAGGACAGGTGACTGATTGCAATATATAAGTAAATACAATTTTTAAACACGTATTTGACGCCTTAATATCATTCAATACTTTTTTTATTTTTTTATCGTATGACCAATTACTGAGGGCATGTCCCTCATTCATACAGCACGGTGGCAGTAGGAAACATGTGACGAAAGAGAATGAGATAGGGCGCAGTCTAGTGGGTGTGTACTCCATTAGCAAGTGTTATGCTTTTACCGACTGAGCACTCACTGTGACTATGACTAAAGTAAACTTTATCGCATTGAGATTTGAATTCGCGAACACAGACTTAATAGCGGCGTTTCTTACCTATTCGGCTACTCATGCGGATGACCAAGTTAACTACATTTTCCCACAGTGAATGTATTTTTTTTCTACTATTGTTTTACGTATGTGTTGTTTTTTATATCTATTGTCTCCAGATTCTTGTCCTTAAAATTGCGTTTATAACAAGAAAATTATTCTTGTATTCTGTTCAAGTTATTTATATGCTTTTTCAAATATGTTCCAAGGAATAGATTGAGTTCATTTTCTAATAGTAGCATCGACATCCTACACTTACTTGACTTATTACAACGAAAACAATGTCGCTAATCTATTAATGCCAGCCAAAAGAAGATAAGATATGCTTGCGAATGGGATCAACGTGTGTTCAAACTAATCTTAAAAAATTTAACTAAAAAAAACGTTAAGGTTTTTTATTTAACCTATTAGAGTAGTTGTTTGCAAGCGAACTTTTAACAATGAAACGCGCAATGAAAAAGAGTTTACAGAGATATACTTGTAGAAGGGAAACTCTTAAGTGAGCCTTAATATTAATTTTTTTTATTTTTTAATTAAATCTAATAAAATTTGAAAGTTGTATTCATATTAACCTCAGTTTATTATGCTAACGGCAAGATAATAGTGCAGGGTTAGCGAATAAGCGCTTTTTCTTTGGTTTATAATAAATTCTATAATTATCTTGGCGAGTAAGGTCATGCAGAGGGTGTGGCTTATTGGAGTAAGCCAATGCTTTGACATAATCCCAAAGTAAAAACTCCAATAGAGTTATGTGGCATGATCTTTGTGGTAAGTTTACGTAGGCATTTTTCAAGATAAGACGATCATTGAACTTTCTTCGTAATAAATTAATTTAAAACACAGGAGTTAGGCGATGTAGAGCAACTATTTCAAAATCTTTCGTTGACAAAATCAATACGTTTGGATATGATTCGCATACCGCTGAGTTTGACAGGCTTGTTGTCAAGGAGCATATTCATCTGTTGTGGGCTTTGTGGCGAAAATTTAAGATCGCAAAGATTTTGGGAATTGTGGACTGGCCTTGTGGTTTCTTAAGCATTTTAAACATCGAACTTTAATGGGTTGAAGATTGTAGATATTGACGTTCTCGTTTTCTACACGTGAATTTTTACCATCATTTTAGCTTTAATGCATCGATCGATTTTACACTAATAGATAGACGAACAACCAAGATTCCTTGATTAAGCAAGACTCCTGTTGCGTTTCTTATAATACAAATAGTAATAGAAACGTTACGAACTCTATAAAGCTGTAAAAAACTAAGGGTGGATGTATCTATTACTCAAAAAATGAGGCAATATTTTGTAATCGTATTGGTGTAGAGCAGATACGCTTTGAAAACAAATAAAGGTGGAAATCAATCCAATCATCTTACTTATACTTTCAAACATAGGCTTAAAAGCTGCAAGAAATGTTTGTGTGTCTGTTTATTATCTGTATTAACGTGGTAATTGCCCGATTTGGACGTAAGCACAAATTATATCTTATCAGGTAGATGATAACATATTATGTCTAAAAATATAATAATTGGAGCAAAAATACAAAATAGAAAAGACAGGGCAGACCGATATGAAAGACTATCAAACACAATGCTCTTCACCGCCTAACAAAATCCTTTACTTATCTTCGTCATAAAGACACACGCCATATACGCTTTGCTGGACATATAAAGGCTAACATTTTATGAGAACTTTTGAAAAAGGAAGGGCTTCAACTCACACATGAGTTTTTATCATAAAATAGGAGAAATTAAGTTTTCTTATCATATAGAGGTTTATTTTTTGTAACAATAGTCATAAGGGAACGGAATTACGTTAGAAATTTTCCCCATGTGCTTATTATCAGCCAAAAAGCAATAAAAATACCAAATTTGTTTCCTGTGAGGACGTTTCAAAATGCATGAAGAGTGGCCGCAAAAATGTTCAAATCAAATCCATTTTCAATAGCGTCAGTCCTTGCATCAAAAGATGTCGGTGAATTCATTACAATAACTTGAAAATTGCAAGCCATAGTTTGAATACACTGCGTGGACACATACAGGCGAGCATAAGATATGAAGAAGTAGTTTGAGAAAATGAATTCCGGTCGATTGTTATAGATTAACTTATCTCTAAAAACCTTCTTTCACATCCGCATAAACTTGACACACAACCGATTTTATCATATTAAAGAGAACGACCGCATCAGAAGCTCTAAGTTCGGACTCTTAAATTTCATTTTATACAGTGAAAAATCTCTTTGTTTTAATACTCATTTTGATGATTCATTTTTCCTATTCAATTGAGAAGCAGATTGCATTTAAGTGCAAATTTATTTTATACAACGAAACATTGATAATATTGGCTTGCTTGGACAAATCACGAGCGGCTTGTAACGAACTAAGTCCACATTACATCAAAATACACATCACAGAAGCATTCATACTTGAAAGTTTTGAATTAATCTGAATTATTCGGATCTTGAATAAATTCAAAGAAGTCCCTTTAGATCCGCGCGCAGAAGTCCAAGCTCGAAGAATAGTAAAACATGATCATTTTTAAAGCGGCAAATGATAACAAAGAGCGTTCTGTTTACAATAACAGGACGCTTGCAACGTCATTGTTTGGATGACAGATTCTAATAACACATTTTTACACCTGATAAGTGTTGAGTCATATAATTTCCGTAGTGAATTTGGCATGTCTGTCCATCCTTGCCGTATAGGAGACGAGGAAAGTCACTTCAGGAAAATAACGACTCAGCAAATAGAAACCTTTCCCCGTGAGCGGTCTAGGTAAATAAGAAAGCGTGCAACTTGTCGCGATACGGCGACGTATATGGTAAGCTTTTTTGCACACTATTTACTCATACATAAATAACTTGATAACTTTGCAGTCCACTTAAAAGATAATTTCTCAGAAAAAGCTTACTGGTTAATAGAGTAAATGGAATAGTGTTTCAATAAATTTTATTATGAGCGATTATTAGCAAACAGTTCGCACATAGTAATTAGAACATCAGAAGACTTTGGTGCATTTTTTTTTCTTTAAAGGATTTTCTTAATGGAGTTAAAAATCTTGTCCTACAACATAAGAGGCCTTAAAGAGAATCTTTCAAGTGAGCATTTTCTCAACTATATTGATGGCTTTCACATTGTTTTTCTAGAGGAAACGCATGTTGAAAATCCGAAAGAACTGGAAGAGAAATTCTTTAAAAATTTCACAATATACTGGAAACCAGGAGTTAAAGACGAAGCCCGGAGGGAAGGGGGAAAGAAGAAGCCCGGAAGAGCATCGGGCGGATGTATGTATGGCATTAAAAACGATTTAAAATCAGCAGGAATTACACATGAGTTTATTAAAGGTGAGGATATTTTGAAAATTTCGACGAATACTTTAACGATTACATTCATTCCGCTGTATATGAGAGGAGCCAATTGGAACGAGCATTTCAATAAGTTGGAAAAATGCCTTAAGCAAGAAACTGTGATTAATCCCATTATAATGGGCGATTTAAATATTAGAATAGGGGAATTAAGGCCTGAGTTTCAAAAGGTCATACCATCGACGAATATTGTCAGAAAGGAAAGGATATCAAAGGATAAGAAAAGTTCATCACAAGGAAGGCAATTTATCGATTTATGTAACGAACACAAATTAATTGTAGCCAATGGTGCCGTTGAAGGTGACTTGGAGGGAGCTGTAACCTTTTACAGTCCCGTGGGCAGTTCTGTTAACGATATATGCGCCTTGTCACACAATTTGCTTCCAAACATTAGAAAGTTTTCAGTAGACCAAATAGATGGATCTGATCATTATCCTATAATACTAGAGTTGAATCTGGAAGGTAATATAAACGTTGTTAAGAAAAATGAAGAACAAGTACAACAGAGTTATAAAAACGAACCAAGATTGAAAGCAGAGAAGGTAAAGCTTAAAGATATAACTACTGCTAAAACCTACCGAAATATCGGTTCACATCTATGGTTAAGTGAATTAGATCTGTCAGAATTTTTTGGTATACAAAACGAAGCATTGGAAATGAACGAATTCACAGCTTTACCAAAGACTTACTCACCTCTTGATACTATATATAATCTTGCAGCTATCGTGCATTTAAAGTTTAAGGAAAATGAAAGAGTCTACGCTTTATTTGTTACCATTAAAGCGGCATATTTATCTGCCAGGCCTATTAAATCCAAAAAGAGAGCGAACTATGAGCAACGTTTCGATGACTTCATGAATGATGTGAGCGAGCATTTAGAAGGCGGCCTTTCAATCGCATGTAAGCAGATAAAAGTTCTACTTGGAGAGGAAATGATTATTTTAGCCGAGGATGCAGAGACTTTACAACATATGATAAATGATTTTTGCGACTTTGCTGAAACAAAAAAGGTACTTATAACTCCTGCCTCCTGCAAAATTATGATATTCAAGCTGAGTGGTTATAAAAGACGTAACGAAAAGTGGATATTGAAAGATAAGAAAATTGATGTACTATCACGATATTGTTACTTAAATATGCTTTTGACTTCGAAAATGGATTTTTGTGATCATGTAAAAGCACTTTGCAGCAAAGTTATAAAAAAGTTAAGACCATTGCTTGACGAGAAGAACATACGTCCCAAAATCAAATATGAAGTTTGCTTGAATATGTGTAAAAAGGTTTTTGTCTGTTATTCTCAATGTTTGGCTTACGATTATGAAGAGATTGACAGATTGCAAGCATATCTTATAAAACGTATTCTTAAACTGCCGCAAGAACCAAAAGCTCCTTTACACGCTCACCTTCTAGAAACTGGCAGTGAAAATTGGTCTCTCTTCAAACTCGAAGGCCATTTAAAGTATATTACCAGTGTTCTCCACAAACAACGCAAAAATAGCTTAACGTACGAATTAAGTTTATTAGTAGTGAAGCGTAAAATTTTATGGGCTCAAACTCTGTCGTGGAGTCCAAATGTTCCTCTTGAAAATTGGTTGAAAACCTGTCGCTTATTAATCGATCAACAAAGAGAGAAATATAAAGCTAAATATTTGCAGTTACAACAAACGGTCAACGCATTTTATAAAAACTTGGATTATTCTAAGGGACAAAGTTATATGTTTATGTCCGAAAATCTAACTTTAACTGCTATACAATTGATCTTTAAAGCTCGTTGTGACTTGCTGCTCTTGAATAATTCATATCTGTCCAAAAAGCGATACAAATTATGTCAGTTATGCAAAACGAAAGCTCCTGAGAATATTCAGCATTTTATTGGTTTCTGCCCGAGTTTAAACGCTATAAGGAAATTATACTTTGGAAGCGAAATATTTTCAGAACAACAAGATATAGTTGATGTATTAAATGGCGTCCATGGTTGGAATGCTTTAGGCAATTATCTGCACTATGCTTGGGAATATCGATGCAAGAGTGTGCGCTTTAAAAAGATATGATTGTCGGTTCGTAGCAGTGATATAGCAGTGATGGTTTATGCGTGAAAGTAGTCACAGACAGGTTTGGTTGCTTGGATCGACAAATGATTGCAGCTCCTATCGCGTAAACTTAAAAAAATCTTTTCATTTCATGGCCATCAGTCTATGGGATTGCTATGATTATAGATTGTTTCCTACATGTTCATGTGACCGCTTATCGGAACCATTGTAACGAGTGCCAATTGGGGCTAGCGCCTACAAAACCTGTTCGGGCGGAAAGCAAATTATGACAAAATGTTTAAACAATTCCCAAATGTAGTCATTGGTTGTTGTTGTACTTACTTTAATTTCAAAGAAGAAGCAAAATGGGAGAACTTTAGGGCAAAGCCTCAGAGATGTTTTAATCCGATAAGCTCTATATAAGGGACAAACTCAAATCTTACAATAGGGAAATTGGCATCACAATAATATTTCCTTCTTATAGCCATTAATAGTTCAAGGGCATATATATATAGCGCAGCTCTTCTGTTCGAAAATATGGACTTGCAAGAAATCTGAGAGTAACAAAAGTACCGAGTAATGAGTTTTCCCACATTTATGGTTTCTTTTGTGGGATAGCTTTGCGTATGTATCGGTTAAAAGTAAACTAATAACTGTAGCAAGTTTTTGTGACGGCTCTCAAAAATTGGAAACAAACACTCCAGATCACACAACAGCGTGACAGGAGCATTTACCGAATGGTATTTGCAATAAATCACGACCTATGGAGATAAGACAAGACTCCGTCTTAAGAGGCGATTTTATGAAGCACGCTATCATATTTTAAAGAAACAACCGAGTCCTTATTTTATGCTTGTTTTATTTATTCTTTTTTTCATTTAATTGGACTTGCAAATGCAGGAAAGAAAATAGAATTTTGTATTATATAGAAATAAGTTTGCATTTTACAAAGATTTGTATTTGTGTGTAGATTTTCATTTACATTAAACTTTCATTTAAGTTAAACTAAGGTAGACTTAACAATAAATGTGATCGAAATTAATTAATAAAATCTTATAAAAAGAATTTAAATTTCTTCAATTCTTTCAATTTCTTTTTATTTCCGCCTGAGGGCTCGAGTAGGCTAAGGAGCTCGGCGAACAAAAATGGTCGTGGGTCCAAATGTCAAGTGCGGTGGACTTTTCAATAAAACCGATAGCCTTAGATGCCAGTGCTTTAAGACTTTATTCTTAGAATTTATTTCTCTGGCAAAATTAATAATAATACTAATAATACTGCTACTACTTCTTTAGTACTTTTGCGATGATTGCAATTATTTACTATGATCTCTCTTCACTACTGGCAAAATTAATTGGGTCGGGAAGAAGTGCCATGTAGCGTTGAAAAATAGCTGCATAAAAAGTAAACAAATATCTCATTATCTGCACAATTCCAACCTTCTCAACATTACCCAATAAATGAGGATAAGGACATCTGTTACGTGCTTTTGATGATAAAGTAGATCCTTCTGTTCGATCAAAATGAAGGTAAATAATAAACCATATCTATAACGCTAACCTTAGTGCCTTTTATCAAATCATTTTGCTTGAGAAGAAGTAAATTTAATTATCTCCAACGGCACAAGAGTATCAGGAAAAGCACTTAAAAAGGTAATAGTTGGGCAAGCCAATCAATAAATAACTCAAATCATTTCGGGTAATACAATTCTTAATCGCCTATCTTGATCATAATGTATTAAAAATTATATTTTGTCGGCGTACAAAGTTTTTATTTTCATGGGAACCACTTTATATATGGGAAGAGATACTATATAATCTAGACTTACCACAGTTCATTTATTTGACAATTGAAAATAAAGTTTTACAAGGGCAATGAATGGCCTTAAAAATAATCTATTTTCGACAGCGTCTAACTTTAGATGAAAATATGTTGAATTGCATTAACATATACCTAAAATCCTCACTCCCAAGCTGAGTGCAGGTCGATGGAGGCAATGGTCTTAAAAATAGTCTGATCCTGTATATCTTCAACAGCGTCTATCCTTCGATGAAAATAAGTCGAATTGCACTAATATATAATCAAAATCCCCACTCACAAGCCGAAAAAAAGGTGGATAGATAGACGCACAGATACGCTTAAATCGATTCATAATTATTTCCTGAATCGATCGGTACAATCAAAGCTGGGTCACTTTCAAGTTTTTCGGAGTATTGCATACACCAGCACAACTCTTACGACAAATGGCTATAGCGTATAATTATTTACAATTGTATGGGAAAAGGAATCGAACCGTTTCAAGCATGGTTGTCTGCTCGTCTACCGGTCTGTGCAGTGTCTGCGGCAAGCATTTCCTCGATTCCAAAAACGGAGCTATCGACTTCGAGTTAAGCAAACCCATTAGAAGGTCTTGCATGCAGGTGGATATTGAAAAGGGGCCAAATCGGTTAGAGGATACGCCCACAGTACAATTTAACAAACAACTCTAGATTCGACAGTCAAGAAAACGGTTTCTCATTATTCATATGCTAAGGCAGATATAACGTTAACAATCTTCACGTCTATCCTATAAAATCCGTATAGAAAAGAAAATAATCGTTCACGTCCACTCAAAAGCGTAGAGAATTGAAATTTTATTTTTTTTTTTGGTTTTTTTTTTATAGATGGTAGGAATAAAAGTTTAAGTCACACCCGAATGTAATTTTTTTAGTTTGTTTTTTATTTGAAAACAATAAATAAACTAGTGCTTCGGATTTAAGCGAGAGTAAAGAAGTAACTAAATAATTTCATTTCCAAAATTCATTTAATTAACTGATCGCATTAAATTGAAATGCGATACACTTGTTGTTATCGGTAAAAGCTTTAGCTTTTTTATACTCTATTCCACTTGTGGTACAAGGTATATTAAATTTGTGTGAATGGATGTAACAATCAGAACGGTTACGATCAGCCTACATTTTCGGAATCGATTTAAGTATGTCTGTCCGTCTGATTGCTGTCAATGTACTTTTTTATTCAATTTAGGGAATTTGTTTCATTGACATTTTTTGGACCTATGTACCAAAAATAGATTAGATGGGGCCATTCTCTCTTCTTCTCTGAAAAATAAGCCGTTATATGGCAATCAAGTCTAAATCTAAGATTCTAATACTTTATGATCAAAATAAATACATAATAATAAAATTTTTGAAAAGAAGATAAATTTCTCGATAAATTTGGGCCACACCACCCGATAATTCTGGCCCCTCTCCTACGTAAAAGGCACCATAAAAAGCATGACCTTACTCGGAAATTGATACTTCATCTTACACGAAAGCGACTGATTCTTTTAGGTGAAATGGGCAGTAGGGTGTTCGATAGCAAATCTTAATCGACTATAATAATAATGTTTTTACTTGCTTCTCTTAACTTGATTGAGCTGGAGCTTTCTCATCTGAGTTGCTATTTTTGTCTTTTCTGCGTCAGTTTTTAATGTTTAAAAAGCCAAAAGCAAAGAATTGCGAACTGTGCATAGATTAGCCTCATTTTTATGTGAATGTTCCTTCAAAAAGCATGGTGTTCAGTGTGAACAGGTTCTACTACGCAGAGGCTGGTAAGCCAACATAACTATAGCCAGGTTGAATAAATCAGTTTGTGTTCAATTTTGGTTGCTTTTATGTAACGAAAAATCGTTTTGATGATTTTTGCTTATTTCGATGAATAACAAAGATTGCAGAGATGACTAAAGGAGAATACAATAAAGCGTTAAATAGCGATAAAGTGAGAAGTAAGGGATGATTTACTAAGCTTATTACAGTTTGAATTTTAATTCAATACAATAAACAATAATTTATCGAAATAGATATGGAAAAGAACAAGGGAAGAAAGAAAACTATATACATATATGAGCGTGCAAAAATCTGATGGATTCATTAGATTAAAAAAAGTTTCAAGCATACAGCGATTTGCTTTTGGCCCATTGGTATCTGCAGTATCTAAACAAAGCACGGTGAGTAGCTGGTAATAGATAAAAGGCACGATAAGATAGCAACAAAGTTATTATACGCAGAGCTCGCATGTTTGGGCTTTTTAAGAAATCGAAAGCTTGTGCAGAAAAGACAAATACAAAAAAAAATTATTAATAAAAGCTTAAGCTTATAACTGTATTATTTCTGTTTAAAATATTTTTGCCAAAATTTTCTCCATCTGATTTTTGCATACTTGCATACTTTGCTAAGCAAAATGCTTATTTCAATTTCCCGTATTTTTGCTCCAATTCCTCAAATTTTATCTGTACCATTCGATTGCGAACTTACAGCGTGGACTTAGTTTTCAAAATTACACGAATTATTTACGGAAATTATTTAAAGAGTTTAAAGAAAAAAGTAACTATACTTTTAGTCTGTCCGTAAGTAGAGTTTTATCATTTCACAACATTTCTCTCTACTCGGCTCGCATAAGCTTGATTCATTTGTTTCTTCGCTTATCACGATTCAATTCTCATTTCGAGTTCCCTCTTCGACCTTTACTGCTTCACTTTGTGTCAGGAATACCGTATTTAATCCTGATATTTGTGTTAATGCCTTCACCCGATGGGTTTCTGTGGAACTTTATTTACCTGAAGTTAAACTAGGTATCTTCAAGTTGTGACAAAGTACCGCAAATTTTTATTTCCGACATTTTAGAAAATTTCTTCTTCTTCCCGAATTAAGGAATTCTCATGAAAACTTACTTTATCAACTTTGTGTTATTCGCAACATTATCTTCCTTCTGGGCCTTTTGCTCAAAGGCAAATGTTTTTTTTACCACACTGAGTTAACATTCCAATTGTAGTGAATATAATTCTTAACTAGTTATCGCTCAGCGTATGTTTCAATGCTTCACCTTACCTTTCTCACTTTGCAAGTGGGCAAGTTCTCTATCAAATTATGCCTACACCAACGAAAAAAACAATCAAAATGATTTTGCGCTGATTTTCTCTTTTTGTTAGAATTAGTTACTAATAATTTCTATACAATGACGTATTTGTTTGAGAGCTAGCTTTTAATATTCATATGTTTGACAATTGTTTGTAAATCGCGCAGAACAACTTAATCGTTCCCTGTCACCCTCCGTACGCCAATTATGTACAAGGGTTTGTTCGGACCAAGTCCACAAGCACTTGAGATATGTCCACGTTTTACTACGCCGTTCGTCATCGATTCGCAATCACAATCTAGATTGATTTAAACTTATCTGTCCGCCTGTACGTCTTGTATCTAACCTACTACTGGTCGCAATTTTGGGGATATTTTCATGAAATTTGGTGCATCGACATGTTTTAGTCCAAGAACAAAAGCTATTGAAAAGGGAAAAACTGAAAAATTGTTGCCAGGGAATATGGGTCACACAAGTCTATTTTTTAGACTCTAACATATACGCAGGGTTTATCATGAAGAGCAAGTCCCTATATGGAGAGAAAGTATAATTTCTAGTTTTCTATGGGAAGAACAGAAATATGGTACAATTTTTGGGAAGTAAGTTAAGTTTGCTAAATCTTTCTGATCACGTCATTCCATGCTTTTTCATCTTCCAATATGCGAGTTCCCAGGAAGTATGCGTCTTTGAATGGAAGTAATGTGTAATTTTTGATGTCTTATTAAGGAAACGCGCAAACAATTGTGCTGGGCGAAGTGATGTATGGCAACTAAAGGTCCGCGTTGTCATACAATAATGTTCTTTCATGTTTTCCGATTAAACCACATGGTGGTATTATTTGTTGGTGGATGTGAAATTACGCCTCACAATCAATTTTCGGTTGTGCCGATCATTGAGATGTCCTTAGCACAAGATCGCCCCAATTGAAACACATTCCAAAGAAATTTCCTTAATTGAGTATAATTTTTCTCTAAGCTCACGAAAGACTTTGCACATACATATAAATATGTATATAAAATTTGCTAACACACTACGCATTTCATCGAAACAATCTTAAACGGAATGACATAATGTAAAATGATAAAATGCGTAAACTTAAAAATATAAAAATTAAAAATATTGTAGATGTCAAATAGTTGGCGCCAAGCATATCAACATCCTTCAGAAGCGATCTCGGTCTTGCATAGTGACAATAGATATCATTGCAGGGGAGATGAGAGCGTTCAAAGCCAAATATCGATAATACGGAACCATCAAAGCCGTACTTGAGGAATGAAACCTTAAACAGCCATTTTAATGCTCGCGAAGTATCTTTTTCTTGAAGAAAGAACCCGGAAAACATAAGAAATGGACAAAGCAGAAATGGCCCCAAGATGGCAGCTATCTGAAAAATCGCAAATGTAATCCAGACATAAAAAATATGTACACCAAGAAAATACTTACTTTTATATTTAATGAAGCTCCAATAGCCAAACCAATACTTTGGCCCACCAAAGCTGTTAGAAACACAATCGTGCAAAATAATACTAAACGAAATAATTCAGCTGGCTGATCAGTCAGTTTATAAGTTATAATAATATAAATGCTTGTGCTCAATAATTGCATAGGAATGTCAGCCAAAGTCATGGCTATATAATAAGCTTTCAATGAATACCAACGGTTGAAGTGTTCTCGGCATAAAATCGGTAACTCTAAGGGAACTGAAATACACAAACAATCTGATAAAGATCATGTTTTCGAACTGTTTACTAATGTTTGTCGCTTACATTTCACTAAAATAGAGGAAAAGGCTGTGAACATTATAAACATTATGGAGTAAAAGCAATAGCGAAAGTTATTCAAAGCGTTCCCGGCATCATTGCCAATACCATAGTACAGCCAGCCGATCAAGACGGCAGTAACGAAACTAATTGCAAATCTTATCGCAGATAAAGATCGATCACGCCATAATATTATAAATGTTCGAATCAATAAAATGCTTATTTGATGATAGAATGGCGTCGCATAGATATTCTGATGTCTGCATAATTTAGGTGAATGGAATTGAAATTTCGGTTTCTTGGTGGTATCCAATACGTTAATCGAATTTGTTAAAAAATTCGATGGCGTTTCCTTAATAGACGTTAAAGAAGGTCCGGGATTATCATTAACGTTTCGATAAGCATTATTCGCGAACTTTGTAGATACTGCATTTAGTGAGGGAGCATTAACAGGAGTTATAAGACCAGATGACATCATTTTATCTAAAATAGAGCAAAAACGTAAACCATCTTAAATACTTAGTAGTCTCAAGCCTCAATCCTCAAGCCTTAAGCCTTAACCTTCAAACTTTTTTGATGATTATGAGCTTTTCATAAATCCGACCAGTAGACGGATGATAAAATGTAACTAGTATTGGTGTAAACACTATCTGCTTACACCTTCTAACTTGATCTGTTAAATTACTTTAACGATCTATTATAGATATCAAGCTTCAAATGTTCAAAAAGCAATAAATTTAGCGAAAGCTTAGAGGCTATAATTAAATACAATACATAAATACTCCTAACACCGAACTATGATTCCAATGAATAGAATGACAAAATTACTATTCATTATCATCGTTGGCTGAAAGATATGAAAATGTGTTATTTATCTTACTAACCAATTGTCTGCATTGCTTCCAATTGCGTCCGGTTAGACGCGTTGCTTTGTCTATATTTACTATTGCGTCCATTTTGAATTTTCTGGACGAGCTTATGATTTTGTGGACCGTAATCATCGGTAGCTATTTCCATTACTGTTTATGAATAAATGTTTAAGTTATTAAAAGAATATTGAAAGTAATGTTCCATCTAAAGATGGCTTACAGTAGTCTGCTGGATTAAAAAATTCCGGACATGGGATACTTAATTCATCCAAAAAAACGAGTAGATTATCAATGCCGCCTGAATAAATACAATTACCGTCCGCTATGGCATATAAATGATCAAAAAGTTTAAATGTCAAAGCACTCGGCTGATGTATAGTACAGATAACAGTACGTCCTTCCGAAGCCAACTTTTTCAATAAAGAGATGCATTGCTTAGAAGTAGAACTGTCAAGGCCGCTAGTAATATTTCATAAAATTAATTAGTGATTAATTATTCCTAAGGCATACAAAATAAAAGTTTCTTAATTGCATACCGTACCTGGTCGGTTCATCCAAAATTAAAACGGGCGGATTATTAACCAATTCCATGGCTATGGCTAAACGTTTCTTCTGCCCACCCGATAACTGACCGGTACGTGTATTACGGTTCTCGTACATGCCAATGGCTTCTAAGATTTTATTAATCTTTTTAAGAGAAAATTTTATGAAAATTACTTTAATGTTTATTATATACAATACTAACGGGACGCTACTGACCCTTTCTCGTTTGCTGCAATGTTTCAATTGTGTACCAATTTTAAGATTGGCAGCAAAATGCATCGCTTCTTTCACCGTCAGATATGACTGCAAGCTTGTATCCTGTGTAATAAAAGCTACATTCGATTTAAATTCTTTCATATCACGCGGTTGTCCATTAACGGTCACTTCGCCATTGTAACCAAAAGTCCTGCAATACATTTTTAATAATATTAAAAATTTTTTATTCAATTAACTGTAACGAAGGGTTACATTACGTATAGCCTGAAAGTATATTGAGAAAAGTACTTTTACCGGCTCCTGATGGGCCCACGATCGCTGTTAATTCGCCAGCCTGAAAAAGTCCCGTCAAACCATTTAGAATAGTCTTGGTTTCTGTTGAATAAAGTGTAAAACGTTTTAATTTATTAACAATCAACTTCTACTTGCACTCTGACCGAGTAAAAAAAAATTTGAGATCGCATGTTATGAAGGAAAAGCTAATCGCTAATATTATTTCCAAATATACTAAGCGTACCTATAGATCACTTTAGCTAATTTTTGAATCTGATGACAGTGATAGCAAAAATTTAACAATCATTCTATCCTTGAGTAGAAAGTTCGGTGGCTTCACTACTTACGCTAATTGGAGGCAACGAATTCTTCGATCCTTATTTCAACGTAGTGTACGTACTTAACAAGTCTAAAGTGCAGCTTGTGGTGGATGTAAAAAATTCCTTTGATATATTTTTCTCAAATAATTTGAAAAAAAATTATGCGAAAATTTCATTACTTGGGTTATGTAACTGTGGATGATCTTTGATCGGTTTATTTAACACAAGAACTACCTTATGGGTTAATATAATCTTTCCCAACTTTTGAACCTAAAAAGAATAGTAAATATTTTTTGACGCTTTTAATTTACATAAAGAAAACCTTTAAATACCTATAATTTTGCCCTACGTTGTCTTCTTTTCGAGCTGCGGATGACATATATATGGTTTATTTTGACCTTTAGCTTTTATGTAATCGCCGCAGTCGGTAAATGGGAATTTAAAATTTATCATTAATCCTGGACGTGTGGACTGCAACATGCAGGTGGATTTCACGAACATTTAGGTAGCAGAAGTTCGGATATATTTTCGCGGGATCGAAAATTATGCGCGAAAATATCAAAAAAATGTCAACGTATCTTCGTGGTTGTTTCAGTCTCTAATCCACTTTGGGCGGGTATGTGGACAAATCACAACTATTGCTTTACTTTGAGTTTTTAATCGATCAAAGAATATTTGCGTCCAATTTCAACTTCGTATCTTCATTTTTGTAACTTAAGTGATGCCATAAGAGCTAGAGGGCGAAATGACCCATCACGTTAGGAAATATACACAAAACGTCGCTAGTTCTAGTGTTAATATATTTATTAGATACATTACATATATTACATGGGTATGTATGTTTTGTTTTGTTGTCAGTGTACGTTGTATGCATTCTTTGAACCTTCTAAAAAGGGCAGCATTAGTTTTTTGCAAATATTTGCTTGCAAGAGGCAAAGATTTAAATGAATTGTGATCAAAGTCTAAGCAATTTTAGGACTGTCGTCTAATCTGTTTCTAATTGAAGAGAATACAAAAGCATTTTACGTGTACTATGATGCGCATGATGAGCGTCAAAAAATTCAAAGTAAATCAAATGAAATTAATTATTCACTTTGAATGCAATTATAATGAATTTGAAATTTTTATTTTTTTCTTAATTAAAAGGTTTTTTGTTTTCATTTATAGTAATGTAAGCTTAGATTTTATTCAAATTTATTTGAATTATTGTAAATGGACGAACAAAAAAATAATCAAATCAAACTATTTTTATACTGCAGCATATAGCAACTCACAAGAACACACACGTGCACTTACGCCAATTTAAGTGCATTTGCACTCTGCAAGATCTTTTTGTTACTGTTTAGCTTATCTGTACAGAGTATCATACAGAAATAAATACGAAAATTCATCTCATCTATGCCGAATCTTTTATACCTTCCATCTTTACGGTAAAAAAGAAACTAAGAAAAAAAAAGGCAACCAGGAAATTTATATTCGATGCATTTGCTAATATTAGGCGACTGTGTTACTGATATCTTGATATCCTATCCAACCGCCGTTTGCTCGTTTCCCCGTACACTTACACATTCATTTGTCCGTCTCTTTATCGTCGGTTATCCGGTCGGTTAAATCCGAAAATCATTATAAGTAAATTCACCTATAGGCAGTAAAGAAATGGATGAAAAACTGAAGAAAACTGAACAAGAGGAAGAAATGCTTCCAATGCTTATAACCTTTAGCAATATTTTGCGAAAGTGCTTAGCTGAAGTATCTACTAGATCGAGGCAAAAATAGTGTCGAATAATTCAGTGACAAAATCAAAGCAAATAAAAGTCTCTATGGCTTTTTAATGGTTAATAATAACATACATACACACATACTAAGAACAAAATAAGTAGATGTCAACACGGAACTCGCTTCTTACTAAACGAACAGCTGGCTTTTGGATAATTTCATAAATTGTACTTGAATCCCGTTAAAGTTTTAATATCAAAACAAAACAATTATTCCAATTATAAAAATCATGAATTTGTCGGAAAGAAAATAAACTTAAAAATGAAACGATTAATTAAATAAACGACACAGATAAGGCTGTAATTACCGTGTCCAAAATATCTCGTGCGCTTAGAATAGCGCAAGTTATCGAAGCCAATATTCAAACGATTGATAGTCTTATTTATCTCAGTCGGATATGCCGCACTGTCCGCCGTTGCTGTTCTTGATGAGGATGTCGAACACTCGCTGTCAGCGATTCCCATGGGCGATAAATTATAATCGCTGTCATTGCTTGCTCTATGAGTGCAAGCGATGTTTAAACGCAGGTTGCTTCGTTTGTGCGGAAATAAAGACTTAAGGTTTGTGCTTGAAGAACGTGATGCGTTTTCATTGTTTCCGCTATCGTTGGCTATAATATTCAAAGCGATTTCATCGGTTTGTTGATTGTGATGTTCCACTAACTTTGAGGTAGCTTCGTCCGAGCATGGTAGCGTATGATTACTGGCCATGGCTTTATTTTATTTATTATACAATTGATTGCTATGTCAATATTTTTCACTTACTTAATGCTAAGCACTGAATACTTTTCTTGTTTATAACTTAAAGATCAAAAGTGTTTTGAGTTAACGTCAAGACGTTTAAAGTTAAGATTATTGATGAAATATTCTTTCATTCATAATTCTATTCTCTTCAAGCTGAACGTACTTTCGCCGACACTGACTCTTTTTTGCTTTGTTATTGTCTGCATAAGTTCTATATATTTATAGATTTATATTTTGTTATTGTTTTTTGTTTATATTCGTTTTTATTTACTCACAACCCTCTCTTTGTTTCTTCATAGTACGAGAGAGTAGGAGAGCAGTCTCGAATATATGAAATGACTTTATTTTTTAGTCGGCTGCTGACTATACGCGTATAGCATTTTGGATGTGCAAGTGGAACTACGTAACTGAAATTTTAAACTTGAACTAAATTAAATGTCGCGTCATTAACGGAATCAGTTCCTTCCTAGTATAACACTTTGACATAAAGTCTTGTACTTGTATATACATTTACAATCGCTACATTTGTGTCCTCGTCTCTCCGCCTCTCTTCTATAATATCTAGATGTAAACTGCAGCGTATTCATCCTCGATCAGTGCAAGAGAGAAACTTTCGACGCTTTCACCGAACGTCAACCCGATATCATAATGTTTTATTATACACACAGACAAACGGGCGGACACACATGCCTAAAACGATTTAGAATTTTATTCCAGTCAACAAAATGAATAACTTAGAGGTTTTCCGAAGCTTCCTTCTGGGTCTCCCAAACCATTTCACAAAACGACTTGGGAATATAAAAACAAGGAAGAAAAGTTATATTTGGTCATGGTCGAATTTTTCACACCCATCACCGTTATCCTAAAAAAATCATAAAAGAAAAGGAAAAAGACTAAGTTGTCATAGTCTATAATGTCAGGTGGGCGCGATTGTTTTTTTTGGTTTTTTTGGTTTGTATGTGCTGTGCTTTATGAGTAACAAGTAGAGGTGTTCACAGTTTTTGCAGCCTTTTGGTTCCTTGACCGGTTTAGGTAATTTTCAAATTATTTCCGAGACTTGTAGGCGGTATCTTTATTTTTGCGAACGGGACAATATGTACCTCAGATACTACTCAGTTGAGCAAATCGGCAGACGAACAGACGGACTTTCTTAGATACTCTCCAAATTTGAAACGGATTAAGGTTTATGTACTTTATGGCATTTTTGACGATTGCCTTTGCGCTTTTTAAAGGTATTGAGAAACAGACTTTAAATTTTGATCGACTATTATGTAATATTAGGTGAGAGTATTCAATTTTTCCCATTTTTTCACACCTGTTACAGCCTCACTCATAGAAAATACGCTCAAATTTTTGTAGATTTGTCTGCTGTAGTTTATGAGTACTGAGCAAAAAAACTATTTTTTAATCCTTTTGAAAAGCAAAGATGTTGTCAGTGTTGCTGATACTGTAGGCTTGTCCTCCGACCGATTTGGCTCAGTTTCGATACGAATGTGCGTGCAAAGACTGTCAATGTTGTTGCGAAATTTGAACTCGATGGCTTCATTTTTGTGGCCAGGAGAATCGTAGATAGCCAAGCGGACCAAGAGAAGCAGCGGACCAAAAGAAGCAGCGGACCAAGCAAGAATTTAAAGAATATATGCACTTTATGAGATCTCCGATGCTTCATTTTGAGAGTTGCGAACCTTTTGATGAAATAAATTGACCCCCCTTGCCTTTGGTGAAGGACCCTCCTCTAGCCACAGTTCACTATAGTTGAAAGTTAAAGTCTACAAAACAACAAGTTCTACAAATGCATTTTAAAGCGAATAAGTATTGGTTTGAAATAGTGAGCATAAAAAATCGCCCTAAGACGAACATAATTTTCTTATATATTTTCTTCACTCGTAAGCAAATTATCAAAACCAACGTTTCGCGGTGTGAATGCACGGTTTTGTATATCGAATAAAAGCTGAAAAGAAAAAGATAACCTTCGTTTCTCTCTATCATAAGTTTTTTGCGGTGATTCAGATACTGTCCCACATTTTTTCAATAATACGCTATGGTTTATCTAACACAGATGGCTACAGCCGATAGCGCAGCCAAAGTTCTAAGGTTTTGCTTTTGGTGTTAAATAAGAAATTTAATTAAGCCTCCGTTCTGAATGTTGACACACATCACGTTAACCGTTGTTATTATGAATTTTCAGTCAAGTGATTATGGTTCTATTTAACTGCCTTCAATGTATTTACGCGCCTTTGTTTTCGGTGCATGTGTCCGCATAAATATTGTTTTCAAAGAAAAACTAAAAAAAAAAAAAAAAAAAATTGTTTCGTTTCACTTTGTTTACTACTCATTGATGTTGTTTTTAAAGCAATTAATTTTATTTCTTTTTTTTTTCTTTTTTTGTACAATTTCACTATAACTGATAATTTTTAAGTTTTTCGTCACTCGTTAGCTTTTAATTTGACCCAAATTTTGAATATATTTTAAATATATATTTAATCATTATTAACTATTATTCTGTATTAAAAGATAGTTTTAAAAAAGTATTATAACAACAAATATAATGTTTTTTTAATTCCAAATTTCATTGTTTATGATCGGAATGATTAAACGAACTTTTACCTCTTCAAGTGTTAATAGTTTTTACATTAAGTAAATATTGTGACATCATTATCACTACTAATAGTTACGTTTAATATTAAAATTATTATTTTTTCTTTTTGTTTATTTATTAATACATTTTCATAAAATATATCAAACATACAATGACACACGATGACTGCGCATATAATAAATGCCTCTTAACTTCACGCTGACTTACTCTAAACTAAATTAATTTCGTTGTTAGTGGATTTATTTTGTAACTAAACAAACAATTACAAAAAAAAAAAAAACGTTCCTATATTCTCTAGTCTTTGTTCTTTTTATATGGGTAAATAATTCTTTTTTTTTTTTTTCTTTTGTTTTTTGCTCGTAATTACTTTGAATGCCGTCTTATCATTTACATGCTTTTTTTATATATGCTTAGCATTTATAAATGGGTTGATATGTTATGAGGGATTACAAAACAGTAGTCAGATACATCAGCTCACAAATATTCAAATTTTTACTCATTTTAAAATTTTTAATCTCTCACTCTCTCTCTCTCTCTCTCTATCTCTATCTCTCTTTTGCTACGATTCTAAAAGCAACTATAGGGCTCACTTTCTAGAGTTTCTTGATTTATAGAAGACTCTCCCAATTGTTTTGAATAATGATTTTAAATGAAAAATTTTGCTATAAAATTAACGGCTCTTGGCTGAGAAATATTTTATAAATTTTTAAACTAAGCAAAAAGTATGTGTCAATTCAACCATTTACATGTGAAGAAACAACAATAATGCAACATTTTAACACAACAACACTTCAGCCATAGTATGTTGTTATAATAGAATGGCATCAAACAAAGCTAGCACCACCCTGGCTTTTTACGCCGAGTTTTGAGATTTTATCAACATAACGCTGTAGATTACTCAGCGTTATGTTGATTACCATTTATTGGTTATTATTATCAAAATATGAGATTGGCCATGTAGAAGAGTTGATTTTATACTAAGCATAGAGCAAGATATACTAATCAGATTGTGAATCTTATTGCGAAGAACCCTAAGCGGGGTAAATATTTCTTAATCAGTTTTGCATTGGCTAAGCTTTAAGAACTGATAACATTTTAAACATAAGGGATTAAATTAACTAGAGATCTCAAAGATCACTTTGTACTCTGTCAAAAAAGTACCCAGAACCGAGAACTACCCAGGCAGTTACGCTTCTTAAAATTGAGAGCAACTAATTAGAAAGTACCAACCGTTAATCAATGTAGCAATCACCGAAGAAATTTAGATTAGAAGATGTCAGGAATTACCCATATCCACATACATCTTTTATTTGGCAGTGCCTTTATACAACAGTGGCAAATATATATAAATTCTATAATAATTCCAACATGACTGAATGCAAGTTAAAACATGTCTCGACAAGTAAGATTCGCATAAAGATTGATTTATGATGTGCGTAGGGTATTCCACAGCGTAACGTAATAATGCTCTGTGAGACTGTGAGTCACATGTGCATCAGTGAAATTTTGATATCGTGGCCAACTTCGAATTTAAATTCAGTTTTTTTTTTTTTGGCGTTAATTGTTAATTTGAAGTAAAGTAAAAAAGCAACAATTCTCAGAAATGCAATCACAAAATTTAAATTTCAAATTCAAATGGGACTTGAACGTTCCTCGCAGTCATTTTAGGGTTAAAGATCTTAAAGTTCAATGTACGATATGATTAAAAATTGCTAATCAATTTGAAATCAACTTATTTGATGAGTATGACATCTTAAAGGTCAACTTACATTGCGATACTAAAACAAGAGAAATTCGATTCTAGTGAATACCTTAGACTTACTAGTTAGTCATCAGTCATCATCGTTTTTTCGAAAATTACAATTAAAAGCAAAATTAATCTACTTTACCTTACGCCTTTTACTTAAGAAAAGTCCGAACTACGTAAACAAGAGTCTAGGCGTCGATAAATAGATAAAAACGCTTACCATTTTCCCTAAAAAAAGTTTTGAGCGATATGCAAATCAAAAATGTTATACCTACACTTGTTGCAAGCAAATTAATTATCGGATATCTTTGCCTTAATGAAGATTTGATGTATTAGCGATTACTTTATAGGGTACTGTTTGATAAACTGACAAAGTCTTGGTACTTTTTGATCAATTTTAAGAAATAAATCACTTAGCAAGATAAAACTATAAACATTGTAAAGTTTCTATTGATTTTAATAAAAAAATAAAGTTTATATGTACTTGGCTTCAGTTATTTATTTGAATTGCCTCTTATAACCGAATTCCAACAAACAAAAACACAGACAAAACGATAAGTATGACTAATGTCAGAATGTATATATTAGGTTGGGGCGAAAGTGGTGTCGTATTTTAAATAACATATATGGGTTTGAATATGGTGGATGTGTTCGTCAACAATCAAATGGTGAATATCGAGTACCTTTGCAAATGGAAAGTGGTTAGATGTGGACTACGTGGACGGCAACGTGTCAATATCACCCAAAGCTTAAAACCGACGGAACGAAATTTCCAAAACATCTCCGGCAGATCCGAACAACAACTTTACTTCCCAACATATCACATTAACTTTTACAAGCTTCCTTTGCGGAACTCATACTAACCGTAATGTCTTAACTGTGTTGCATACATTGCAGTTTATGAAGGGTCTTGAAAGCAGTCCTCCTTTATCATAATAAGATCGCTTATGACGCATTCTACCTGTTTACCTTAAGCTGGCAATTAAAATAACCTACAGATACCTAGATACGTCAGAACTTTCCCATCAACCTAATACATCATAATGCCTTTGTTTCGTATTTGTGGGTGTGTCAAAATAAGCAACAATCGATTATGAGTTGGCAAAATTCGTCTTCATTAAAAAGACGACAGAAATGGCAAATTATTGATTTAATAAATTCCTTATCACAGTCAAAGGGGAAAGAGTGAAGGAAATCTCAAATCTCTGTTTGCATACGAAATCGATCGAAAGCAGAGAACAGTAAAATATGAATTATAAGTTTGCCTAAAAGTAGACAATATATTTTATACGACTCAACTCAACATGCAAATTGAAAAAAATATATTTCTTGCACAGTTTCTTAGAACGATGTCCTCGCGAAGAAGTCGCTTAATTATGTCGATCTAATTAGAAAATGTTGATTTAAATTGCGTGACAAAAGGGGTAAATTTCATCGATGGCGAGTACACTCGTCACACGCAGAGTATGTCTAATATGAAATTATATGTTGACTTGCGTGTTTGCAAAAATTTTGATCAGCCACTTCTACAGGTAAAAATGATAAAGAAATGGGAAACGCTAGTGTACATAACGGTTGAATTCGATGGTTTTGACCTTCCTCTACATAACATAAGAGTTTTCCATTTAATATTATTGATTTATTCAGCGTACTCGGATGCTAATCATGGAGCACTCAAAATTCTTCTTCCGGATTCATTACTTTACTTATTTATTTAAAGAAATCTGCTACCGAAGCCCACCAAACATGTTCAGAGGCTTATGGTGTTGCTGCTCCATCATATCCCGATTGTCGGTTTTGGTTTCAATGGTTTAAAAGTGGCGACACGCACTGACAGGATACACTGTTGCAGCTTGATTGGGAAGTTTTGCCAAACCCAGCGTGCTCACCGGACATGGCGCCTTCTGATTATCACTCGCTCGTATCGGTGCTTGGCTTGACTGGCACGCGGGTCGAAGAAGTGCGAAAATGGGTCCGTGGGTGAGTCCCTGCCAAATCAATATAAGTTCTTTCGATAAGTTATCGCCATGTTGCCAAGAATATTGTAAAATGTTCTAGAAAATGATGGAAACTATTTTGATTAACGTATGTTGTACAAATTTTGCACAATAAATGTCTTTTTCAAGTCAAAAAGCGATCAACATATTTGCAAACATCTAATATATTCATATGGATAAAATTTGACATGGAAATCCGACAAGGAAGGATGGACGGATCATGACGTATATATTCGTCATACACAATTAACTTGTTAAATATACTCTTGGTCGACCTTAAAAGAGTATGCGCAATTGTCCATTGGTCAATTTAAAAAAACAAAAAAAAAAAAAAAAGAAAGAAATCAGAAAAGCGAATGCTAAACTTTGCTTTTGAATAAATTAGAGGCGAATATATAATTAGTGAGAAAACAATACCTGAATTGCAAATAGTGGAAATGAATTGCAAATAATCTGTATTGGAAAACAAAAACTGCGGGCAGAGCGCAATAACAATAGATGTTCAGCACCCAAAGTTGCGGCATAACAACCGTCTAATATACGTTCGTCAAATGACGATTAATAATTACATGGCACAAGCTGGGCACATGTCAATAGTGAAGTCATTATACGTCTCTCTTCTTGTCCATTAGACCAAGCGGTTGGCAACGTGTGCACATCTCCGGATACAATTTGGCATTTGTCAACTTTTTTAATTTGTCCGATTGTGTGGAAATGCAATAGACAGCCAAAACAACAACAAGTTCAACCACCAAAGAAAAGAATGGAAAAATATTCGATACCATTTAGCGACAAATACTTACTGGTACTTAGCTACCAGTTAGTATCTTGCGTAGGCATTCAAGTTTTGCCTACAAGCCAAAAAATATTTTTTTTTTTTTTTTTTTAAATTACCACTAATTTTATTAATAAAAAAATATGAAAACAAAAACATAAATTATGAAAATTTGTAAACATTTTTGCTTAAAGCTAAATCACAAAATAACAAATTTTTAACAGAGTAAATCGGCAAGAAAGTTTGAAAAAACAATAAAAAAATAATAATAATAATAATAATAATAATAACAACCAAAGTGTAAACTAATATTTGGCTTTTAAATGGTACAAACAAAAAAAAAAAAAGAAAATAATTTTGAATTCAAACGTGGTTGGTTATTTAGGATATCTTGGACCTTAAACCTTTAAATATAATTTTTACCTTATTCAACTGACACCAGTTATTATGCTATTTTTACATTACAGCCTTACATTTTTTTGTTTTTCTAACATGAACGATGAATAATATTATATGATGATATGATACATTAAATAATAAATAGGGGAATAATCTACCGTTTGCTTAATTTATACCATAAAATTATTAGTATTAATAGATACACAATACCGGTGGATATAAACAACGTGCTAAAAGAATCTAACATGCTGAGATCGTCGACGTTCATGAATTTTAGAAATATTTTCGGTTTTTCAAAATGACAATAAATTACATCATCCGGGCAGTATAATGGTTTTCGATTTCTGCCGTAGAGAGTATTAAGCAGACCGTGTAAACCGGCACGACTGTAACTAATATGCCACATCCAACGAAACATGGGCGTGACGTCAACATATCCCGAGCAAAATCCAAAGAATGACATCATAGCGGCATATATAGGACCTAAGAAAACCGCCATCTGTAAAAGTATAAAGTGAAATTAAAAAAAAAAAAAAAAAAAAAACCTTTTACTTTAATATGAAAATTACCTTAATTGGGAAAGTGGCTCCGAAGAGAAGTCCGTAGGCCTGAGCACATATCGAGATCATAACGCAAAAACATACGAAATAGTAAACGCGATTCTCGTCGTACAGATCGTTGCCGGTTAAGTGCAAACTTATAAATGCATAGCACATCACACAAAAGCACTGAAATTAGATCAAACATAAGCAAGCGGTAAGTAGAAGAGCCAAATGAATAAATCACATATAAGAAAATCACTTTCGCTTTGATTTGAATCTCAGGAACCAAAATCGCATTGAAACTAAGTTTGGAAGAGTTTGCGAATTACCGAACATTTCCAAAGAAACTGAAGGGGCAACGTAACCTACGTTCAGTTCATTCGACGGAACATTGCATTATATCCAACTGTGGTATAACAGTTAGCCGAAGCTATCTACCTCGAGAGACAAATAGCAGTCAGCCAGACATCCGCATCTTGTTCAAGTGCAAGAAAAAAGCGGCAAAAGCATTTCCAGATGATTGTAAAAATTCCCCCCACGGTTCTCTTATTAGGTTCTTAAAGAGGAAAGAAGGTAGTATGCTGTCCTGTTGCGTCCATGTTCAGTCATTTAGTCTTCCCTCTCTTCCACATTCAAATTAAAAGCTTTCATAAAAAGTCCATTATGACTCTAAGGCCTTTAAGCCCATAAATGAACTTTGGGGAGCAAGCCAAGGTAAGCCTATGCTTTTTTCGATTATCTGGTAGCTTGCAATGTTATGTAAGAGAAATGAATATTTATCTTTGGAAATTTTTAAAGATAGTGCTGTAGGGATGTTTCTTTACAATTTAGTTTTTTTTTTTTTTTTTTTTGTATCCCACACGATGATGATACTTTGCGTTCAGATTACTCATTTCAAAATTATTCATTGGGAAAAAATATATGTATTTCTAAAATTATAATTATATGTGAAACAAAGGAAACGCTAAACAATAGGAGGCAAATTACGTTCACAGATGCGGCATTGAATTAAAAATTCGCTGAAGGTTTGAATGAATGGTAGAGTCACCTTACTTTCTAACGGAATACATCGCTCGCTGATTTGGAAACTGTTCTAAGGATTATCGAAACTTCAATAGGTCGTTAGAGAATTGTTCTTTCAACCATAAAAAGATAATTACAAGACATTAGGAAATTTATTAGGAGTTCAATCGGAACGAAGACACATCATGGATAATTAAGATAAGAAAAAACCTCATGATTATTTTATTTTTAAGAGTAGATCAACCTGTTTGTTGTTTTTTTTTAATATTTCAAACTAGTCAGTCAAACGGTTTTCGTGAGTTGATCAAAGCTTTAAGAAAATTTTTGTTCGCTCGCCTCGCATAGCGGAGTAGATAAGTCGCCACCATCAAGTCGTTGTGTTGGTGGGTTAAAATTTCAGTGCGGTTTGACTATAGTCGGTCGTAGTTGTAGTCAAAGTTCGCATAACAACCGCCGATTAGGCACACAACCCCCTCTTTTTCTCTTTCCGCACCTCTTTTTGACCACCACCGTGTTATACTTAAAGGCGACATTTCCTCGGTGATTGGTCATGTTCAAGAAAAAAAATAGTAATAGCGACAAATAGGTCGGCTTGCTCTTTTCGATACGACGAGGGAAAGAACGCAAAACGGCAAAGATTAAAGAAGGCATTGTGAGGAGGTACGAGAAATTACTGGTAAAGACTAGAATTTGCTTATGTGTTGACCACTTTGCATCTAAAAGTATGAACTTCTGTGTTCAATAAATGGAATTGACTCAGGAATTGAAGACGAGCATCTACTTAACGGCCTGAAACCTTAGCTGAAACATGATAGCGCCTGCAAACACTACTTTTTTCAAAGATGGAAGAGAACGGCAAAGGTGCGGAGAATGCCTATGTCTACTGTCTTTGACATTTACCTTCGCTTAATAGGTCGCTGGCGATGACATATTAGACGTAGTAAAAGCAAAGCTTGGTGAACGAAGATTCGATTTTTCAGAAGCTGTCGTTTCGAAACTATTTCAATCTTTTATTTATTGTATGCAGCCTTGTGATTTTCAAAATTCGAACAATCGCAGTAAACGAACATGAACCCTAAGTCGATTTAGAGCCCACAAAAGAGCCCGCTAAATAAGTGCCCTTGTAAAATCCGGATGTGTATTATTGACTTTTACTAGTGGAAAGAAACGATTAATAAAATCTTATCGGAGCGAGAACAAAAACATTGAAAATTCTGATACAAATTGCATTGAAGGAATGTTTCTTCATGATTATATATTTTTTTAATTTTATTTTAATTGCAAAAGTTTATTCACTTGATAACGTGAAAATGTAAAAAAAAAACAAAAACAAAAACAAACAATAAAATTGCCTTAAAAAAAAAGGGCCCGGATTCAATAAGCGATCCATTGTTTTTAATATATTATTATAAATGCGCAAAATTTCTATAATGATTTCATCTGGCACACGTGTTCCTAGTAATAATTTTCTATGATTAATTTGGTACAACAAATATGTCAGAAATCATTTTTGTGGTTTTCGTTTTTGTCATTTTAATAGTTAGTGTTTTTTTTTTTTTTTTTAATTTTCATTGAAATTGTTTACGTAAGTTATAAAAATTTGCATGCATACACACACTTACCTGGAATGGTATGTCAAATGATAAAATCGATAGGAAATACGGCACCAACGTATGCCAACGATTGAAATGTTCCCGCCTTAGTATGTTCATCTCCAAAGGAACTAAAATGAAAAAAATCCTCTTATCACAAAAATGCAAAACATTGATTAAATCCTTAAGAGTTTCAAAATATATTCTAAACATTATTAACTTGCTGGATAAAACTTTAGTTGTCACTATGAAATCTTTCTTCTGTGAAGACTTTTCTTAAAACCAAAGATATTTAGGAGTAAACCTTCGATAGAGACAATGGAGTCCACCCGTATCCCATAATAGATTGAAAGAAAGAAAAAAGTATAAATTTCCATACTCCATAATATTGGATGACCTTGGCTGTTTTATGATATTTTCTAGAGTAAAAAATACACGGAAAGCAAAGACGTTCTCAGTTTCGGTGGTTGTATTCTTTGACCTGCTTGGGGTATTTTCAAATTGCTTCGCAAATTTGTAGGCGAGATCCTCTTTTTTGCGAGCGGGAGTTTGGCAGGCAGACAGATGGACGGACTAACAGGTGGACAGAGGAAACGAAGAGCATGCTTAGGTGTACTTCGAATTTGAAATTGGCCAAAGAATTTATGTGCTCTATGGGGGTTTTCAAGCTTGCTTCTGTGCCTTATAAAAATATTGAAAAGATGCCCTATAACGTTGGGTAGGCGTGGTAAATTTTTGCGATTCTTGAACAAGTTTCACGGCATTGTCCACAGAATATATGTTCAAATTTTTGTACATTTATCTGCTGTAGTTTATGAGTAATGAGCAAGAACACAGTTTTTTCTTCCATTTGAAAAGCAGTTTGCATGTTCCCGTAGGCGGGCCCTTCGAACGTTTGGGCGCGTTTTCAATACCAACCCGGGTGGAAGAGCATCCAATATTTCTGCAAAATTTCAAGTCAATAGCTTTACTTTTGGGGCCAAGAGATTTGTTACGACAGACAGACGGACATGCTTAAATCGATTTCAAATTTAATACAGCCCTGGGAAAAGTAATACGCTACAGAAATACAAGTATTAACTTGCTTTGGAAATGATAATTGCATCGTTGGAGCAAACTTTATTAAATGTCCATAATTAAGAAAAAACTATAAATTTAGTTTTTTTTTGTAAAATTACAATTTCGCGCTTTTGCCATAAAATCATGAAAATGGAAGCATATCGAATGTAATTTCTTTCATGTAAAGCATTGCGAAACGGATTTACAAAGTTAATACACCCACAACCTTCGATGGATAAAGGAAACGCACGTACTGGTGATGGCCAGTGAAGTGGATCATTGTTTATTTATTTACTTAAGTTACACATAAAAACATATTTATTCCAATGTAATGTAGAAAAGTTGATTGCATGCTATAGTTTGTTGCTGACAAACTCTGTATTTGAATAAAATTAAAGGCGTGAGTATCCTTGACCTACCCTAAGCATTTAAACAAATACTTGTTCGCGTTGTAAGTATTATTAACCTACGTGATAAAAGTAAGAATAAAAAATGAAAATAAAAAAAAAAAAACAAACAAACATGACAATATTTATTTCATGTCTGTGCATCTGACACACATTTTTAATTCAAAGTTAACTTTATTTTTTGCTATATACAAAATTGCGCTGACTACTTACTGATAAACGATAGCTGTATAAACTCGATATTAATATATATGTGTGTGGAAAACATATGGGCGTGCATTTGTGTATGCAATGTTGTTGCATACACAGTATAATTATCCGGGTGCGAGAGTTTATTGAACTACCGCTGATAGCGTTAATAACAAACGACTTGTTTTAGTAATTGAACTTTACGTAAAGGTAATTTTTAATTTATACTAATTGCACTTTTATATAAATATCATAATCTTTGCATTGCATTGAATGGAAAATACTACAAATGCATTTATATTTAGAAATCAATTAATATGTGAATACAAACACTTACATGTGAGAATAACTGGCATTTTGCTGGTGTAGAGCACTAGCAGCACACTAGCATATACATAAACGTAATTGCCAAGTACAGTGGTAGCATTTCCACCAACATTTCGATATATATAACCAGCTACAAATGCAATAAATATATGGCATAGAACGCGGGTTAGATATGGATTCTAAAAGTAAGAAAAGGGAAAAACATTATACAATAAAAATATAAAGAAATGAATACAAGAACTTAAACGCTATATAACCTATAACAGTTTTTAGATGCTTCTTCCTAATATAAAAAATCAGAAATCACATGTTATTGCCACATGAAGACTTGTCTTTCAAGGAACGCTTTAAGTGGGGAAGAGTCCGAATATATACCGCTGTAGTTCAAACGCACCATAAGTTACTCTTATGTACCAAATTTCACCACACATATACTATCATATATTATATAAACATTATTAATTTTTTAATGTCACCAAATAATTTTGGTAAAAGTATTTAAATGGTAGCAGATTCGAAAAATGTTTTAGTTTTATGCAAATATTTCGGTGCGTATAGCATAAGTCCTCACAATCTCAATATACTCTACCGTAAGCAGGGTAGGGCAAAAAGAAAACAAAACTTGCGCTGAGACCAATTCATTCATCTTAAGTATACAAATTGGTCTAACAAAACTAGCACAGAGCTTTAGATCGCACTAAGCTTTAGATTGAAAAATTTTTTAAGTTGCGACTGAAAGAATTTCGACTACAAAAAAATGTTTAAAAACGAGTCACACTCATTTTCAAACTAGAACTGCGCTCATTGACATATCAACAATTTTAGCTTTTTCTCTTAACAACTGCTATCAAAGTTGGACGGACAGACGGAATCGTTCTTAGGGATTGAGAATATGTATGTACTTTAAGTTGCTTCTGAGGGCTATCGCTGGATATCTTAAAGGCAATGGAAATCCAGTGCAGCCACTTCGCCGCACGAGCCATTGAAGCTATTATAAATGACAGCCTAATCGTATCCTAAAATTGGAATAACGAGTTTTCCAAAAGCTTCTAGTTTAGAGCATATAATTAAATCTCATCTAGTGACTTACTAACCATATGGTTCGCTATTGCTCTCAGGGGTGAACGGTATTTGCCCAAGAACTAAGTATGTGAAGGTTAATGGCTTTTTGAAACCACTGGTTAAATAAGTTAAAAATTATTTAATTTAGTTATATAAAGCGACTAAATGCATGAGATACATTTAATAGAGAAATAAAAAGTTAATTAAACACCGTAACAGGTGATTATTTTTTTAAAAATAAAACCCATTAATCTTTAAACAACATTTTTTTGCAATATAAACAATAATTAATATATACTGTTATGTATAAAGCAGTAAAAAAGTTAAATGCGGCATGAAAATAATATGAGATAAATGCCACCTAAGAGAAATACTAATTAATTAAATATGTATTGCGCCTTCAAAAGTTTACAAATATTTGCAAATTTATCGTTCATTATATTCATATTTACTCAAATAATTGCATCAAATTAAACCTGCATTTGCAGGGCTATCATCAACGTTTCTCTTTCTTTCTATTATAGTTTTTGAACACATGCGTCAGCGACAGCCAAGAAAATGGAAGCAGTACATTGACCCGGAATCGTACACTGATCGTGGAAACATATATAATTCGACCCGAGCACATCTTTATATTGCGATAGTGGTATTAATAAAAAATAAAAAAAATTATGTTCAATTGTCGTGTTGCAGGTTTTGGAATCTTACACTTATCGTGGAAACATATATGATTCGACCCGAACACACCGTTATATTGCGATAGCGGTATTAATAAAAAAAAAAAAAAATAAAAAAAATTATGTTCAATTGTCGTGTTGCAGGTTTTGGAATCTTACACTTATCGTGGAAACATATATGATTCGACCCGAACACACCTTTATAGTGGTATTAATGAAAAAAAAAAAATAAAAAAAATTATGTTCAATTGTCGTGTTGCACGTTTTGGAATCTTACACTGATCGTGGAAACATATATAATTCGACCCGAACACACCTTTATATTGCTATAGTGGCATTAATAAAAAAAAAAAAAATAAAAAAAATTATGTTCAATTGTCGTGTTGCACGTTTTGCAGACGTTTAGCGTATCCTTCAGAAATTTTTTTAATTTCCTAAACGTTACCTCTAAACAGGTCCTTTAATTCAGTCGCCCTTATTGGATTAGATTCATTCTTTACGGAAATAAATGCACGATTTTTTTCTTTCTTAACCGTAAGCATGCCAATCGATCGATGACGATCGGTTTTGAACAAAGGGTTCGCCACTCCATCTGCTAACATCAGCTAAATGGAATTATATTACAATCAAGTTTTCTATCTCACTTCTAAGGATAGTGGGAATGCCAACATCAGTCAGACGAATGGACAGATGAAGAAAGTCAGGATACTCAAATAAAAATCAAAATAATGCTTATGTAAAACATTGTTGAAGTACTTAAGTAACATAAGCTTTTCTTTGATTGTCTCAAATGTAAATTTTCAAAAATTCATCTCAGCCGAATTCGTTTCTCTTGATTGCGAGCATTCCAATGACTAATGGGAAGCAAACCAAATGTGCAAATTATGTTAACGAACAGGGAAACGTAATGGCACAAAATATTCTCTAGTTCAGTTCTTTCGAGAGCTAAAGAGCTAAGAGGGAACATTTCAGTCATATTTTCTTTCTTTCTGTTCAGCATTGCTTATGATATTAACTTGAAACTTACGTAATTGCGACGAACGCAAATGAAATTTCTGTTCAGCAGAAGCAAGTATTGCATGAAGAACGAGGCCGATTTAATGAGAGGTTTTGTTGAGTTCACCAATTGTTTTTGTTGATCTGAATCGTCTTCGGCAACGTCCAACGTATTGAAAACATTATTACCGTCAACTGTTGCGTTAAGTGCTTTCCGTTCCTCTAAGACTAATTCTTCAGCAGGTTGTTTCTCGTGATCCAAAGATAGAAATTTTAAACTTTTCGTTAGCTTATTGGCAGCGGAACCGTTATCTAATTCTAGCCTTTCAACTAAGAAATGAAATGAAATGAAAGACAAAAGATTTCACTCAATACAAAAGAAAAAAATATACCAGCAGGGTATACTCACCACGTATTTGGTTAATAAATCTTTTAACGCGATTGAAATCAGCGTCTTCGTAATATTTTTTATTTGCTGCATGGATAAGTTTATCTAAATCGCAACTGTGATCTCCAGCGGCTACTTCGAGCACTATGTGGAATAAATTTTAGTCCAATAATGTACTTGAATAGATAATAGGAAAATAAATACTTACAATAATCGGCAGGATTGTGATATGTGGGACATAAAAGATTTTGATCGGCCAAAAATGGTATCAATTCTTTAATGGGACCTTGATACATGCAGTACCCATCCACAAGGGTATACAGCTTATCGAACATTTCAAATATCATTGCGCTCGGCTGATGAATGGTGCATATAATGTTATGACCTTGAGAGGCAAGCTTTTTCAATAGATCAATGCACTGTCTGCATGAAGAACTGTCTAAGCCCCTGTAAATGTATAAAGAGAACAATAATTGTTACATTATCATGCAATAGGTAAACAAATTTTGTTTTTTTTTTTTTTTTTGTTTGTTGGATGGAGGTGGACCAAGCCAATAGAGAAATTTCATTTAAATTCATATAAATTCAATGGTGTTTGCTTATGATCTTGAAAAAAAAAGCGCTGCTCGATTTATTATGCAATTTTTTATTATTAATTTGCTTACTAAAGGGCTTGATAACCTCTGCTACAGGTTCAAATTCAATGACGTCTTATTTGATAACAAGCGCTCCTTCTTCTTTTGTTGTGTTTAGACTAAATGAGCTGTCATACCTTAGTAAATATTTTCTCAAAAAAAAAATATATATATATATACACTCAGAGTTTTATTGAAAACCTTCGTAAAAGATTCATTTTAAAATTAAAAAATACAGGATAGTTATGTTCGGCGATGGCCGAATCGCGCTTACCCACCACCATACTTTTCACATCCTACTCTAAGTTCTTTTATTTGATACCCATTTCGCTGGTATTATTAAGAAAAAATTAATACGTCGCGTTGCGTCACGTTGTCTATCACATTAATTTTAGAAATAACCCGTTTTTAGGCAGACAATATATCTTCATGTGAGGAGTGCACGAAGTAGTTTCAAACATTCTCTCAACCTCAAAGAAGTGAAAAGATAAAATTTAACCACTTGCAACTTCGTGTGGGCATGGCTGATTTTTTCCATTTTTGCATGAAAAAGTAGAGTGTTTCGTAAAATGGAAAATTTCCGGCTAACTCTTCTAACTTTTATAATTTCTGAGCTAAGAGCAAAAATCCATAAATTTTTGTTAAGAAAAACGGAGTTGCGTGCAGTTTATGCTCTGCTGCGGACTTCTGCTCTGACCAATTTATTAATTACAGAATGAATAGTTAAGAAAATTATATTCGGTCGTGACCGAATCGTATATACCCATCAACATGATGCCGAAAAATGCGGGCCAAATGTGGGCGTTTTAGGCGTGCTCTTTGGGAAGTTTCGAACGTTTTCGAGTTTGTAAGCGCCGTCTTCATTTTTGTTAAGGGGAGGTTGCTTGCACAGTCGGACAGACGCGCATGTTGTAATCGATTCAGCATTTAATGCTGATCAAGAATATATATACATTCTATGATCTCTTTAGTTTTCTTCTGGGCGTTGCAAAACGCCGATGATGGATTCACCAGGAAATCTGCGAGACAATGTGGGATGAGCAGCGAAAATCAGAGCGTATATAATCCCATGAAACTAATGAATTATGGAGTTTTAAGTAGAATGGTATATGAATCTAAAGCGGGTTACATCTGTAACTTCAAAATATATTCAGGAAAAGACAGCAGTTTGCAGAATAGTATAGCTGAGGTATTGGCACCATATCTTAATAAGTGGTGTAATATTTACGATGACAATGTTTGTAATGGCGGAGATTTAACGAAATATCTATACAATGTGAAAATCAGAATATGTGGTAACAGCAGACTATCCCCCCAAATAAAACTGAACCTGAACGCATGGATATATATATATATTGGGGAAAAGCACAAGTATTGCTGGGAATGTGGAAACAGCAAAAGTAAGTAAGTCACGTTTTCGATCATTTCGAATTTCCTCCGGATGAACTTTTTTCACAGAGTGTAGCAGTATGTACTTGGGTCTAGTCATAAATAACTTCCGATGCAGATCGATAGAATCTATTGTTGTTGTTGTTGTATTTATCCACTAAAAGTCTTCGAAACAAACGAGTTTTTGATTTCACTATATAGATGAGGATTTAGTTAGTCTTCTGTCAACTGTTTTATGTGGTGCGCCTTACGTTCAAGTGTTTTTCTTAACCTCTGAAATGGAGAGTCAAAAAGTGCATATTCGACAGGGAGTGCTTTGGGAATTTACACAAGTCAATAGCGCTAAGGCGACCGCTGAACAAATATGCCGCGTATGCAATGAGGGACATATAACTGATCGGGCAGTTAGAAATTGCTTTGTAAAATTCCTTTCTGAAGATACGACCTTAAAAGATGGGACGTCCTTCCGACTTTGATGACAACCTTTTAAAGGCAATATTGGACCAAAATCCACGCCAATCAACAAGAGCTAGAGCAAGAAGATTGAATAGCTCACAATCACACAATTTTGTTTTTCTTTGAAAACAAAATAAATGCCTGCTAAAACAAGAGAAATTACTTGTGACTCGACCTAATATTAATCTGCAATCAAGCTTAACTATTAAGCAGCGTCATATAAGCAGTCGTCGTTTCATTCACAAAATTTTTGTATTCGCTTGAACACTTCGAAAGCTACAAAACTTTCTGTAAGAGCAACACAGCTTTCTGCAAATTACTTACTTTATAAGTCATAAGCCATTATTCAATTAATTTATTAGTGATTGACACGACTTTAGTTCGCATTTCGCCATTTTCTGCTTCTCTCAAACTATAAATTCTTGTTTCAAGGCCATGTGCAATTTTATTTTAGCATATATTTTATTATGTTTATGCTTATTATCAGTTATTTCAGCCATTTCGGTTCATGTTCCTTCTTAATACCCAAAATTTTGGATCGTGTCGACTTAACAGACTATCTGACGGGGAAAGGGAAGAAAATTTCACCTGCCATTCAATAATTTTCTAAAGCTTTTCAACTGAGACATTGTTACGGGGGATTATTGCTTACTGTTTGTTAATGTGTGATCATTTAATTAAAGATAAATATAGTATGATTGTAAAGCAATAAACCTTATTGACCTAAAAAATAAGTGCCTATTAGTTAATTGCAAATTTTAAATAGATTTAACAAGCTGTGTGGTGGAAAGGAAAACAGATTTATTTACTATTTTTCTTGCTGACCATTGGTTAAACTTGAACACATTCAACATTAACTAAAGCTCAGTTTCGCATATGTATTTGCCTTACACGTGTTTCTAAAACCGTAACCGCGTAAAGTTGTAGTAAATTGTGTTGAAACAAAAACCAAGAACGAGCATTAATTTTCAGTCAATTATTAAAGTTTTTTTTTTTTAAAAAAAAAGGAAGTGTTGAACATTATTACGCGCATTTCCTATAATGCATTTGCTTATGCCTCAATTAATTTAATTCGTATCTTAATTACGTAATTAACTGCATTTTTGTTAAAATTTTTAATAAATTCTAATAATCATTGAACTGTGGCGCTTCACTATTATGCTCACCGACAGTATGTTATTTGAGCCGTTCTTAAGTATATTCTAAAAAGCAAATTCCACTCGGTTTTGAATTGACTCGCTTGGCCTTTGCTGTTACAAACAAGTTGGTCTATTTAAAGTTTGCCTTAGCACCCTAAAGCATATGTTTTTGTTTAAAAAAAAAAAATGAAAAGAAAGGTCGAATTCGATTTCGATGTCGTTCTTATTGGAACCCCTTTCCTTTCCTTTGAAACAGAACGACAAACGACTTGGACGATAACATGGCTTGATCGAAAAATTATTCAATAAAGGAAAGGGACAAAACTATTTTGGCATCATAATTTGGTTTAAAAAGAGATCAGCAGAAATTGTCTCGAAAATTCGTCAAGACTCTTGCACTTCATTATAAGATTATATTGTTGTCTTTATGCTCCTTCTTTATTCTTTTCCATCCGTACTAGCAATGATAAGCGCATATTTCATTAGATATACGTATACATTTTATATATATATACATATATACATATATATAGAGGGATGTGATCACGTCAGAGTTTTTATTTTTTAAACACCACACTGTCCAGGTTTTTTATTTGCTTGTTTATTTAGTTATTTATTTATTTATACATGATATTCAGTTGAAATAAATAGACGGTGATTTGATTGACTCTTTGGATTAAATCCTAAAGCAAGGTAAAGCATTACGACCAAACAACCATTATAAAGTATATAAAGAAAAATAAAGAAGAAAAAATGAAGAAAACAAAGTTCACATATATAAATAAACAAGACAAAGGTCCGACTCTTTTATACCCATCACCAAGGCATGAGGGGTATATTCATTTTGTCAAAACGTTCAGAACGTCCAAAAGGAAGCTTCAGCGACTCAGCTGGTCTGTCCATCTGCTCAACTGCAGCAAAAATGCAAAATAATTTGA
>KK502549.1:203011-275808 GCA_000688735.1 Glossina austeni | reverse complement strand
GAAAAACAGGGAAAGCAAAGGTGATAGATAGACGTGTGGGCGTTGTACCCGTGTTCCTTGAAAAGTTCGGGCCATTTTCAAATTATTTTGCATTTTTGCTGCAGTTGCGCAGATGGACAGACCAACTGAGTCTCTGAAGCTTCCTTTTGGACGTTTTGAATGTTTTGACAAAATGAATATACCCCTCATGCCTTGGTGATGGGTATAAAATGAGAAAAAAAGCATGCTGACAGACATATGCGCAGCCTGTGTAGATCCGAGTTGGAAGTGAATACCTAAGCGCTTGGAGAGCTCGCAAAAGCTTGGCCATCGGTAAACATAAACATATTCAAATCAATGCGCGTATCATAAGAAGGTTTAAAGATTAAAAGATAGCTTACCTACAACATAGGCATAGAGTGCTCATTGAGGAGAAATGATTCAATAGTATTTAAAGAATCTGATACTGGGAATAAATTATAATTTCATTTCGATTTTTCATCCAACCAAAAGTGACATTGTTTGCTAAATACCCATGGAAAAATGTATAGTTGTAGAGCGTATACACTGCAAAAGTGATATAATATCTGGCTACGTGTTGTGGTCGCAGAATGAAACTCATAAATATGGTGGACACCAAGACCTGCTGTTCCCTTAATAGTTATCAGATAAAGAACTTGGACAGTACGATGCGACCATGTAAATGCGCTAATTCCAAATTAAATGTGGCGGACGTTACGACGTGGTGAATTAATTGTTCCTTGAGAGTACTTTCTAGTTAACTGAAACCATACATAAAAGCATTGTGGGGGAACGGTGGTGGGTATGCGAGATTCGGCCGCGACCGAATATAGCGCTCTTACTTGTTTTTTACTTCAAATTAAAAATAAGAACTTTTCGTGGCCACCCTAGGCATGTATGTATACATGTGTAGTGAACGTCATGCATATGTATATTAACAATTCCGAACAGTTTTTGGAAAGAAATAAATAAAATGCAAGTACAAGTAAAGAAACAACATAATGACATTTAACAAAAAAAAAAAAAAAAAAAAAAAAATGTGTTAAAACAAAAAAATCGACAAAGCAAAAATTATATAAAAATCATAGTAAGCTAATAAAATTTAAAATTAAATTGCAAAGTGGCACCTCATTTGGACAGAACACGTTTTTTCCTTATTTTTTCATTTTCAACTACACAAACATGATTTATTTCTTTTCAATTCAGATACAATTTTTAAATATCAGCCATGTTAGGCATACACATTTGTACTACTTCTTGAGCTTACTTATGTAGCATGTTAGTTAATTGGAGTCAATATTATATTATGTTAGTAGTATTTAGAAAAATGTATTGCTGCACAAGGGGAACGACAGCAAAATGAAAGTAAATGGAAGCTATGTGTACTTCCCACTAGCAAGGTTTGTAAGATTATAAGCATCGGGATGCAAGTGATCTCCTAAAAGGACGCAAGACTGACAAAGCCTAGTAATCCTTGCTTCAACACCTTATTAATTAATTTTGATACATGACTTAACCCTAGCATTGGTAAGGTACGATCGAGCTATAAAGAGTCTTTTTTACAGTTTTTATTCCGCCCGTTATTTGAGATAAGATTATAGACATCGTTCAAATTTTCACATACTACCCTAAGTGGGTTAAACAACTCATAGTTTGGTCTACATTGATTGAGTTTTATGAGCCTAAAGCTCCTAAAGCTAAAGCTGGACGGACCGAAACATTGAAATTAATTTCATTTAAAAGGATTAGTGAATCAATTACACCATTTATCAGCTTGGCCAAAAAGATGTTGCCTAAAACGTACCCGTGCTTCTCCAGTGAAGGTAAAGCTCTTAGCAGTGATCTACTTTCATAAGGTGGTAATGAAGCTTTAGGGCCTGAGGGAAGTCCCTTAAGGCAAAAATTAAGATTATTTCTGAACTGATTTAATAGTATCTACATGACAACGATAAATAGTGCGTTCTGCAGTTTATGTGAGCCGACCACGTATTCCGTAGTTAGCGAGCTCTTTCTTGTAAATGATAGTTTTTTGCATTTAATTAAATTCAATCTAAACAAATTGATTGGGGACTACGCAGCCAGGTTGGTTAAGTCTAATTGATAGATCATTGGAATAATGTTCAGCGATTGCTAAACTCTAAACTATCCTGAAACCAATTATTGTTCTGAATATTACTTCTATTTTTAACGCAGTAAAAAGAAAAACCGGGTGTTTTTCATACGTTTTAAGCAAAATAAACTTTTATTGCGTCAGCCTTATTTAGAAAAAAAACAAAAAAAATGAAATATCTCTATTTTATTCTGTTGTGTGGGCGTGGTTGGTTTTTTATCTGCTTGTAAAGACACTATGGGAATAATCATAGGATAGATAGGCGAACTTCTGCCGCTGTATATAGGTTAGAATATAAACAATGAGAAAAAAACCCAAATCTTTTTCCTTTGGAAAACAAAGGTGTTATCAATTTATGTTAAACTGTGCGAGTGTCCTTCGGCTGAATTAGGCGATTTTCATTACCAACCTGCGTACAAGAACTTTTAATATGTCTGCCAAATTTGAAGCCAATAGTTTCATTTTTGCGACCAAGAGAATATTTACTATGGACATTACACAAAAAGACAGACAGACAGACGGCCTTGCTTAAATCGATTCGGAACTTAGTACCAATCCAGAATAAACACATATGCCTTAGAGGGTCTCTGATGGTTCTTTCTGAGTGTTTTGAACGTTTTAATAAAATGAATATATCCCTACCGTTCAGAGGCGGCTATATAAAAAAAAAAAACGACGAAGTACGCTGACGGAAGCATCTAACATTACTATTTTCTTTATAATGGATTCATCACAAAACGACTATGCTTTTCAAAAACATTTTAAAGAATATAAAGCTTGCTATCAACTTTTCATCAATCAAGATTTATATATAAAAAATATGAAATTACTTACGTGGTAGGCTCATCCAAATACAATACTGGCGGATTACTAATTAATTCCAAAGCAATTGCTAAACGTTTCTTCTGACCACCGGATAATTTACCTACGAGAACATTGTAACGATGCTCTAAAGTCAGTTTTGATAAAATATTATTTATCTGGAGAAATAATAATAAAAAAAAAAAATTTAACAAATTAACCCATTTTTCAAAATTAGAAAGGTTTAATATTACAATAATAAATAAATAAATAAATAAATAAACAAATAAACATTTACAGAATACGCATAATATTCTTACCAAAACTTCTTTTTGTACTTTAGTCACTTGATAACCCAATTTTAAATTAGTGGCCAACATCATTGACTCGCCCACGGTTAACTGAGATCTTAACAGATCATCTTGAATTATATAACAAGAAAGTTTCCGATATTTGTCCGAACTTGGGCTTACAACTTTGCCATTGACTTTAATTGTTCCCGTAGAGCCAGATATGCTGAAATACATAAATGGAAATTATTGTTATTATCATCTGAATAATTGAACTATGAATTTGATAGTCTTATCTATTGTCGTCTTTCTTTTAAGCATTGACACAAATTAAAAATTATTTTCGCTTCTTTTTAGTAAAATGTGATTATTCTAAACCTACCGCACATTAGTGCTCGTTGTTATTGCATGATTGACGCTAATATTTATTTATTGGCCATTTCCTCATTTTCTTCTTATTTATTTGCGCCATATGCTATCAAATTTTCATGTTGTCATTACATCAACATTTGCATTTCCCATCACCGCAGCACGATGGATATAATCACTTTGTCAAAACGTTTGCAACGCCCAAAAGGAAGCATCAGAGATGCTATAAAGTATATATACTCTTAATCTGCATCAAATCCTAAATTGATTTAAGCATATGCGTCTGTCCGTCTGACCGTCTGTCCGTGTGTGCAATGTTTGTTGTAAACATTCTCCTGGCCGCAAAAATGAAGTTATTGACTTCAAATTTGGCAGAAACATTTTAAGTTCTTGCACGCACGTCGCTATTGAGAATGGGCCAAATCGGTTGAAGGACATGCCCACTGCACCACGTAAACTGAGAATACCTCTGTTTGTCAAAGGGAATGAAAAATTGGTTTTTTGCTCATTACCCATAAACTATGGAAAATAAATGTACAAAAATTTGAAAGCATATTCTAGGGACAATACCGTAGCATTTGTGAACAATGATCCAAAAATTGACCCCACCTACCCAATATTACAGTGTATCAAAATTGAATTGTTTTTTCAACACCTTTATAACGCGCAGGAAAAAGCTTCAAAAACTTCATAAAGTATGGAAATTCGTGACCCTGTCCATCTGTCCGTTGGCGTAATCTTGTAATATTTGTGCTAAACATTCCCCCGTTAGCGAAAATGAAGATATCGCGTAAAAATTGTTTTATGGTTTTATCAGAAAAAATGCAACGAAAGTGGCACACGTTTGATTCAATAGAATTCGTTTAAAACATAATAAAAAGTTGTTTGAATTATAGTGCAAGGATGACATGAAATTTATGCTTAATCTGTTACTTAGCACAATCAACCAAAGATTTAATCAAAAAATAAGCGGGATGTAAAACACAATCACCAACAAAGAAGAACGCGAGGCAAAAACTATAGTTTACAAAATTTAGGCTAGTCTTAGTTTAGACGACCCCCTAATTAGCAATCGGTTTATATATTGCGGCGAAAATCAATGCTTCGCCCTAAGGCAAGTGCAAATTTTACGCTTACTCTAGGCTTGTAACAAGACAACTCTAGGCAAGTAACAAGTTACTCTGCTCTCTCTATATATTAATATATATATGCGTCTCTAATATATTAATATGCATATTAATTTAATATATAATTGTAATTAATAACAATTAAAATATATTATTAACAAGACGTATGATAGCACCGAGAATGAAGATGAACTGAACTAATACGAGTTATGTTAACAATAAATAAAAATTTTGATCCGAAAATAACGTTAAAATATATTTTTCTAAAAATTATTTTATAAAGTTGAAGCGCATCTTATTGTCCGGTGCGTCCTATAGTCTGAAAAATACGGTATTTCCCCCCACTGCATTATAATACTTGTACTATGCCATATAGTACCGGAACTTGTTATGGGATATATATGCAGAAGATCAATTAATCACATTTAAATTTATAATTGATTTATTAGAATAATTTGAGATTAGAATTATTCATAAATCGTTTCATCTTTCAAAGAATTTTTGTGTTACTAAGTGACTATACATAGGTGAATATATTAGCTTAGTAGCTGCTATACTTCTCGATTTATTTTAAATACATTTGGCATAATTTTAATTAATCGCTAATTGCTTATTAGAATTCATAAGAAATTACACATCACGTTTCACGATTGATTCATCTCTGTAAATAGATACTAACAAAAAAAAAATCGTTTTATTATATAGTACTATAACAAAGGTATTAAGCGATTAAACTGAATTGTCGACAGCTTTTTGACATAGACACGCAAACTCATTTAACAACAATATAATCTATAATTTATGTGCAGTGCAATATAATAGTTTCATCACTTTTAAAGTATTTTTGTCAAAACGGTCGAAGATAGGTTGACTTCGTCATTCCGTTTGTAAATATCAGATACGTTGTAAATTCTCTTCATTGGTGAGAGGATTACATTTTCAAAACCCCCATATATGCCAAAAGAAAATGATTGAGTGCACGTCCATAATAAATAAAAACAAGTAAGAAAATTATATTCGATCGTGACCGAATCTTTTACACCCATCACCGTTATCCTAAAAAAGAAAAAAAAGTAAAAGAAAAATTTAGGTCTTGCTCTGTAAGGTGGAGTGGACGCTGCTGATTTTCTCTATTTTTAAAACAGAAGTTTTTGTCGCATATGCATGTGGGCGTTGTAGGCGTGTCCTTGCAAAAGTTTAAGTCACTTCGAAATTTGTAGGCGATATCCTCATTTTCACTAACGAGAGAATGTTTACCATGAATACTACACAGTTGCGCACACAGACATATGGACAGACAAACAGACGAACTGACCAAGAGTTTATATACTTTATGGGGTTTATGAAGCTTGTTTCTGTGCCTTGTAAACATATTGAAAAAAAAATTAAACTTTGACACACTTCAAAATTGAGTACACGTGGTCGATTTTTCCCATTTCCGTAGAGGTGCGATAGCATCACACACGGAATATACGCTCAAATTTTTGCAGATTTGCCTGCTATAGTTTATGAGTAATGAGCATAAACCAATTTTTTATTTCTTTCGGAAAACAAAAGAGTCCTTACTTTACGTAGTACTGCAGACGTGTCCTTTGACCGATTTAGCCCAAATTTAATATTAAGGTTCCTGCAAAAACTTTCAATGTTTTTGCCAAATTTGAAATCGATAACTTCATTTTGGCGGTTAGGAGAATGTTTGCAACAGACACTACACAGACGGAGAGACGGACATGCTTAAATCGATTTAGAATTTGATGCTGATCAAGAATGTATATATTTTACGTCGCCTCTGACACATCCTTCCGGGTAATAGTTTTCCATAATTTTGTTTTTATCAAATTTTCAAAAAATTGGCCCGAGTTTCAATAATATTCTCAAAAACCTTTGGTTTATTTTTCTATGTACAATAAGAGTGCCTAAGAAAAGCTGAGCGAAAGCCGGCCAAGCAGTCACATAGCTGAAGGTTAGCTTTCGCTGTTGTGTTCAGATGTTTGGCAAACACAAAAATTTTTCCTACTTCTTCTTAGAACTACCACACCGTTTCTTTTTCTTATTACAAAGAAAAAGAAACTTGAAAATATTTCTTCATACTTTCATATGGAAAAACCTGCATTTAAAAAAAAAAGCATTTATTTCAAAAATAATTTATGACAATTGTTATGTTTCTGGTGAGCACAAGGCATTACTATCCACATTGAAGGGTTTTTTTTATTAAACTCTCATAGCGGTTTTTACAAAAAATTCTTTAGGAAGTGGTTCAACTAGTCCTAGAAGGTTTTTTCGAAGTGTTTTTATGTTGTTTCTAGTTTTTATATTTTTCACCTTAATTTATGACACCCAATTAGAGGCGTTTAGTCAATTATTATTTATTGACAGATCGTAAAAATCATTTAGATGCGATTAAACGAATGATTTTTAAATAACAATAATTAAAATTTAGATTATAGATTAGAGTGTGAATGAATAACTTACCGGAAACCGGATAAAATATTTAACAAAGTGCTTTTGCCAGAACCCGAAGGACCCATCACTGCTGATAATTCGCCGGAACGGAAAATGCCATTGATGCCGTGAAGAATTTCTTTTGTCACTGTCAAGAATAATGAAAAGAAAATAATATTAAACACTAAACCAGAACAAGTGGAATAGTTATTTTTAAGGCATTTAGGGCAGGAGTTCCGAAACTATGATACGCGAGCTATCACCAGAGTTGGCTACAGAATTATCTTTTTTATAACCATCACCGAAGGATGGGGGTGTATGTTCATTTTGTCAAAACTTTTGTAAGCTTCAGCCACCCCACAGACTATATATATTCCTGATCAGCTTTAAATTTTGGATCGATTTATACTTGTCCGTCTTTTCTGTCCGTGTAATGTTTGTTGTAGGCAGTATCTTGACTGCAGAAATGAAGTCATCGACTGCAAATTTGGCAGCAACATTGAAAGTTCTCGCATGCAGGCTGATACTGAAAGTGGGCCAAATCGGTCGAAGAACACGCCTGCAGTACTACGTAAAATGAGGACACTTCTGTTTGTCGAAAGGAATAAAAAATTGGTTTATGCCCATTACTCATAAACTATAGCATACAAATCTGCAAAAATTTGAACATATATTCCGTGTGTGATGCTATCGTACCTGCACGAAAATGAGCAAAAACCGACCGATCCCGTACTCAATTTTGTGGTGTGTTAAAGTTTACTGTTGTTTTCATAACCTTTGTAACGCACAAAAACAAGCCACAATATATATATGTTCTTGGTCAGTTTCAAATCCGAAATGCACCTGAACATGTCCATCTGTCCATCTGTATATCTGCGCAACTGTGTAGTTTTTATGGCAAACATTCTCCCGTTAGGAAAATCAGGAGATCGCCTACAAATTTGGAATTGACTTAAGCTTTTCCAAGGACACGCCTACAACGCCCACATGCACACGCGACAAAAACGTCTATTTTGAAAATGGAAACAATCAGCCGCACCCACTATACCTTATAGAGCTAGACCCAAATTTGTCTTTTTTAGGATAATGGTAATGGGTATAAAAGATTCGGTCATATGTCATTACTTGCTTATTGCTCAACTTGTACTAAGCAATAATTTGGTTTCTTTTATCTTAAATAAGCAAAATGCTTACCAAAATTTCTTTCTGCAAATGAAAATTTTCTCACTGTATATTTTAGATTCTCAAATTCCAAATCGATTTCTTGACAACGTGAAAAAATTGATTCACTTTTCGAGATGTCATTTACTTTATGATTTTTCGTTAGTCCTGATGAAGATGTTGATGGTACAGAGATTTCATCCATAGATGATTTAGAGCTTGCACCGTTAGTGCAACATTTCATGGCCAGAACTCCTGTCGTGCAATCAGTAGCAGAGCTACTGCCACCTCCACCGCAGCCATCAAAAGTTTTCAATTCTTGCAGAACTGTCATAATACGTAAATATTATGAACGGTATGAACAATATCTGTAAGATATAAAAAAATTAAAAGTAAATTTTAAGAAAGAATTTGAACGAAAATCATGACATGCCTTGAAGGGCGTGTTTTTTTACGATATTTCAACAATTTTTGCACGTGTAAGCAAATTTTTTTCCGCAAAAAAAAGAAAAAAGAATTTATGTAAATAAATACAATGATTGCTAATTAATTAGGTTGATAACAACTGCCCGGTTCCAAGTAATTAGGCTGATAACAAATGTCTGAACTCAAAGTTCAAGTTTTGAAAACTTGAAAGTCTAATCTGTCCCAAAAACATTCTGGCATTCGACGGCAACAGTTGTTAATGCAAATTTTGTTACTCTTATTAAGCAAATTAATAAACTGGATACAAAAAACACATTTACGAAAATGCGATTTCATCCAGTTACGTAATTGTAACAAGAATTAATCAAATCATTAGTCAGTTTTTTTTGCAAAATCGTTGGTAACGATTAAAACGCCCAATAATATTCAATACAAATTTACAGTCAACTAACTTTTAATGCAAATCATTTCGATCTAACAGTTTTACGTTGCATGCGTCTTGCAATTGTTTTTTTGGCATCAACAAGCCTTACGTGAGGGTGATTTAAAATGCACGTAAGAGTTTGCTAGAGAAGAAATCAATTTCTAACACAAAACTCCAACTAGCAAAGAAGGACTAGAGAACTTCTCTTACCTCTAAGCTCTTACTCTCTGTCAGTATAATATTTAAAAGAATTGACAGTCGATCTTACTTGCTATCAAATTGAATTTCAGATAATGAAAGTTTTTCGGCGTCGCGTCTCTTTCCGAAATTGTTGAATCTGACAATTACTAGTTGCTTGCATGTATTTTGATCAGCAACATCCATTGGTGAAAATGATAAAGTTATGCCAAATATAAATATACACAAAGGTTAAATTCGATGATTTTGATCTTTCCCTGCATAAAATAACATTCATTACTTTTGTCATTTGATATGAAGACATCTACTGCCGAAACTTATCAAACACTTTTAGAAGCTTATGCTGATGTTATCGGTTTTGCTTTCAGTGATGATTTTGATGTCAATGACAAAGATCTGGCTGGAGGAACTAGAAAAGTTCGAAGACAACGAATGGCAAAACTTATTAAACAGATATCCAGCACAAACTCCTAAAGCACTTTCGAACAACTTAGCAGTTGGTCTATCAACTGCTTCAGTTATCATACTTTGTATCAATTTTTCTCAGTGAATGCCTTTTTCAAGCGATAAAATGATCAAAATACATGCAAGAGCTTAATAATATATTTAAAAGTCTACTGCCTGCGAAGTCTTAAATTAACATAGACTGTGAAGAAAAGATTCCCAATAAAGTGAATTTATTCCTCTCGCTTGTTAGCTTTATTGATGAAATTGTTTTTTACGAATTTTTAAATATACAAAAATATCATATCTTCTAACTCGACACTAGTTACGTTTATAGTCTGTTTCCTAAAATATGTAAAAGTCAGAGACTACTAAGTTGAATGAGAGAACGCATTTTCAATCTTTAGACTACCTTTTTGGACTATCTTCTATGCGAATTTCAACTGAACTTGGGCGTTACCTAAACAGAGGCCTTATTGTTTATAAATATTAAAAGGCGAGTCTTTTATATTATGTCTACTTATTCAAAGTGGAAAGTGTCGCGTTTCATTCTGCATAAGCTGTTTTTAATATTTTTGCTTATAAAATATTTTGCAATGTCTTAATAACGGCGACAAGTAAATTGAAAATTCAAATGTCATTAAATAGATTTTTCATTGATCTCCGAACTGGTTTGATTTTATATATACATAAACATGTCATTTTTTTTTTTTTGTGTTTGTGTTTGCAGTTGATTCATTGAGAATTTCTTAAGAAAATGTAATCAATCAGTCGCCTGTTTTGTAATGAGTCGAAAAAATTGGTCATGAACACAAAGGAGTGCAAAGTTTATGGAACACATTATTAAACGAATTATTTGAATTTATTATCAGTGCATTGTCAAAGCATTTATTTATCTGTTTTATGTATTACCCGTTCGAACTTGTTTGCCAAAAGCAATTATGCAAATTGTTTTTCCTCCGTCCATGAATGGGTATACTTTGCTACCGTTACTCCATTTAGCGCAATTAAAAGTGTATGTCAACGAGCCCCTGACAGAGCTCGCAAAATTGTGTTTATGTCCGTTTGTCCGTTGCATGTTCGAATTCAAGGAGGTGAAGATAAATTCGAAATTAACCAGTAAAGACAACTACCGTGTCCTTTAACTGGGTTCTGTAAGTTCCTAACGGATTACGGATTAAGTAGCTACAATTAAAATATATTATAGTTGGATTTGGAAACCGACTCCGCCTACGACACCTCACGAATCTGTTTGAAAATGCCTTTCAAGCGCGGCCTTTTTAGTTAAATTCGAATTTCTCTTGATACTCTCTTTCGAATTCCCCTCAAGGTCCTCAACTTATTTAAAATTGTATACGACTCACCAGCAAACGTTGCAGATGCTATTCAAAAACTGTAAATGCTTGAAAGACAAATATTGGGAAATATAAAATATTGATAAAAACCTATAACTAACTTTTAAATGTTTTGATTTAAAGTTTGAAAGCTTTGCGATTTTTTAATGGCAACAAATCTTTTTATCAAGTAATTTGTTGCAGTTCTACACAAGTTGATGACTGGCTTGTATTTACTTTTTATATTTATTTACATTTATTTATATATGTATATATGCATATATGTATGTATATGTATGTGTATATATGTATATATGCTGCAATTTCTGTCAGCCAACTACAAGCTAATCTAAGACTTAAAATATAAAGGTTACTCTGTAGGTATGCTAAACTAAATGAAGGTAGACAAAAAAAAAAAATTAAAAAAAACCTTTACATAAAACACATACATACAAACTAAAAAAAAAAGCAAACAAGCTTATACAAGTCAAAATAGGCGTACATCCATAACTTATAATTGCAAAGCTTTATGACTGCAGAATGGAACCCCACCACCAGATGGGCACGATGGCGAAAAGTTTGGCAACCATTTACTTGAAAAACAAAGATTTCGGAATAGAAGCTCTTTGGTTAACTCTCACACTCAAACAATTCCTTTATATGACACTTTATACTCAGGTAGTACATCACTTCTTTCACAACGCAATTTACTCCCCCTCTCTTCTATTCTATCCTACGTGGCGGACGTACAACACGCAAAATTCAATCAAATGCGATCAAATAAATAATAATTTTATATATCAAATTTAATCTCAACTTTACTAAGGCTCAAAGAACTCCGTGTTCACATTTGGGCCTTTTTTACACATCTCAGCGAATTTTCGGTTGTTGATTTGCTGAATAACAGAAGAAGAAGACGAAGAAGCTACTTGATTATATTGTTCGAAATTCAGTGATAAACATTATCAATGTTTTTGTAAAGAACTGGAAAGGAATTACTGGAAACTGGAAACTAATAATTGAGTGTACATTGATTAAGTTTAATTAACGACAATTGACAAGTTACGCGACAACGCACATTAATATTAATTTCAATTCGTAAACTCAGTTAATGTAAGCGTATGTTCGTAAAGTAGCAAAGGGTGCAAGGGATTCCAAGGGTGCCAAGATTACAAAGCATGAGCAGTAAGAACGGGGGGAGTAACAAGAAGAAAGTACTTCTTGACGGACTTAATTGAGTTAATGTAGCATTGATAACTAACTAGGTGACCGAACTGTTGAATCGCATTCACGAACAGCTGTGACCAGGCTCATTTTGTTTCGACCATCACCTAACACACTTTTCGGTTTATTAACTGTAACCTTTACATACAAATTGAAGCGAACTCTGCTATCAAATTCAAAAACTTGTTTGCTTTTTTACCGAATTTACCGTTGAAGCCTTTACATTTTGCAAAATTCCGTTACAACGGGGAAGGCAAACTTAGTGCACTTATATTCTTCGATTTTTGTGATTGTTTATATAGTAATTGAACTCTTAAGTAACAAGGTAAGTAAAAAGTACGCATTTTATAAACAACAATTTAGTTTTACGTAGTCCGGTAGAATTATTTATTGCATAAAAACTTGTCTTTAAGCTTAAAAAGTAAAACGTAAAATAGTTGGTTTTATTAAATATCGTTTAATAAAAAGTAAAATCTATTCTTTCGCATGCCATTACATGCGTTCGTAAATCTTAACTAAAATTAAAACCTTCAAATCAGTTGATTTTGATTTTATTTCTAGAAAACATTGTAAACAAGAAGAATAATGCAGAAGTCGAGAGATCTAATGAACATTTCTCATAGCAGCCTGGCTTGTTATCATGTATGCGGGAATTACGTTTTCGGTTACGCTAGATGCGAATGCATAAAGTATGTATAAGGGCTGCGGTGGGATCTTCGGCACTCATACAAAAGACCCAAATTCGATTCCTGTTGGCCACTACTCACTGCTTTCCGAAATCTAACAAAAGCCTTAACAACTACTAACTGCTTTCCGAAATCTAACAAAAGCCTTAACAATGTGCGTCATAATCGGTCTGCCGAATATCGTAGCCATCCTGAATTAAAATAAAAATCACGAAATTAGGCAGAAATTCATTAAGAAATACATTCTAGTCTTTGAAGGTCAAAATTCTTTTCATAATCGAAGCGTGTATATTTTACACACCCGTCACTATAAGCATATCAGATTAGTTCACCACGTTAAAAGAGAGTAGACCTTGTCTTGCATCTCAGCTTCTTCCTTTTCTTGTAAATTTCGATTCGAAAATTGTTCGATAATTAATGATAAATTTTTAATTCCAAATTATTTCTTAACGGACTAATGCACCCTAGCGCGTTCGTCCTCCGCTTACATAGGAATAGAAAATGAATTATCATTAATTGTAGACGTATTAGTGAACTTAACGGAATTCGAAAGGAAAATGAGATCAAAATAATCCCTTTTGATAGAAGCAGATATATGCTCATTGTAGGTAATAATGTATAGGTAATAAAGAAATCAATGTAAATGTATTAGAAATGAAGTGAATTATTTATACGGTGTCTGATATTTTAATTCTCGTTTGCTTTTCCGCGTACATAATAGCGATTAATCACTTAATTAAAAATCAATGAAATGCATTGATAATGAGATTATAAAGAAGCGTATAATAAAACATGAATGCCAAAGAAAAAAGCTAAGGGAAAAATATCATCTGACAAGTGTAAAAATTTCAATAAAATTATGCATTGAGCGAGTACTTCAATAACTTAGCACATTGTGTTCGAAAGAAGTAAGAAGTTACAAGATTTCATTATATTTATGTGCAAATATATATATAGGGAAATATGAACAATTCAATTTGCATACAAGACTAAATTTAAGCGACAGCAAATGTAGTCTTCCAAATGTTATAATAACGAATGAAATTAAGTTTGCCAAAGGGCATGGTCCTAAAATATATTTACATTGCAAGAAAGTTGTTAGGGAAAGTTGGTTCACCTGAAAGTAATCAATAAATTTGTGTAATAAAAACTCGACTTTCTTACTCAAAATATATTGCGGTTGGTTACTTCTTTGTTACTTCTTTGTTACGGGATATTTTTATTGTGAGAATTTGATGCGTCACTATTTAACGACACCACGATTTATTTACTACTCAGAATAAGCAAAGAATTCACAATTCAAAGCGAATCTAAAGTACATAAATATATATTTTTATATTTGACCGACTATTCGCGGGGTGTCGCGTACGTATGTAGAAAAGGTAACTGTCGGAGAGGATCATGACCATGGTCATGATGTTCACTGTAAAATGAAATAAATTTCAAATTAAATCTCAAAGGGGTTTGGAACTTGGCAAAGACATGGCTTTGGCGCCATGTAGAAGAAGAAAACGAAGAAGACATGGCTTTCGTCCGCGACCCAACGCACTTAGATCTAAAAAATTTATATATTTGCTTTACACAGCCACGTCTGTCTCTCTGTCCATTCAAACCGCATCGGGAAGATTTTAAGAAAAACCCAACTAAATCGGTCTCCGGTTTTTGGAGAATTCTATTTCCATGCAAAGCAATCCATTCAGCGCTAAACATCGCCATCATTCTATTGGGAAAATACTATCAAATCAAAAGCTTTGGGTTTACTTATAAATAATGTATCGAGAGAAAAAGCGAACGAAAAACCGCATGGGGGTAATCAATAATGACTAATACTTGTCACCATGACGAATACCATTTGTTTTGTCAATATGTGTGCATGTAACTGTTTTTCACTTTTAAATAACTAAAAGTAATAAATTTAAAACATTTATTAAAATAAAATTTTTTTTAAATCCTTTAAAATTTTTTTCAAAATTTCATATCTTATTACATATTTGTTTGATTTCTTTGCTTGCTCATGCCATTAAAATGAAAATTCGCTCCGCTTTCTCCTTTCTCGCATTGTTTTCGTTTCCCGTAAGGCAAAAGAAAAAAAAAAAAACAACTGACACTATCGGCGAACCGATAGTTTAAGGGAAACATAGCGGAAGAATTTATCAATAAAATCATCAATTGCCATAGAAATGTACATTTGTTAAATTTCTTCCGATATCACATGAGGCGTGCCAACTAACCATTTACATATACATGGGGGAAAAAGAGCAGCTAACATAGTCGGAGAAGAAACGTTAAGATAGCCATAAGAAAAAATATAAAAGCGCATGATTTATTTTTTTGTTTTTCAATAGGCAAACAATAGGTATAACGTATTTACATATCTATAAAGCGGTATGGTTTTATAAACAAAAATAATATGCTACAGTGTTAGAGATTCATTGCAAGCCGACTACAAATATCCTCTTTTTTTTTATTTTTATGTTCGTACAAGCAATGCTGTTGAACTTGTCTGCATTGGCTATGCAAGTGTAATTTTTTGAAATTTATTTCCTTTCAACGCCCGTTCACTCGGCTCGTTTTGTGTAATGCATCTGAACACAACAGGTTTTTCACAAACTGGTGTTATTTACCTCTTGTAAAAACCAATTTTACGTTGATGATATTGACCGTATTACTTAGTTTCTATTATAACTGGTTTTAAATGCTTAATTACGCATGACATGCACACTTCCCCTACGAGTACATATAAATGTAAATGATGGTTTATTACATCGCACGTGTTGATAATTAAGTGAACTTTACTTTCACATTTATCATAGAACACCACTGCACCGATTCTAAATCATACCATTTGTAACACTCAAAAGTACACGCCCCAATCACACCATAATATGTATATATATATATATATACTTATATAAAATATATATGTAATGTATTGCGGGTCCATTTACCAATGAGTAACGGTCCGTCTATTCGTCCAAAGCACGGATGAAATGTCGTTTACAAAAAGACGATATTTCCAATGGTCTTCACTGATCCCCTTTTGATCGAGAGAAAATTTGAACATTTGATGCCTTTGCAAACCTGAAAATTACCCTACGCATCCTATTCTTAATTCACCAGCCAATGACTTCAGATTGTAAACAGAGTAATAATAGTTTCGTGTTCACTGTGTGATCGAACTTTTGAATTTTCTCTTTGTAGCTTTTTTGCTCATGGTTTTTTTTTTTTTTAATTGCTTTTATTGTAATTGCGAACAAAAATAAATTGAATAAATTTTTATTCTTTGTTTATATTCATTTATCTAATTGCAGAAGGGTAACTTTCCGATACACAATTTCTATAAATGCTAGACTTTTATATTGATTTCTACGTCAAGAGCGCCTTTCATCAAACTTCACTTTCAATAAGCCAATCGGTTGGCCGGCCAAATTACGTCTTGGATTGACCTGTTAAAGGCTTCTCACGGGCACATTTCATTCTTCCAAATGGTTCCAAATGTAATCAAGCAACGATAGGTTTTTATTATTGGGAAAAAGGAAAGATTGGCTCTATTACACCCTTTTGCTTGAATTCTGTATAAAACATTCATCCTTTCTTATGTGTTCAGTTCGCAGATTCGTCCAATGCAGCAGCGACGCCCCTTAAAGGGTGATCCTAGGTTAAGAGCCGAATTTTCTTGAATTTGTTACAAAAAAATTTTCAAATCGCTTTGTCTTCTTTTATTCTTTTCTTGAACTGACGGCCTCCCGGAACGGACTTGGCCTTCCCTTGGCCGATTCTGCCTTCAGATCCTGATTTTCTTCTTAAAACAAAAACCTAAAATGATTTATAACATAATTCTTAACAAATGGTGAACCGCATAACACTTTTTGCAAATACCGAGTTAAATTTCCTCTAATATTAATTTTGAAGATATCTGTCAAAAATAGGCTATAAAGTCAGTTCTACTCAAACAAACCAAAATTGAGTCAGATTTGAAAGGGCTGGGCCGGCGATTAGCGCGAAAGAAGAAATGACAACAAAAGCGTCTTTAAAGTTTTAATTTGTGACAGCTTGAAGAGTAGTTTCGAAAAATAGGCTTTTCAAACCATATTAAGAATAATTGGAATATCATGCTTGAGTATTTAAGAGATCAAAAAATTCTCAACATGGCATTATCGCCTTTGGCTAAAAATGATTGTAACATGAAAGCCAAGACAACGCAGACAACGTTATGAAGTGCCATTGGGTATAGTGTCCATCAGTTTCAAACCTCTTCCGTGACTTGATTGCAATGATGTTTGTTACGGACACATAACCGATAAATTCAGATCATCCTTAACCCTTTAGCGTAAAATATTTCCTTCATTTTTATATCATATTGACACGGGGCTTCCATAAGCTTTTCAATCATTTCTCTCAGCAAACGGATTATATTTGCCAGTGACTGGCGGTACACCTTGAAGGTGACTTCCGATAAAAAAAATGAATAAATTGTTCTTCTTCTTTTTCTTCTTCTTCTCAGAAAACAGATATCACAATATTACTGCTAAATCAGCCAACGAGATATTCCAATTAAAACATCTGATGATCTGAAATTAAAAATTTCACTTTTCCCAAAAGCATTACTTTGCCGAGGGTAAACTTAATCTCAACAGTTCGATGCTAAGTCGAAAATTATCATTGCGTAAAAGAGCTAAAAGAAATGAATAACTTATGATAAATAAGAAAAACGTAGCGAAATCATATAAATGGCAAATTGTTTGTAATCATGCGAGTTTATAGACCGCGTAGTAAATTCAAAATTCTTAAGAGTTATTTACATCAGGAATGAACTTTACACATATTGTACAATAATTTTTTTTACAATGGAATTTATTTAATTGTCATAACATAGTAAACAAATAAATTAGAATAAATTGTATTTCAGAAATTTTCATATAATAACAAATACGAAAACTACATTCGGCCGAGGGCTGAGCTTTTCTTGAAAGAGAAAAACAGAAAAAAAGCCAATAATCTATAATATTGGATAAGTGCACAGATTTTTTCTACTTCTGCATAAACGCTGAAAGGTTAACCATGTAGTGAGTTGGGATGCTCTCAGTTTATATTGTGCCATAGGTACATCTTTTCCAAGCCTATTGTCTATGTCAATGTATGAGCAAAACTTTCAAACTTTTTCTCAAATTTGCCAGGCAGACAGACGGATATGCTTTGATCGATTCAAAATTTGACAGAATATGTATATAGTTTAGAGAATCGCTGAAGCTTTCTTCGGCAAGCGTATGGGTGTACCTGTGTACCTCTATGCTACAGTGTTTTGTGTAAGAAGAACGCTGATACTAAGAACTGATGTGTCTCGATGTGCACTTCCCATCACGAAGTTATCATTTTCATTTTATCTCACACTTTTTCTGCTTAACGAAATATTGCAAATTATTGTTGGCTTACTGAAGGTTTTGTATAAAAATTCAATGAAAGTTTTCACCTTTTTTTGAAATCGTAATGTATGGGATTTATTTTTAAAATCATTTAGTTATCAATTCGAAATTAAGTTTCTTTTTGGCAAATACGTCATTTGTAGAACGTAATCTTCCTTCTTTTATTATGTAACATATTAAAATTCATATGCAGAAATGAATGAATAAAAGCAGCGGTTTAAGAACAATTTTTTACGCTTATCTTTATAAGAAAAATTTATTACAATTTCTTCTCAGTACAATTCCGTAATCTCTCAATAGAAACGAGCGGATTGCGTCTACACAGTTGTGATTAAAGTGACGCAATTTATTCTGGTGATCACAAAAAGATCAAAAAGTCATTTAATATGAACCTGACTCAGTTTAAGCTAATTTTGAAGAGAATTGAAAGCCCCAGGCTGCGCTACTATCGTACAAATCGTCTCAACAATCTTTGCACAGACTTTACTCATGACTAATAAGCGCAGGTATTACACGCTTGATGGAAAACGTAATCAGAATTGTTAAAGAGAGCCATGGTTTGTTGGCCAAAGCCTATTTTACTTGACCTTAGAAAATAAAAATCGGTGCTTAAAGCAACTGTAATTTTTTCTGATCCGTTTATACCCATCACCGAGGGATATGTTCATTTTGTCGAAACTTTTGCAACCACCAGAAGGAAGCTTAAGAGACTAAACAAAGTGTATATATTCATAATCAGCATCAACCGAATCGGTCTGAATTGATTTAAGCATGTCCGTCTGTCAATCTGTCCATCTGTCCGTCTGCATAGCTATATAGCTTTTGTGGTAAACATTGTCCCCTGAAAATATCGCCAGCAAATTTGCACTTTTAAACTTTTCCAAGGCCACGCCTACCACGCCCACACGCCTATGCTACACAACCGTTTATTTCGGAAATAGAAAAAATCAATCGCGCCCTCTCCCAATTATAGAACACGAAAATTTAGTTCTTTTACTTTTTTGGTCTTTTTTAGACTAACAGTAAAGGGTGTAAAAGATTCGATACCGACCGAATATAATTTTCTTACTTGTCATTTCGCTATATATTCCCTAACACACTTATACACCGCAACACCAATATAAGTTACTTGAATGAACTGGAGTACGTAATTGCAGAAACGAAAAATAGTGAGTTCTCGTTCATGCAAAAGATCTAAACACCTCTTCGATGATCCAGGCCTCTCCAGGCATATTACATAGCATATAAGTCAAGAAAATACCGTCGCAAGTATAAACGATTTTTGTCAAGCACGCCGTCACTTTGCTTACATGATTGTGCGTTTTTCAAATAAAGTAAGAAGCAGAGCTATGCTTTGCAAATTTTCCACAAGGGCGAAGATAATGTAATCGACTTTGAACACACCTTAAAAACTGAAGGCAATCTTTAAAATACAAAAATTTATAAATGTTTTCTTTCGTAATCGCGAAACTTTATTAACAGATAGACTTAAAAATTAAAAGTTTTTTAAATTAACGACTTTTCTAGTAAAAATATATCGTACCATAGATCGTGGATATGTCTTTAGAGAGGCATTTCACACTGAGCTTTTTGTCTTAGACTGTGCTATTCGAGCAAGTTTTCGATCGAGAAATTTGAAATTCTTGATTACATTTCTTTCTTCTAAGTCTGTTGTGATGACTGAAACGTTGCTTGACGAACGAAGAACATGTAGAATGCCGAACTTTAGTCAGTCTTTTTTCCAATTATAATAGAAAAAGTACCCTTCAATAGTTGAATAAAGTTACGTGCGTCAATTAAGATTAGAACTGATTTGGGCCAGTAAGACTATGAGGTCACTTTCGGCACACAAACAATTAACAAAAATACTAGATGGAGTAACTCAAACATTTATCGAAATTACAGCCACATACCACTTGCATATTTTAAAATGAAACTCTAGCCGTCGGGTATAAATAATCGCCTAACGTAGCAAATGCTAACGCTTGACTTGCTATTTCTTTTATTCAACAAAAGATCCATCGATCTTCAGTCAGTAAATACACAGATAGACAGACCAAAGCTCTGCTTATGAGCAATTCCAGCAAGAATTGAAATTGAGAAAATTTTCCTTAATAAATCATTTTATAGAACCTTGAAAATTTACAATGAACTAAACCTTTTTAACAAATATTATTAAATGCATTGCACAGACGCGTTGTATTTATTAATCTCGCTATGGAATGATTTATGCGAAAACTGTTTTTAAGTCAATAAATCTTTTTAAATCAAAGATTAATAAGAGCAAGCAATTCTAAATTTTCTAAATTAATTTTCACTGTAACTCGATGATCTTGAAAGCAAAACTACTAAATAGCTGCGGATGTATCGGACAAACAAAACATTAATAATTTTTTAAAATTTGCATTTAGATTAATTGCTGATAATTTATTAGAAAACCAGAAGCGGGTGTCTAGGACCAGAAATTCGTGTTTGCTTTCATTCCAACGTTGGCATCATTTCAAGCGGATAAATACAATTTCCTATGTTTTTTTTTTGAGTGAGAAAAGATGACTTGTCCAAAAGCAATGAAGTCTTGGACGGATTCAACGTCAGATCATTGTCAACTACGGATTGTAATTTTTATACCCACAATCAAAGATAGGTGGGGCAGTAATTCGAACTTCAATTAATGCAATTTTGCCCACGTAGTCATCGGCTTGTGACAGGTTGCCTTTGTTGCACAGCAAGGAAAGACGATACAAATTTCGAAAACAGTTTTCTCATGCAAAGTAGTGAATACACTGCCTTTTGATATTTTTCGGATATCTCTTCCAATCCACCTTTCGATTATTGAGAATAATTTGCATAATTGTTTTCTATATTCTCTGGAATAGTCGTTTCTTTTGGGAGTCCATTGCGCGTAAAAGAAACAAGGCACAGAAAATTCGTTGCTTTCATGGGAGAAGAGACTTTATGTTTCCCTATCGAAAAGCTTGTTTTTTGTTTTTGTACTTAATAAGCAGTTACTCAGAGGATGCTTGCTAAACGTGCGGACATGATGGTGACCACGAAGGGTGGTAGATGGAGAGGGATATAGAGAGGGAGTAGTTGTTGTAGACATTCATCTTGAAAATGGAGGCATCAGGTAGTGTGAGAAAGGCTACTGTCGTTAGGTTGTTCTAAAGGCGAAGAGCATGGGTATGCAGATGAGCTCAGGACGATTGGGTGGGAACGGTAAAAAAGCCGTGTAGTCCTGTTGGAGGACTTAATTGGTGAACAAATCTCCTTTATCTCTGTAGAACACATGTCTTATAGCTACCTGTACATAAATTTCCGACACAATTTCGTCACCCATGAGCAACTAAGCCTTTCGGTTGAGTATCTCCAAACAAAGTTTGAAAGCTCCCGCCCACACAAGCGAGTTATACTCTAATTGTCGCCATATATCGGAAAGTTATGTTGCGCGAAGTGCGTTCGAATGCCTCCATTGTTTTGAAAATAGCAAAAGTAGTGTCACTAAAACCACGAAGGCTCGTCAATATACAATCAAAATGGCATGAAATGAAACACAAGCGTCTTTTGAAAGTTTTAAAAATCACTTAAGAAGAACACTGTTTCCAATCCAATAATTTAGGTAACTCTCTCCGCAACATTGACTCCTAGATAACGATAACATGCTGATGAACGAAATCGTGCATGTGCAATAATATATATATTTATATTTTATATTTCGCTCGTAGTAAAAAGTAAATTAATTTTACAGAAAAATATTTCGTATTTTCGTAATAATAATTGTTTTGTATTTCTTTCTTTTCCTGTATTGCAATATTGCAAGTGAAGCAAAACGTTTGTGTATTATTTTTCAACAAAAAAAAAAAAAACAAAAACACTAATATGTAGTGTGATTGTTTATAATGAATGCAAAAAACACAGACAAAACAACGAAAAGGGTGTGAGACAAAACAAAAAAGTTTCCATTAATTTTTGAATTCATTTTGATATGGTTTTCGGATTTCTTTCGAATAAACAATGGATTAGAATATGAATTCAAATGTGAAACCGGAACTTATGTTATCAGTTTACATAACATTTAAAAAAACAAATAATAATAATAATAATGATAATGAGGGTTACGTTGTTTAAATCAATCAAATGGCAAAAAAAAAAAAAAAAAAAAAAAACAATTGCATCTTCAATGGAATTTAGAACTTGGAACAAATGGGTATTTTTTTTTTTTACGATTTTAAAATTTTTTACGTTACGTACATGTCTGATAATCACACAAAAAGCAGCTGGTCCCTATACAAAAAAAAATGATAGGGTTCTGTTCTACGCACAAGCTTAGGTGAAATGCAATAAGAACCATATGTAGAATAGCGTGCAGAGCACGACAATGAAAAGTTGCACAAACTTTAAACACTATTACAGGCAAAGTCACTCGTCTAAAATTAAAATAAATTTCACAACTACTTGAAAAATGAGCTCGAAAATTATTTCTTAAGACCTCGCTAGTTGTTATTACAAGCGAAGCTGCAAATTGTTAGATAAAATTGTCAAAACAAACTTCTTAGTCAAAATTTCGCAAGTCGCTATTAGCGTTAAAAACGCCCCAGATACATAGTAATACCACATACGCTTTAACATTAACTTTGCCAGACAGAAAAGTTATCATCATTACAAGTAGAATAAAGACATTTAAGTTTTTTTTTATTTTTATTTTTTTATTTTTTTTGGCTCATAAAAGCATAACAAACCTTTATTTATTGCTTAAAGCACCGCAATTTAATGTTTTTATTTTCGTTTTTACTTTGTGTCCACAAATGTACAGCAAACATTAAAAAAAAAGGCTAAAAAAATTTCTTGAGTATTTTTTTTTTGTTTCTTTATTTATTCACTTTTTTTTTTTTTGCTTTTTCTTTTAACAAAATTAAAGAAAAAGTTGACTTTCTTTGTTCGACTTTTTAAAGGAAATGTTTCACTTTTATTTATATTTTATTGTATTTTTTTAAAACTCTAAACACATTTCCATTTCAAATTCAATCCGCACTAACGTCATTAATGCCGCGCTTGCTAATAAACACTAAATTTTTGCGCTCGGTAAATGTTATTCGTGCACTCGTCAATGTAAATATCCCAGGGGTAGGTAAATACGGCCCTCTCTCTCTCTCTCTCTCTCTCTCTCTCTCTGTCGCTGTTTGAGAGTGCAACCGCATAAATGTGAAAATTCACACAAAGCTGTATCCACATAAAGACCCTTCTTTCTCCCACTTGCTTAGCTGCTTGAAAAGGTAAAAATTAGAAAATTAATATAAAAAATAATAAACTATTTTAAGAAGGAATAATTTTATAGAATTAAGGGGTTTGCAAAAATTTTGATCAGCTTCTTGTACATGTAAAAATGGTAAAGAAATGGGAAATACCAGTGTATTCGATAACTTTGACCTTCCTCTACATAAATTAACGGTTTTCCGTTTAATTCCTTTATTGATTTATTCAGCGTACGCTGACGCTAATCATAGAGCGCTCAATATACTTCTTCCTCCAAGTTCATTACTTTTCTTGTTTATTGGAAGAAATCTGCTGCCGACGTCCACCTAACTTAGTCTAAGAGTCTTATGATGATGCTGCCCTATCATATGCCAATTGTCGGTTTTGTATGCAAGGATTTGTGGATTCGTGGCGGCACGAATTAACTGAAAATGCCATTTTTTGGCCATCTGCTGCAACAGTTGCCTAGGATACACTGGAATGGGTAATTTTGCCACACCCAGCGTACTCACGGGACATGGCGCCCCCTGATTACCCTTTGCTCAGACCGGTGCGGCTTGCCTGACACATGGATCCGCAAATTTGAAGAAGTTGTCCAGGGTACACGACTGCAGCTCGAGTGCGAAGATCTATCGCACCCAGGCTACTTATCAAACATGGCATCTCCTAACTACCACTTGTTCAGATTGGTGCAGTATGGAAGTGCGAAAATGTGTCGGTGTGTGGACAGCTGCCAAACCAATAATAGTTCTTTCGGCCTGATAACGCCGTGTTGCCAAAAATATATGCAAAATGTTTTAGAAAGTAATGGAAACTATTTCGATTAACGTATGTTGTACCAATTTTCCGCAATAAATGCCTTTTCCAAGTCAAAGAGCGATCAACATTTTTGCAAACACCTAATAATATATAGATAAAGTTATTATACAAAACAATACGATAAGTCAATTAAAATGGCAATTAAAATGTAAAATAATATAGTGCATGAACCGATTTAAAATAGAATTCGAAGAATAATTTTTCAGAATTCGTCTTTATTTTTCTTCCTTTTTTCTTTTTTGGCAACCAGGCCTAACTTGAGGAAAACTTTCCAAGCCTAAATGTGGCTACAAATTTCTATGTGCGTCCATTCATATTTAACAGTAAACTCAACTTTAACGCCAAAGCCTGACAAGCGAAAAAGGATTTTATGCGAGATGAACGCTGAACTTCTTTCCTTTTTCTCTTCATACATACTAAGTCTCTTCTTCCTCTCATATGCTGCTTATTAATATTCTCCCTCCGTCCATGCCGTATATTAAATCAAGCAAATAAAGTGTTTTTTTTTGTGTCAATCACTGTCAGCCAATGAAGCGAAGCAAAAAAAGGTTTTCTGTATTTTCAGCCAAAAATCTGAATGTCATCTCCTACGACAATCGTCATTAGAAGTATAGAGAAAAATAAAACGAACGTATTTACTTGTGCTTTATCTCTCTAAAAAAGTAGCCCAAAACTTCTGATCACTTCAATCTGTTTACATTTAACATATGAGACGGATCGCGTGTGGTTGCGATTAAGCTCACAATCTGCCCATCCCTGCAAAGTGCAATATATGCAGAAAAACTGTAAGAACTGTAATGTTTTCAAATTTTCTCAATTAAAGAGTTAACGGTACAATGCCTTTTTACTCTCTTACTTTTATTTATCTTTTTTTTTTTTTTTGTATCTTGAGCTTAAGAAAAAGAAGAGATATGTGCATCTGCATAGATTTCACGGGTTTTTCTTTTGCATTTCACAGGTATGTCAACTTATTCTAAGCTCAAATGTATGTATGTATGTGAAATTGATATAATATTAATATTAGCAGAAAACGTATGTATGTATAGCAGTACAAATAAGCTTAAAGTTTTTTTTTTTTTGTTCTTCTAAAAACGCAAGCAGTTCAGATGAAATTTTTGTTGTGAAATAACCATTTGTTGCTCTTTCCCATTAAAATTCCTTAGTATTGATTTGAAATTGAAATTCTTTTAACGGTTATTCGAATAATTTTTGATATCTGCGATTTTTATATGGAAATATATTTCTTATTAGAAATAATCGAGTTTTTTCCAATTGTATTATGGAATTTGTTTTTGTTTCTTTAATATTTTTGCACTTTTATATAAAATTAGAGAACTATGCAAGTTTCCTACCGAAATGGCGGCTTTGGCGAAAATTCACAGTCTCGGCAAACACGACAATCCTGTAATGAAAATAAAAACTTAATATTGGCTTACATTTTATAGTTTTTCTTCTTCGCGCATGTAAAACACATCGTGCGGAAAGTCTTGCTTAAGATCAATTTCCCTTAATTCTCGGACAGGAGAGAGATGTTTGCGATAAATGTGTTGGGTATTCCACGCAAATACTTAAAAGCAGCTTATAGGACGCAAGAACTGAAGCCGAACATTGTTCATCAGCTGCTCAATCCGTGGGTTATAAATAAATGTAAGCACAGTCATCCCTAACAAAGAGTTTTCATATCGAATAAATCCGCCTTGTAATAGACCGAGAATGCAAAGGTTTTGCAGCATACCTTTTAAGGCTACATTTATAACCAAGTGCTGCAAGAAGCACATTCGGTAAGTAGACTGAAGTTAGAACTAGCACTGGCCTGATGGAATATTTTGTTAGCTACTATAGCTAAAGCTTGGGAAAATCGGAATAAAAAGCAACTTTGAAACATTCACCCATTCATGCCTTTCCATTGAAACTCATAACTCAAACGAAGAGAAAGTCAAAATTCTTTCTATGGCTAACTTAGTCAGTGTAGTCATCACTTAGCGTCAGCCATCTAAAGGATATTTCTCACTTTACCTAAATATTGGACTCTTTCCATACTAGCCAATCAACTTTCCTTCATATGCATGTCTCGCCCACAGCGGATCTAAGTTAACTACTAGTCTTCAAAGGTTCGTATAATTCGCAATTAAAGCAATGATGTTCACTGTGTTTGGTTGTCAAGCTTTTCCATGTTTGCATCGGCCTAGTGACTCACTTCTAGCCTGGACTTGCAGTGGCTCCAAGTGTGCTGCTGTGCTAGAAGTATACGTATTTTTTTTTTTATTTTTACGTGAATTCTTTTTATTTTGTTTCTTTATATTTATTTACCTTCTAAAAGTTCGGCCTAATTTTTAGATTAAAATTTATTTTTTAAGGTCATAACAAAAAAGGTTCATGCTGTTTACCTAAGACAGTACTTCAATGAGAATCATTTTATATAAGTGCTTTTTAAAGTTATCGCCGCAAAAGGAAGGAGTACAAGTTTCAATTTATTGCCTGTCCGATGCCTCATGTGTTTTACTGAAATATATGATAAGAATTTTTATTATAAATTTTCCAGAAATTTTACTCGTTTAACATGTAAAACATGTAAAAAGTACGCCTTCTTATGAAGAAAAAAATATTGCGAACAAAACGACCCGTAGGAAGATGTTGAGCAAAGTGCAAGGTTACAGCTAATTATTAATTATAATCATACAATTTAAGTAGAAAAACCCTAATGAAAAATACATGTAAGCGAAGCCGTTTTGTATATTAATTGCAAGTCACATAGAAATACAGTAAATGCATCTTTTTTGTAAATAAATTTTTATATCTAAAAGCAAGTATGAATCACAACAAACCGTAATCGGTTAACAAATTAAGTTTACTTTCAAACTGCTAATAAGTTCTTTTTAATCCATTAAGTTAATGGTAGAGTTTCTGTAATTGATTATCGATTATAACTGTAATTAACGTTCTCTTCGTGTATCTTATCACGATGGCTTTTCAGCTATTTTGGGTTCAGTTGTTTTCCAGGTGAACGACCTTAAGAATGTTGCTTGCCTGCAATGCATATTCTCCTCCCTTAGCGGCCGCTACAATATGGATCAACCTGTTGTCTATCCGTCCGTTTATTAAATTATTCGCATGAGCGGCCAATTATGAAAGGTTATGCGGCTTCACCTCTTATTTATTAAAAAAACGCAACAAATTTGAACTTTTTGCGATATGAATAAAACCTTCACCTCTTATTTTTGCGGTATGAATAAAACCTCCACCTCTTATTTATTAGAAAAACACTTTTTGCGATATGAATAAAACCTCCACCTCTTATTTTTGCGGTATGAATAAAACCTCCACCTCTTATTTTTGCGGTATCAATAAAACCTCCACCTCTTATTTATTAGAAAAACACTTTTTGCGGTATGAATAAAACCTCCACCTCTTATTTATTAGGAAAACACGACATATTTGAACTTTTTGCGATATGAAGAAAATCTCCACCTCTTTTTTTTTGCGGTATCAATAAAACCTCCATCTCTTAATTATTAGAAAAACGCAACAAATTTGAACTTTTTGCGGTATGAATAAAACCTCCACCGCTTTAAGACAGCGCTCGCGTGTTCAAATTTCAAGTATGGTATAGTTTGCTTTACATATTATGATCCTTTTTATTTTTCTTCTTTTCTTTATTTCACTTATTTTCACATTTCCAATAAACACAATATTTCTCCGATATTCTGCACAATAAGGTTTCCTTACTTCTTTCTGCACCAACACACACTTCAGTTTAGGCTTTGCGCTCAGGTATGATTTACTTATCTAACTGTCGTCTTTTCTTATCTCATACCATTAACTTTTCGCTTCCTTGCCTTGTGAGGATCGATCAGGTTTTTATGGGTCGGTCAAGGATGTTTGGTTATCTTATAGCTGCATTGCAAGGTTAAAAGGCCCTTCAAACGTCATGCTCGACAACACAACATCATGACTTTGTATTTGTTTTTACTATTTGAAGAATTTCGTTTCCTAGAAAATCGCTTAGTTCCCATGAACGCAAATGTGTGATTTTCGTAACAATACGTTACTTTTAAGTAATAATTTCGCATACTGTTCCACACAGCAGTTTCATGAGGTTGATCAATAAATTACTAAAAAAAAAAAAACGAAAACAAATACATTTTTTCTAAGCGCCTAGTCTTGTCTATTTTCCACGAAACTTGCATAAAAACATTGCAATTATTTTTGTAACCATTTTTCATACACTTTTCTTTCATACTCTCTGCTAACTTTTACAAATTTTCTTTTAACACCATTGCTTTGCGCTCTTTGCGCGTTATTACGATACTGTGGCCAAAAAGTAAGACCAATATTCAAGTGAAATTGCGCGGGTATATTGAATATCAGAACATTCGGGACATCAAAAACGTCATTAGCGTTTCAGCTGTGCTTGGTTTTGTGCGACACAGAAAGTATTTTTCCCGATTTTGATTATGGCTATGAAAGAATGAGTTCTGCCTACCACGACATGGGCGTACGCATACGATCTGAAAACAATTGTTCAATCGGGCGAATATCGTGCACAAAGGAAGCCAAGCCTGAAAAAATTGCGTCAAAGTCTCTGAAAAACCAAAACGATGTTAAGAGTTTTCTTCGATTATCGTGGTGTTACACGCATTGCGCTATGAATTTCTTCCCCCGAGCCAAACTACTAACAAGAAATGTTAATTGAGTGTAGTGTGTCGTTTGCTTCAAGATTATTCGCACAAAGGTACCGGAATAGATTTAAAAAAGAAATATGAGAAAACTGCTACTGAGGTCCTGCAGTGTGTTGCACAAATATGTGACGTTTCTTGAAGTTTCGACATTTATGATGAGACGCCAAAATACCACTAACCCACGAATGTTCATTAAAACCTGTTTGACATATGTGTGCGTAGTAAATATCTCAGTGAGAGAAGAAGTCAGCAATCGTCCCAATGTCCGTTTCATTCTTAGTGAAAAACATTTTGTGTATTTATTGATGAGAGTTTAGTTTACTAAAAAATAGTGACGTCACAAGACAACACATGCACATTCCTTGCCACAGAACACGTGCGTTAAAGATAGTAAACAAAGCATCTGTATTTACATCTCTCGCAACACTCAAAACACTCACTCGCACTCTTCTCTGCCTTCTAAGAAGAAGAGGACAAGCGAATAAAGAATTTATGAATGAAATTTCGCGTTTTCACGACATTTTTGTACTCACGGACAGATGGTGATGGTGTACGTGAGTATACGAATGTCTCACATTATGTGTTTTTTTAGACAAACTTGCATTTCAAAGGAATTCAACTGCTCATAAATCTGCATACGCCGGATAGGTCAGGTCTGGCATTTTTTATTTCCTTTTTTTTTGTTGTCATACAACAAAGAAACGCAAAATTATTATAAAATTTTTATTTATTTCATTAAACGCGATTTAGTTAGTTAACAAACGCGTTTTCCATCAAAAACCAGTTTCTCTCAGTTTAAAAATTCTAAAATCATTGCATAATTCTATCAAATAATTTCATAGTTTTTTTTTTCTTGCTTGTTTTTACACTGCGAATGTAAAAAATACACAATTCTCAAAATAATTCAATTTTTTGTACGTATATCAGACCAACGTATACTAACACATTGCACTTTTTATTATTAGGCTCGATATTATTTAAATTATTTGAAATGTAAATTTATTCGTCATTACGTCACAAAGATTAAATATGTACAAAAATGTGCATAAATACGTTAATTACGGAAAAAAAGGCGTATAACTCGTCGTCATCGTGTTTATACAAGCAAGAAGTATGTAAATGTTTAGCTGGTTTTTTTTGTTTTAATTTAAAAGTCCATATAAAGTCAACTAAATCATAGTCGCGATGTTTGGTAATGAAAAGGGTATGAAAACAACTTTTGATATAGAGCGTGTGAAAATATTATCATTAAAGTCTTATAGCTCTAGTACCTAAGGCTATCGGCTTTATTCAAAACTCTAGCACACTTGGGATTTGAATCCACGGCCATTGTGTTGTTCGTCGAGATTGTTTGCCTGCTCGGCCACTTAGGCGGATAGACCGTGTGAATAATATGAGTAGTAAGAAGAAAAAGTATTGGAAGTATTGGAAAAAGTATTGAAAGGTTATTTTCTTTTCATATTCGATTTTTAGTGTCTTTAATCTAATCATTATATGGCGCAAGATTTGGGATGTCAGAAAATTATTCAAAGTTTCCACCTAATTTTCCATCTTTTAGGATCTGATCACTTCTACAACAGAAACAAAAGTCTAGCAAAAAAATCTGAAACTAAAGGGACCCAGAGACGCAAGAGCTAAAAATAAAATGCCACTGCGATCCTTATTCAATCCACATGTCGTAATTTTTAAGATATTTCGGGGACATGGCGTGCAAATGGAACTGTCGTAAATGGAAAAAATTTCCACATTTAAACCAAAATTTTAAATTCGTGGAAGGTCAGTTACTGAATTTTTTTTTTATTACTTTTCTTTTACATCAGTCATCCAGTTAATGCTCTTAGTCTGCCACTATTCAATATTTCCATAAATCATCGTATACCGCTGATGCACTAGTAAATGAAGGACCTGCCATTGATGTGGTTACTAGATACGAAGAAGAAGGTGTTAAACTGGGCGCATTGTTTAATCTTCCGTTGTCCAAATTTTTAAGATTTGTACCGGGCGAATTATGGCCATTGGAATTAGAAGTAGAAGATGCAATCAAAACCTCGTGGAGGCGTTTTTCATACTCCTGATGCTTTCCTTGATGCATTTCCTATATATACCAAAGGTTTACCAAAACTCTTAATATGTTTTCGAACACCAGACTTACTAAAACGCAAACAAACCTCTTTAGTAAAACTTGCTTCGGGATCTCCCAATTCATGCAAATACATGCAATCACTTTTGGGGCATTGTTGATATTTCATGAAGTGACTGCAATATTTTAGGATTTGATGGCAATTGGCGCGGGTCGTACTCAAATAAATGAGATCTTTTTATATAAATCCTTTGTTAAAACGCTTCCTACCGCTCAAGTAATGAATAAACTTGTAGTTGACAATGCTCCAAAGGTTACAGAAAATAGCCGACATCAACAATTCGTTCTTCAAACTCAACAGTCAAGTGTAATAACTATTTCGTCTGTCAAACTCAGTTTCTATCAATCACATCATAAATAAAACAATAAAATAAGTTTAATAAATAAATGAAGAATAAAGCGAAATGAAAGCAAAAAAAAACAACTCTTCTTTTGGCTGTCTAGTTGCCTCGCTGCCTGGCTGGCTACCGGGCCGCCTGGCCAGCAATTTTTCCATAAAAATCCGAAAACTTAGAAAATTTCATAACAATCCAAAAACTTAGAAAATTTTCCATAAAAATCGAAAAACTTAGAAATTTTTCCATAAAAATCCAAACACTTAGAAAATTTCATAAAAATCCAAAAACTTGGAAATTTTTCCATAAAAATCAATTTGCTGCTATCATTGATAAAGTGTAAGAGTCCACAAGACTTTTTAAATGGAGGAAATAAATGAGAAAAGAAGAACCGGCATATCTTCTGCACTTTCAAATTGAATTGTCTCGAAATACAGGATATGAGGAACAGAGCCGCTTTAAGATATGTTTTGTGAAAATTAAAAAGCCGGATTCTATTCCAATTTTCTATCGCATCATGTTGGTTGTATGCGAACAAACAAACGGAAAATTTGCTATTTATTGCTTTTTCGAAGTAAATATCGAAAAGTGAAAGCCATACATAATGTAAACCTAATTGACTTTCAAGTACGCCCTCGAAATGCAAACTAGTTAACTAGCAGATAGATAGATAATCAGTGCCCGCAGTTACAATTTCTAACTCGGCTTCATTTTCGTGAAACAAATGGTCTCTTTAATGTCAAACAAATAATTAATTTCAGCACAACGATAAAGAAAATTTATGGTTTGTAGTAAGCCAAACTATACTCTGTCTGACTCTAGTTTTCTTTCCATGAGTTTTGTTTATGCCTCCCAAAATTTTCCTCTTACCTTCGCTTTTTTCTTAAATACATGTTTTTTGCTGACATTGGCACGACTGTTTTTCTCCATAAAGCAAAAACTTGGCATCATTTGCCCAAATACATAGAATTGAAATAATTTTATATGCAATAGGATTAATTCATTTAATAATTCTATATGCAATAGAATTAATTCAGTTTTATATAGAATTGAATTTGTATTGCAAGTTCTATGTAGAGTGCGAATTTGAAAAAGAAATTTGAAATCTGACGGAATATTTGAAGTTTGCCGTATAACGATTCTACAACGGCGATCTTTAAGATGAGTTCAGCTGTTGTATTTGGTTACTTTATTATGTAAATTTCACAAATTTTACCTGACTCAAGTCGCGTACGCTGGCGAGAAATTCATTCATATAATTTTTGCATGTACTACATACATACAAAATATTTTTTTTTAATTACCACAATTTAAATGCAATACAGAAAATCTTTAATTTTAATGCACATGTGTTTTGTTTACATTTTTTTTTTTTAAATTTCTTTATTATAAAAAATATCGCGTGCTAATATGTGAATGAATTTACGTAGGAAAAAGAATGCAAAATTTACATTCTCTTTCCGATGATCAATCGAATATCGGATAACCGATCGAGACTATCTGTTTTGGCGGTTACAAACAATATCCGGCCTTAGGAAACTTTTTCTTGAAATCTTTGTTTCCTTTATTACTCAAAAAGTCATTTTGAAGAGCAAACTTATCGAGATTGTTTTGCTTTGTTTTTTTTTTTTTCTTTTTACAGACCAAAGGATTAGTTTCCTCTTCTAGAAAGAGTTATGTAAAAATTGTAAAGCTTTAAACAAACAGAGTGAGATGTCGTTGTACAGTCATGCTGTTGTTTTCCTTATGATAGCCACCTTTGAAATCATTCACTTACGCCGATAGAACACCGAAATATTACTGACCTCACGAACTATTGTCGTGATTACTTTGACTGGACATCGTAATCACTATAATCATAAAGCGAACTTATTTAGTTATGTTATACTTTTTAAACGAAATGAAAACAAGGTTACGAGGTAAGAAATTTGCAAAAATGTAGAAATGATAAATATTTGCTTTTGTTATTTTCAAGCTGATTTCTTGTTGTCTCGGAAGCTGTCTCAGTATATTGTTGACGAAACTATGATTAAATATTTTTATCTATTTTTTGATGATGGACATACTTTTAGATTTTGGTCAGACTGCTAAGCTAAACCTTCACGCGTTATGTCTCTCCTCCCACTTTTTTCTGACCATCATCATATTACATTCGTATATAACATGTTCTGAAAGATTGAAAAATAGTTGTCTATCTGTGCTTTTTGAAAAGAAGTCGTTATATTCATTTGAAGAGACGCATCTAGGAGGTTTTTGCCATATACCCAAGATATGTAAGTTCAAAGGCAGATCAAATGACAAGAAGAACTGGTGTAACTAGTATTAAGAATGAAGACAATGGCCGATCCATAGAGATATCAACACAGTAAGTATGGATTTAAGTATTTCTCTGCAAACGGTACCGTTATGCAAGTTCGAAAGGCGCGTTTTTCTTCATTTCACAGTTGTATAATTGCAAATAATGGGCCTACAGAGTATTAAAGTAGATCGCCAAGAAATCGTTCTGCGCAATACCAAATACAAGTAAGCCTTTGATCTTAAAACGGGTGAAAAAGCGCCTTTCTCTTAAATTTTAATCTCCCGCTAGGAAAGTTTACATATTCATTTTTGTGCTTTATTGTAGATTATTAATCGTAACAAGTAAGCCTAAAAATATGCCAAATCTTATACACGGCTTTAAAAGTTTGTAATTTCTTTTTCTCAAGTTGTACTCAGTTATTTATATTGAAATATGTTTTTATGGCAACTTCAAAGCATAGTTTTAGATGACAAATGTCAATCAATGGCAAGTGATGGCTTGAATGTCTGCGATGGCTTACAAATTAACCACTATCAACAGACCTCAATCGATTAATTCTATTTATGAGGAATGGATAAATTGCATCGCCCATAAATATAAATAATACATTGTTGAATTCGTTCAAGAAGTGAAGAAGTACTTTTTACTAACAAAAGCATTGAATATTATACATATGTTCTTTTATAAAAAGCAAAACAATATTGCCATATAAAAATTACATAAATATTTGCGTGCATATGTATATGTTTTCCTTCAGCATGATTAATACAAATAATGGACACAAATCACATTCTTATAACCTTTCACAAATTCATTAAAAAAACATTTTTATACTGGTGGTTTCACATATCGCTTCGCTTTCTCATTCTTGCAAATTTTATTCAATAAATTGTTTTATAATAAAAAGGGTTTTCCTCAAAATTTTGAAATAAAGTTGATTGTTTAATCATGCAACGCTTTATCCATTATGATATTGCTCTCAGATTCAAATTTTATTTGTAGCGCTGCCAGCTTTAATAGACCCTTTTTTCATCTGCTAAAATAAAATAAATGTACAAATTCTGGCAACTTCTTTTCCTCGGATAATGCTCGGATAACATGTGGAGTTATTTATTTTGTTGTTTTTTTAACTTAATATGAAGATAACGCGGTATAAAAAATTAAATAAAACGTTAGCCTTTTTTAGCGCTCACTATAACTACCGGGAACCATATCAAGTTTTAATAGATGCAACATTCTGTCAAGCGGCATTAAAGGTAAATCATAAAATTGTTAAGACAAAACAAAAAAAAAAATTGTCTACTGTTTTTAGAACAAAGTAATAGTAGAGGAACAAATACGGAAGTATTTTCAAGTCCAAGTAAAACTGTTGACCACACAATGCATAATTTTGGAAGCGGAATCTTTGGGCGCTCCTCTAGTTGGAGCTACACAGATTGTCAAGAAATTCCTTGTGCACAAATGTGGTCACGAAGGCAATCCGATCGCAGCGTCCGAATGTATAAAACAGATGGTTGGTCGACATTAGAATTGTGCTGAGTTAGAACAAATTTGTTTAATTATATTTATATTTCAGACTAAAGACTCTCGCTATATTGTGGCTTCGCAAGACAAATCATTACAGTCCAGCTTACGTAAAGTACCTGGTCGTTGTTTACTATATTTACACAAGGCAACACCAACACTAGAAACACCTTCGCAAGCGTCCAAAAAATGGGTTCAGAAAAAATTGAAAAATACTTTGACTATTGATATCGAAAAAATTGAAAACCTGAAATCCCAAAATGGAATAAATTTAACAGAGGAGAAACCTAAGTCAAAACGTAGAATTCCTAAAAACCCCAATCCCTTGTCCTGCAAGAAAAGTAAAAAGCAATCAGTCAATAATATTCAAACGCTAGCAAACAGCAGTAAACCGCCGATGAAAGGTAAAAGAAAACGGATTAAGTTACCTCGACATGTTAAAGAATTTTTAAGAGATAATTAATAGAGCATTTTAATAAAATTTATGAGAAAATGCATATATGGCTGCAGCGACTCGTATCACTCATCTTGCTTTTTCAAGGTTTTCCCTTCCCTGATTTTTTGTAAAGTCTTTTTGGTCAGTAAATATCTTGCGGCATTCAATAGTAGACTATGCCTAAATATGTAGACTAACATATTAACCGGGAAGCGCCCACACCAGGAAAGCTCTATTTTGTTGGCTAGAGCAACTGCAAACAAAAAGCCGCATCTTTCGGCTGTTAAACGATAATGATTTTCAATTGATTTGCCCACTTTTTCATCAGGCTTGTCTGTAAAAGCTTCTAGTAGAAACTCTGTGGCTACTGGCCCAGGATTAAAAACTGTAACATTGATAGAAGGTTGTTCAACGACCAAACACCCAAAGTAGGCATTCACAGCATGTTTAGCGGCACAATATGTAGCTGAGGATGGCACGTAAGCCAAGCCAGCCACGCTAGAGGTAATGGCAACGTGGCCGCGACCACCGTTTTGTTCCAAAAAGTAACGAACTACAATGCGGGACAAATGCAACACAGAAAATACATCCAATTCGAATAAATCGCGGTCTACTTGCGTATGGATTTCTTCCCAATTTGCGCGTTGCGAGCGACCTGCATTATTCACCAAAATATCCAATCGCCCGAAATGATCCAAAACCTTTTTAAAATGTTTCTCATGTTCGTCCAACTTTAGCATATCCATTGGCAATATCAATACGTCTTTTGTGGACAATAGGCCACATGAATCTAATAGACAATCCTTCTTTACTTCCTCCAGCAAATTTAAACGTCGTGCCGATAGTACCAGTTTTACTCCGTGCTTAGCTAAATTCAACGCTAAAGCCCTGCCAATGCCACTGGAAGCTCCACTTATCCATACCACCTGACCCCGCAATGTAGAAATGGAAACCCCGAAACGACTCTTGAACCATAAGGCAAAATTGCAGTCTAAAAAAATCCAGAAAAGCACATAAACGAAATAATAGAGCAGGCAACCACCACCGAAAATCTCCAAAAATGCCATAGCTGCAGTGCGAAATTGTACAATGACTTGACTATGATATGACTAAAGCTAAACGAGCAAAGTGCAGAAAAAAAATATTGACATTTTAGCTTGTACGGTACTGCCAAGCTCAAAGTTCTATGCGTAAAATAAAGTTTGAGTTTGCTTGTTCACGTAAACAATATATTTCCGATATTTTCACATAATTTTGCTATCTGTTCTTTAGAAGCGAACTCAGCTGCCAATATAGCATTACCTACCGCTATTGTCTCTTTTACACTTTTCGCTTTAATCCATATGCGACCATTCATCCCGACAGCTACCTCAAATGGCATTTCTTTCGTCAATGCGCTTAATAAAGGACAGTCCTCCCGCAATATAAGGCGAACCAAATTAAGGCTACAATTAAAAACCAATCCTTCGCTTAGAACACCCAGCTTGCCTTTTTTGCCCGACGAATTCACACACACCAATTCGGGTTCGAAATCTTTATTGGCGACCACTAGGCGTGCGTAAAGTAAGTCCCCTAAATTAACATCGGGTCTGTTTTTCTTAGTAGCTTGCTCGAAAGCTAGGTATGATAAAGAAGCTCGTTCCGGAGCACCTATGTCGACTCTGAATAAGTCACCCGCTTTGGCAGTGACCACACCAATAACCAGCTCACTACGCACCGGTACGTAACGTCTCTGATAGCTGTCGATCCAAAATGTGTTGGGTTCTTTGAAATGCAATTTACCGGCTTTACAAGCCGTTACTTGTTTATCATCAGCTCGTCGAAGCCCGGGGCCCAAAATCACTTTCTTCCCTGTAGCAGCCATCTCCTCTGCAGCTTGTATCCGGTCACCAGGCATCACTATATCAGTCATCACGTCTTCTGAGTTATAGTTGCTTAAATTTATACTTTTTTATTAGGAAACTATTTGTATATTGTTTATTTTTGTTTATAATTTCCCTTTATTTAATTAGAGTGAAAGCGATAAATTGCGAAAACGCACGTGATAGAAAACAAATAAACAAAAATGCAGACTGCCAAGCTTACGAACATGAAAATAAATTGTAAATGCTTAAAATTAAGGTCGAAACACAATTAAACTTTCCATGCTTATCAGGATTTACAGGTCGTAGAAACTTTAACAGTCTTCATCAAGATTACGCAGTCACGTGATTTTTTATGTAAAAAAATAAATAAATATACATACCATTCGTTGAAAACTTGGAAAAATTATTTTTAATAAAGAGAACTGATAAAAATTTCCGTTCACACTTCTCATACGTCAGGACTATTTAAATTGAAACGCAGGGCTTGTTTGATTAACATCAACAACAGCGCTTATCAACTCGTATCACATTGTATATAATCTGAATGAGCTTAAAATGTTGAATTAATCATTAAATATTAAACTAAAAGAAATTCAAAAAATAAGATTGTATATAATGAAAGGAATTATATTTGGTCCTTGTCAACATATCCGCGCGCGATTTCAATCAACCTACACCAAGAAATTGATTGAAATTATTTATTGGTGTAGGTTGATTGAAATTATTTCTTGGTGTAGGCTTGAAATTATTATTTATAACGAAACTTATGGCTATATGCAACGCCAATGTTAATGGCCTAATACCTTTGTTTAATAAAACTCAAGACAAAGAAATGGTCGAAATTGAAAGCAAACCACGTTCTAAAGCTGTTTATCTCATAAGACGCAAAGTAAGCTTACCTAGCAAAAAATAATATATTATTCCCCACACATTCCGTCCACATTGTGTATTGGGAATAACACCGCAGACATGAAAGGAGGAACGGTTAAGTTTCCTTAAAGCTAACTTGAGGGTTCATAGCGTTTGTCAACATTCATTTTGTTATTATTATTAACAGGCAAGAAATTCTAAGACTAAAGTCGCAAAGCATCAGCAAAAGTTAATTTTAAATTAAACTTAATGTGCTAATTGTAATACGTGTCTGAAAAATGCAAGTAATAACACCGTATGTTAATTCATAAAAGCAGAGATGTTAAACTATGGAATGCAGTCGAATAAAAACGCTTCCACGATTATGTTAAAAACAACACTTGACCCCCACACCACAACCATGTTAGCATATAAGACTGTCGGCTTAACATTCATTTTAATAGTTGTAAATTTCACACAATGCCATTTCCATGAATTACGTAGTATTGGCCTATAGGTGTAGAGAGCGTTCAATCTAATGCGACGAAAGAGAAACTTCGATAGTACAATTTTACTTTATTTGTTTAAATAGCACAAAACAGACGTAGAAATAAAACAGAAACATAAATTTGTTTAAACATGTACACGTCATACAATGAGACTCCCAGATTTGTTTTTGCAGAATCTGGTGTACCCAATTATACTAAATAACCGTTTTGCAGTGACTTAAAGAAGTTTTTCCGCCAAGTACACGTTGCTGTAAACGCTGATTAAATAAATGCCTTACAATTCGATTATTCCGTCGATCTCTCTCTTCCCGTTCTCGTCTCCGTTTTTCTACCACTTCGGGTAGTTTAGCGAAACGTTTGCTAGTCAAAGCTTTCATCTCCTTAGTATTTACGACGCGTAACTTTTCGATCGGTGCCGGCGGTAAACGCTTAATACGTTCTTCCAGTGAATGGAAGCTTGCGTTATCTATTATTTGTTTTAGTTGACGTTGGCGTTCCACACGCACTGTTTGCCTTGCTTTAAGTAGATCCTCACGTTCTTTAGAACGCCGTAAGAAATTGGGATGGGAATTTTCCAAATGTTCTTGCAGCGTTGTCTGATGCTCCAGTTTGTCCTTGCTAATTGATTTTATGTTGTTTGTTACGTAAGTGGTTGTCGATTGTCGCAGACCTGCACTTGTTTCTGAAGGTTCTTGCTCTTTATCAACGTCATCAGGTTTTCCGTTATCATCGAATTCAATTACGTAAGCAATGCCCTTGGGTTTAATCTGTGCACTAGTGATACTGGGACAAGTCTTAGTCCAGTGGGTACATGCGAGGCGTTTAGTGTGTAAACATTCGTAACACTGCGGACCGTAAATAGGAAATGAACGTAACATCGTGCCGGTGGTTTGTATTCTTGCTCCTGTTACAGGTGTCGAAGAAGAGTTTTCCGAGCTTATCGGTACAGACATATCTGAAGATATACAAAATAGGGACACTGATGAAGTAGTTGTTGTTGTAGTCGTGTCCTGTTGCTCTGTTTTTTTTAGTTGTTGGCTACTGGTATGTACAGCTGCTGAAGTGTAGATCACATGTGTCAGTTTGGAAGCAGTTGTTGATGGAACTTCTTCTCCCAAATGTGAGGATTTCCGGCTATAGCTGCTAGGTAATGGAGAACCCGATGTGAATTGTGGACGAGGGAGCTTATGCATCTGTTTGTGTTCACCTACTGTTTCATACGGGTGGTGCCGTTTATTTTTGTACAGCTCAATAAATTTTTCTTTACGTTGCAATACTAGATCTCGCAAACTATTATTGTCTTCGTTAATCTTACGTGTTAGTGTAGGAGTCTCCATTTTTTTTCGATGTCTATTCTTACCGTCATTATCATCATTATCACCCAATAATTGCTCCTCGTTAATGGTTATAGTCTCACGTGTGCTGCGAAAACGAGGCTTAAACGACGATTGCTCAGTTGCTGCCTCATCGTTTAAACTTTTTTTATATATCAATTGCGTTTCCTTTCGCCTTTCTCTGGTTCTTTTAAGATTATCATTCAAATTAACGACGTCTTCATTTGATTCCTCGATTATAATTTCGATGTCGTGAATTTTGTTTTTTTCTGTGATTTTTGGTGGTTTGTCCGATTTCGCTTCAGTGCTCGCATAAATTTCCGTATCAACAGAATCGTATACATTCTCGGATGAGTGTTGAGCTTCTGCGGCTACCTTTCTTTTTAGGTGATCGTCTATACTATCTGACGTAGTACTACTTTCTATAGGGGAACTATTCTGGTGTAGTAGCAATTGTTTTAAACATTCTAACCGATGAATTTCCTTTTCAATCCAGTGTAGCTGTTCATTTCGCTGCTTCCTTTCATATGTCACCTCAGCTTGCGTCATTGGATCTAACCATTCGCGCATATTTGGGTACGCAGAATCTAGCTGCGAATTACGACGAACATTTCCGGTCTTTAATTGCTCTGATGAACGTCTTATTTTGTGTTCACCAAGGTTTTTTGATAACTCAATGTCAGAACCACCCTTTTCTCTTTTAGCAGAATTTTTACCATTGTACTCGTACGTATTCAAAGTCTCAGTACTAGACTCTGTTATTGTTGTTGATGCAGATTTCGACGTGGACACTCTTTCTTTTGTGGATTGTGCCGCTTTTAACACTTCTACTTTTTTATCTGGATTAGTTGACACCAGTTTTTTTGTTTTCGAAACTCTTGGCAGTGATTCATAACCGTGTACTGAAATCGGTTTCCCGTTCCCTGGCACATTAGTCGAACTATGTGAACTTATGTCATACACTGTATTTGTAGCTTTTGCTCGTTGGAATTGTCCTGTGGACGAAGCAACACTTATACTGCTGCGTGAAGCAAAAAAGTTATCATCCCCCGAGGTTGACAGGTCACCGCCGACACTTAAATACATAATACGTTTGATAATCTCACGTACCAGTTGTTTTTTCTCGATTTGTGTAACACTTTTCGCGTTGACTAATGAACATATTAATTGTACACCCAAATCTAATTCGGGTGCGTCTTGTGAATCGGGCGAAGAATTACTTGAGCTTCTTGTAGAGGCTTGCGAGGTATTTTCTTTGTTCCCTTCAAGAGTATGTAGAAGCTTATCTTGCAATTTTTGCATATTTGGAAGGTTATTAGAATGCTGACCGTTTTTTTCCATAAGTATTTTGCGTTGCACTGGATCAGTTAAGTGGACAACAAAATCATGTTGTGGTTCATTTCGCCTATTAGATGTTGTTTGTAAATTAGCTTTAGCATGTGGAGCTGCTAACGGTTGGATTGGTTTAGCCTTGCTGTATTCAAAACTAGACGGGAATTCAATTTCATCTGGTGTGGAACTCGAGGATGATAAGTTAACTTGTATTTCTCTATCAATGATTTGCGGTGCTCGTATTAATGTTGTTTGGCTATAGTTGTCAATTTTTTGTTGGCTAGTAGTGCACATACCATGGGAAACCATTCTTGGCACATTGGGATCCATTTGGAAGCTAACCGCGTCAGGCCGAGGAAAAATAGGGTATTGATTATGAAAATTTTAACTTTCGCTGTCGTTTTCAGCAGTTTGGCGCACGCAGTAGAAAACAAGTTTTTTTTTTTATTTGAGTTATTTGGGACATCATCTGTGTGTGAATTACAATGTGCATGCAAATAAACGCGAAGAAGGAGAATCAAAGTAAGCAATTAAGAGAGCAAAGAATAAATTTAAACAAACAATTATTAGTTTACTAAATATAAACAATTAAAAAGATACAACTCAACTTGTGGAGATCGTAAATAATATAATTTCTAAACTTTAATGTTGCGTTACCTAATATTTGTGTGAAGCATGAACTTCTCTATGACTGCAGTCTTACCAATTCTCCTGATAGGAAATATTTCCATGTATTTTGATCTGCTTTACGCTCTGCCTTACAGACTAATCATCTTTCAATTAATGGATATATGAGAACTGTAATAAAAACGACAAATTTAAAAGAAATCACTCAATTTGAATTTTCTTTTCACGACTTGCAGGTCACAGACGAGTATATAAGTGCAATTTTAATAGGATTGCGTTTAAAGAAAAAAAAAGAGTTTTAGAGATATTAAAAACAAAAAAATGATATCTTCAAAATATTCCTTCTAAGCAATATTTTAAATGTCAGGAAATTTTCAATTACTTACAATAAGAACAACACACTTAATAAATTTCGTGGGAACTAAAGGTTATGTTATGATGTAGGCAACTTATGTTTTTAAATCAAATAATAGAATTAAATATAAAGAAAATGAAATTCTTAATGGCGTTGTAGATTTTTTCTTATTTATATGTAGCATGCCATCCTTGTTATTTCCACACATACATTCCAGCCACTCCAGTGAAGAAACTCATAAATCATTGAAGACAGTACGTTTTATCGGACATATTTTAGACAAAATTAATAAGCAAAAAAACGTGATACTGCCAGATCTATATAAAATAAAAATTATTACAACAATATGAACAAAGTTTATAAGGAGGAAACTATAAAGCAAAAAAATATCTCGATGTAAAGGAGCTTTTGATTCTTTTCTAGAATTGTTATTATGAAATAAATTCATCGAGTTTATATGCAAAACTTTGTTTCGGATTTTCCTTTGGGTCCTATAACGCATGAATATCCATTTTGTTAATGATAAAGACTGATGATAATGATTGATGAAAGATTTAGTTCCTCTTCGTCACCTTTTTTCAAGGTCGTTTACATCTCTATAAAAAAATCGGCATTAAAGTTTCCAGGGCAAGAAAAAACATTTGAACTAACTAAACCAATTTTTTTTCAGAATGCAAATCGAAAATTTCCCTCTGAGAAATCACTATTTGTCAAAATTATTAAAAATCAGAAAAAACACTGAAAAGCTAGTTTGGCTTTCAATCTCTAACAAAATTGCAAATTGTTGTCGCTAAGAGCAGGCAGAAGCACTCATACTTTAACATAAAATCGACGAAGTGAAAACGCAACAACAACAACGGAGTAAATATGTTAAGAAATATTCCTACAATGCGCTATCTCCCATTATCAGTCGGTAAAGAGTCGTTGTTGAGTAAGCATCTAACGGGATTATATCAATATTTTCAATTTATTAGAAACAAGTAAGTGAAACGCTTAAAATTCTCGTAGTTATAAAATAAAAAAAAAAACTGTGTGGTTACTGAAATTTCGAATGCAAGCACAGGAAACTAGCCTAACTAAATAACGAAATAATCTTTTTAACTTACGTAGTCATATCTAGAAAACTGTTCGACCTTTACCAGAGGCTAGAGGTCATCTTCGTCAACGCGGCTATATACACAATAATTAGTGATAGTAACAGTTAATAAAGAATGAACCAAAATGGAAATGATTTAAAGTTGTTAATAATTTTACAATATTTATGAAAGCACTTAATTTTACTGATATTTTCTTCTACAATTACTTGTGTCGGCGAAGATTGAATATTAAATTAGTTTTAAGCAAGAAGAAGCACTTCCATATGATTTGTAAGGCAATGCCATAGCAAGAAAATGTTGATATTTGGAGAGTGGAACGTAAACGAAGATAGTGGTAAAAAATTTCAAGTTGCCCTTGAATTATCCTTTGTTATTTTTTACTTGACCTTACAAGGGCGCTAAGGACACTACCATGAAAACAATGTGAATGTACAGTGGGGGCTTCAAACGATTATATGTTTTTCTTTGCTTGGATATTTGTAAATACACCCAAAATATATAAAAAAGGCGATGGGAATGTATTGCTGATTGCATTTATTCTTTTTTTTTGTGGCTAAGTTGGGCACTCCGCCATGCTTTACTGAACATGGTGAACATATTCAATTCTTTTCTTTAGAGGCGCACATACTTGTACGTCGCAGAATGAGCAGGCTGATTTTAAGAATCTATCATCATTTTCATTGCCAAATTATGCTTGTCACACTGTTCTTTTCCTTTCAGAAGCAACATGCCTATTAAGTCAATCCACGCTCGTCAAATATTCGATTCCCGTGGTAACCCGACTGTAGAGGTAGATCTTTGTACCGAGTTGGGTTTATTTCGGGCAGCCGTACCTTCGGGCGCATCCACTGGTGTTCATGAGGCCTTGGAATTACGCGACAAGGAAAAAAATAATTATCATGGCAAAAGTGTACTGAAAGCAGTTTGTCACGTAAATGAAATTATAGGTCCCGAGTTGATCAAAGCCAATTTAGAAGTTACTGAACAAGAGAAGATTGATGAGTTCATGATTAAATTGGACGGGACCGAAAACAAGTCCAAATACGGAGCAAACGCCATTTTAGGCATATCCTTGGCTGTCTGTAAAGCTGGGGCTGCTAAAAACGGTTTGCCTTTGTATAAGCATATTGCCAACTTGGCCTCCATTAAAGATATTGTATTGCCTGTTCCTGCCTTTAATGTAATTAATGGAGGTAGTCATGCTGGTAATAAGCTGGCTATGCAGGAATTTATGATTTTGCCGACTGGCGCATCCAGTTTTACAGAAGCAATGAAAATGGGTTCTGAAGTTTATCATCATTTAAAAAAGGTTATTAACGATAAGTTTGGCTTGGATGCCACGGCAGTTGGCGATGAGGGCGGCTTTGCTCCTAACATTCAATCTAACAAGGAAGCTTTATGTTTGATTAAAGATGCTATAGAATTGGCTGGCTATACGGGTAAAATTGAAATAGGCATGGATGTGGCTGCCTCCGAATTTTTCAAAGATGGTCAATACGATTTGGATTTCAAAAACCCGAGCAGCGATAAATCTAAATGGCTTTCCCCTGAAAAGTTGTTAGGTTTATATCAGGAGTTCATTAACGAGTTCCCCATTGTTTCGATCGAGGATGCTTTCGATCAAGATCACTGGGACGCGTGGAGTACGATTACTGCAAACACTAAAATACAAATTGTCGGCGATGATCTTACGGTTACCAATCCCAAACGTATAAAAACTGCCGTGGAAAAGAAAGCATGCAACTGTCTATTGTTGAAAGTAAATCAAATCGGTACCGTTACCGAATCGATTAAAGCCCATTTGCTGGCCAGGGAAAATGGCTGGGGTACTATGGTATCCCATCGTTCCGGTGAAACTGAAGATTCATTCATTGCTGATTTAGTAGTGGGCTTATCCACCGGCCAAATTAAGACTGGGGCCCCGTGCCGTTCGGAGCGTTTAGCCAAATACAATCAAATATTACGTATTGAAGAAGAGTTGGGTTCGGCTGCCAAGTACGCTGGAAAGAATTTTAGAAGTCCCCTTTCACCTAAGTAACTAAGCATATCTTTGTAGCACACAAAGACTCATTGTCATCGATTTCGAGAGATACTTGATGACATCTGTTCTTCTTATTTGATTATTAGCATCAAACATTTCTTATAAAAGCCTCTGCCAGTGCATTAATTATATTTTATTTACTCTTAAATTTAGTTATCAGCTTGTCTTGGTCAAATTATAATTCCATCATAAAAAACTTACAGTTATGATAAAAACATTTGTAAAGGAACGCACAAAAGCTGATTTTTTTTTTGAAAATTTTTTAAAATAATAAAAGAAAAAGTATATACACAAAAAATGAATATAATTTTAAACATATTTTGCCTTTTTATTCACATATTTGTACCGTTTAAAGTGTGTTAAAAATATATTGTTTATTTTGGATTGAATAGTCCACCTTTTTCCACATTAAATATATTTACAAAATTACACATATGAAGATGTAGTATAAAAATTAAATTTTATTTTATTTTTAAAACAATATATGATACAAACTTCATTAAAAAAAAAAAAAAAAAATTATTTCGTTTTTTTGCAAATACAACAAAATAAAATGTCTTTCACGTATAAATATTATTATTTCAGTACAATATAAATAGTAAAAATATATGTTTTTTAAAGTGCGAATTCATTTCATATGTTACAAAGCATTCCAAAAAAGCAACTTTGGATTTGAAAAACATCAGATGAATGTAGGAGAACCTAAGAAAGTAAAAATTATTCGTCCTTTAACTTGTGCGTATGCTTCGGTTTTTAGTTTTGGTTTCGTTACCTCAGTAATTATTACAAAAGTTAAGGGGAAAAAAGACAAAACGAATACATACAAAGTTCCATTAAAATAACTTATGTTTCTTTTTAAGTTCTTGTTTCTTCCAAGCCGGCAAATCATCAAACTCCCAGAATGACATATGAAACAAGGAGACAAAGTCATCATGGGTCAGATGAACCTGCAAATAGACAAATTAGTTTATAAATTATTGCACTGTTCAATGGCTGCAGCGAGCAGTGATGCTACTTTTTCTCTTTGAAATATAGAAACGCATGTATAATTGACTCTCTATATAATTCACTCTGGCTTTTTAAATTTTGGAATTTTTATTTTAGAGCTACGAGTCGTATCTTTCTCTCGGAAAAAGTGATTGAACTATACATAAAGGGGGCGGGCAACATATGTATGAATTTGAAATTGAATCATTTATTTTGAAAGTGGTGGAGCGACTCTATTTTTGAAAAAAAATGAAGATAGCGATAGCTACAGATAAGCCTTTACCTGTAAACAATTTATGGTTAAAACAAGTAAAAGCATTATAGTCCCAGCATATAGTCCCAGTCAAACAAAAGTGTGGCATATTAAGAAGTCGAACATAACTATTTCCTATGTCGCTTGTAGTAAGGGTACCTGAAAAGCACGTTGGTGCGAAGGGACATAAGAAAAAGATGCCTTCTGTAACATTAACCGATTCAGACTACAATCGTGAACCGATTTGAGCTTGCCCACCTGATGTCCATCCACTGATGTTTGTATTCAATGTTTAAGTCACAATTTTGCAGATATTTTATTTATCAGGTTCACTGATATGCTTTGGCCTCAGCCAAAAGCTACGCAAAATTGGACTCTTTTTTGTTGTCATCGGCCATATGATAACGTAATAACTTTTAAAACTGTGATATGGAAATATTTTCTGTAACAATAATTCGTCATCTTAAGTGGTTTTGGAAAATACCATGGAGTGGGACGGGTTAGGATATGAACCCCTCAGCAAAAGTATTATAATTAATATTATATGATGAAAGTTCGTCCAACGTGGTTGATATTGACTTGACATATAAGCTTACTATGATAAGCTTACTATGAAAATAGATAGGCATGCGTTTCCGATCCCTTTCTTTGTAAGGGTTCTTATAAAAAAAAAAAGTCTTCATATGGCAATAAAGTACAATTTTTGATTGATTTGGTTTATGGCGAAGTCAGGAAAAGAGTTGCATTAAGGTAAGGCAGGATACTTAATACTTTGTCTTACCCGTACGTCTAACGTTTTAACTTTTCATACTTTTGTTCGTAAAAGTAATCCTAGAGTGTTTGTTTGGCATTAGTTTACTGACCGAATATGAATAAGTACATCCAACTTCTTGGTGCGTAGTTAACAGTGCGTCATAGTAAAGGAATTTTTTATAGATTTTCAAAAAATAGGTGCTATCGGTAATCAAAAAGATTTTTATCCACAATAAAAAAATGTCGTGCAAAAGTGTTTAAAATGATCTTCAAGTGAAAGCAAACATTACCATATCCTTGTTGTTAGTTTTCTCACCTCTCGTTTTAGTGGATTTATTTCTGGAGGCAAAAATTCAATTTCTTGTTGTAATACAGTTATCGGGTATTTTTGATGACGATCGAAATCTTTTTGATTATTTAGCAAAGCAGGCGGTAACTTGGCATTAAAGCATATATTACTGCCATTACAACCATTTGTAAGGGGGGCTCCCATATCGGCTGATACGGCGGCCATTATCTGACGTTTATTTATATAATTAACATAATTCTGCGGCAGAAAAACAAAAGAAAGGATTTCGCAACTACTTTACTTATACGATAAAAGCCACTTACTTGCCAATGCTTATAATTCCAGCCATCAAAAAAGCCTTTAAATATGTTTGGCTCATCATGTTGTCGTATAATGGCTACAGCCGAATTAGGCCGACGCGCCATCGGTACAGTTTCTAAATAATGCTGGGCTAAATTTAGGTATTTCTCTTTTTCGGATGCCGTTGAATATTTTCCTAACCATACATACGTCAAGATGCCTGCGTCCAATATATAGACGCTTTCAGGCGACAGATCTGATTGTTCGTAACCCATGATTTCCTGGCTGAAAAATTTACCACGCTGTGTCCAAACTAGAAACAGTTGGGCCTGCCAACGCGATTTATGCGTTGTTTGTAAGTACTGCATACTACCGCTCGCTGTCGCAATCCCGCTTAAACTACCATTAGTTATACCTTGCGGTGATAAGCCACTTGATGCACTGCCATTGCTCGCGGCGCTATTACAATTATTCAAACCATTAACGATAAGAGTTTGACTCATTAGATTGCTAACGGAAAGCCAAAATTCTCTGGGTTCTTTATTTTCCATTACTAAAGAGTTCTCTCCCAATACAGAACCGACTTTCTTTGCCATTTCACGAGCATCACCCGTAGAACTTTGACCACACCAAACCCATACATGTTCACTTTGCACTACATAGCAATCTTTCGAATTCAGATTATTCAAGGGGAGAACTTCGATCGCTTTTGCATTATAGGTCGCATCACCGAAAATTTTTAAAATGAAATGATCGGTCTTTTGCATATTTTGGAGAGCGTTAATATTATTGTTAGTGGTACTGTTGCTAATTTGAAGGAAGACTTTCTTTTCGTTATGCAGAATGATCAGTTTTCCTTCGAACAATTGTAAGAAATGCGGCGTTTCATCGAATTCATTCATTTGCACAAACATATTCTTCTGGGCCACATTTTCGAAAAGATTTTTGGCGAACTTTTCGGCTTTACTCGTCACATCAGCAGATGCCTCAACGCCATTCCATTGGAAAATTACTTGTTTGACACCTACACTCTCCGAATCGCTAGTATTCATAGAATTACACTGTTAAAGAAAATATAATTTCAGAACTTTATTTTGAATATAGAACTGCTTGTGTCACTACTCACCACTACAGAATACTGCACCACATATGAAGAAGTAGTTATGAATACAGCTGGCTTGTTTGCGGTTACTTCGATGACCTGGTCCTTGACGATGCGAAAGATTTTACGTTCGCCTGTACCGTCGTCGATAAGTTGAGTGTCGGCCGCCATTTTCGGTCGTTGGCATAGAGTTAACGAATCGAATTTACCCAATACTGTAGGCGAAGGTTTTAAAGAAAATTGTGAGTCGCCCGAATCTGAATGCCAAGAAGGAAAGAGACGCATAAATTCCATCGGCTCATGACCTTCAGTCACTCGAATCACAGGAGTGTTATGAGGATATTTTTTCTAAAATGATTAAAAGCGAATGTAATTACTTTGAATAGTTTATACACTTTCCGTCCTTTGGCTTACCTTTTTCACGAATGCTCTACCGTTACCCAAAGCGCCCGTTTTCTCTTGTTGCGGTGCTTGATTACCCACCCATAACCATACACCTTGCGCAATACCATCTAAAACAAAAACTGTCGATGAATCGTTTAAATCCTCTTTAGTCGGTATGACTACATCCAACTGATCCAAATGCAAACGATTGTTACGATAACAACATTTGTAGATTTTCATTTTATTGCAAATTGTTTTCTCAATCATAGATGAACTCTGACATACCACCCTTTGGTTTAGTGGTAAAAATGAATTCCATTCTCTTTTCTGTTTTTCGGGCATCGATTGTTCATAGCCATCGTCGACAATCATTATGTCCTCCGAATTTACACGGTGTGTATTGGCCAATTCAATAGCGTGGCGGCGTTCAATGTTACTGCTAGAGCGACCAATCCATACGTAAAACTGTTGAGCGGTATTCAAAAACATTATATGATCGGCTCCAAAATGTTCCCACGAAATTGACTTCATTTCAAAGCAACGTAAAAAATGTCGACCATATAACTGATATAAACGATTAACGTCCGGCGAATGCAACAGAAGACCCGATTTTATACTAAAGCAAAGTAAATTAAAAGATAAGCGATTAAAATAATTTGGAATACTCACACATACAAATACATGCATATGTGTATAACGTCACAGCATAATATACGTACAGGTGTGTGTGAAGTGTGTGTGTGAAGTGTGTGAAGATATATACTTTTTTGTATATATTTTTAATTATTACAACTTACGTTATGCCCGCCTTGAAGTAGGACAGAAATCGTGGACTTTCGTTGGCTTGGGTTTCCCGATATTCCGTGGCTGTGTTACTAAAATAAGAGTCCAGCTCTTGAATTTTATGAGCCACATTTGAACGTTTCTGTTCTGAAACATTTTCTCCCAGCCAAAAATGTATGAAGCGTTCTACAGTGCTGCTGGATTTTACTTCACGCGTCTATATCGAAATCAAGTAAAGAAAATACTAAGTTATAAGCGAAAGATTCTTTTCGAAAGTATTATCTTACTATGGTGTGTTGATTCACATAACCGCCTACTGGACTGGCTGCATATATAATGTAGGCACAGTCATCGATAAATATGCCATATTGTGATTTGGGTTCCGCCTCTAAGCGATCTTCGTCGATTTTCCAAACGTGAAAACAAATAGCATTTTTCGGTATCTTACGGAATGATGCGTCCACTTTAATATCAGATATAGAATTGGAGTGGGCCTCCTATAATTAAAATGAAGAAAATGTCTCTTCAATAATTGATATGAAATTCTTGATAAATTTTTGGTAAGAAAGTCTTGAAAGTTCAATGCTTAGAATAATTGACTTACTAAGCAGATCGAGAATACTTTTCTTCATCGTATTCTAATAAAAACATATTCTCTATAAACATTTATACCCGATATTAAATTAATTGTTTTTATAGATCGCAAGATGAAAATGCATTCGAAAGTCTTACGTTCGTTTGCGAATACATACTATAAGCTATGGTTGATGTGTATTTTTAAACTTGATCTGTGGCGAATTATTATAACAGCCAGGTTTCACCTCTTTAATAATTTAGAATTTTAAGTAGAATAGTCGGAAGTGACACGAACATAATTCATTGGAATATATAAAAAGGTGTCACAAAATTCACCCAAGTTTTGAATTTGCCGCCATTTTGCAGCCGAAAGCTTAGGGTTAGTAAAAATCGAGCCCTACACGAGAGAGCAACGCGTTTTCAGGGTTGGAAAATATTTCGAAAATTACGAAAATTTGAAGACCCCACTTAACTTGGTCGTGAAGAGACTAATTGAAAAATTCAGGAAGATTGGATCAGTTGGTGATGCTAAACACGCTGACCATCTAACATCAATGCGTTCAAATGATAATACCCCAGTAGTGCGGAAGAGTGTTGGTGGAAGCCCAGACAAGAATTGCTATATACTCAATGAAGACCTCCGTCCCCATGTCAGTTGACACAAGAACTGCAGCCTAATGATTGCGCACAGCGATGACTGTTCGTTGAGTGGATTATTGCACACTAATAAGTGAATGTTGATATTTCGAGAAAAATCATCCAAAGCGAGGAACGTCATTTTCATCTTCATGGTTTTGTTAATCGTAAAAATTACCTCATTTGGTGGTCAAAGAAACCACATGTGATTGTTGAAAGTCAACTGCATCTACATGTCACTGCATGTCACTGTTTGGTGCGGATTTTGGGCTGAAAGCAGCATTGGACCGTACTTCTTCGAAAATGAAGCTAGTCAAGCAGTGACTGCTACTGGGGGTTCATATCGCGCTATGATAACCTAATTCTTTCTGCCTAAATTGGATGATGTTGATGTGGACGACACGTGGTTTCAACAAGACGGTGCAACATGCCATATATGCCGTGAAACAATTCAATTACTACATGAGGCATTCCCTGGGCGTGCCTTCTCGCGTTTCACTGATCGGAATTGGTCCTCTAGGTCATGTGATTTAACAACATTGGATTTCATTTTATGGGGTTATTTGAAGTCAAAGGTCAGTACCCACAAGACCAAAACCGTACCACATGTACCTTGAAGGAGGGGATTTGACGCTATATCAGCGAAATTCAATCAGATTTATGGAAAATGCCCCGGAAGGTTTCGATAAAAGAGTGCGTATGTGCCAACAAAGCCATGGAGGCTTTTTGCTCGATGTGCCATTCCACACATAACCATGTCCTAAACGCATTATCATTCAATAAAGAAATTGTGATTCTTTTTAACTTTAAAATTTTGCATAAATTTTGGGAAACGTTTTATAAAAAAACAATTTTTCATATTTTATCTGTAGCATGCCAAAGCTGGGCTTTCAATTTCATTGTGCAATGCGGGGAGTGTGTGGAAATTTTAAAAATATGAAAATGTTATAAAGATTTTATTGCTGAAGTCATCATATATTAGACTTAGAATGATACAACATTTATCATCATCATCATCATCATCATCTTGGCTGTCAAGAGCATTTAAATCATTTACCGCGCTTTAGTTTTGTGCATAAAAAACTATTAATGTTGCACAGCGTTTGTCAGCGTTATTATCGTTATAATCAATCGTAAAGTAAGTTCAAAATTCTAAGTGTCGTGAGCGATATTAAATGCATTTATACGACTAAATACGTGAAGCGTATCATTATCATTGTTGTCATTTAACGGATGTACGTGTTTTTCATCACGTCATGATGATAACGTACGGATTCCTTCATTGCTCATAAAGACTTTTACGGTTAAATGCTAACTGAAATAAAAATGTTACTAGAAAACCATAATGTTCTTGATAGAAAAACAATTTTTAATTTGTCCGAGTGATAAATGTTAAGGAAACGAATTGTGTTACAAAATTTTATTAATTGAAATGCGTAACTTTGATCTGAGATATTCGAATAATGCAGTTTGTTCAACTATGTCATTCTTCTTTGTATAAATTTCACATATTTCCTGAATCTGTCAGACATTATTTATTTCCTAAAGAATAGCTTCTAATACCAATCAGGTTGTCAAAAAAGATAACGACTAACTACTTTGTTCCGCTTGGCTTTTAAATGGTACGAATTCGGAAAGCTTACAAGGGAAAGGTTCCTTAGCGTTCTGCCTACTGTTTCAATTAAGTACACCGAATTTTTTTTACACGATTTTACAAGTGAAAGGTTCCTTAGTGTTCTGCCTACTCTTTCAACTAAGTACACCGAACTTTTTTTACACGATTTTGAAATAAAACAGTTCACCAATGAGAACAAACACGCTTTCATTACACGAATTTTTTGGTCCAGCACGAACCCAAAAAAAATATATTTTTTTAATTCCAATTTTAACAGTTTCTTACATAAACTTATGCATACAGCAATACATTTAAATAAATGTGATCGGAATTCAGTCGGTTTGTGCCTGCGCATGTGCTAGAGACTTGCTCTACTGCTACTAGGTCGTTAATAACGAACGAAATTCTTCACTTAAATCAAACCCGACAGTGTGCCAGATATACCCGACATACCTACTGATGATAGCATGTTTGATTCAGTTCGTAAGTGCTGTGATTGAGCAGCGATGAGTAACTGGGAAAATGGTTGCATGGTGCATATACACATGTTTCACTGTACACTTATTTGAACTGGTTCTTTGTGAGAAAAATGAATGGTTTTTGTTCTCTAAATATCATAATAAGGATTTCATTATTACTTTTTTTGCACGGTTTTTTTATCTTACAGGATTTTTTTGAAGTTGTCAAACAAATCGCCAAATTTACCATATGTCGCATGTATTTTTTACACGACTTTTTTTGCACGCAGTTTTAAGGAGTGCATCTACAGTATAAAAAAAGAATTGGATATACTATCGACGGACGAAATGGACGAAATATATGTTACATATGCAATCTCTTAACGTGATTTCGATTAATGTCCGTAAGGAAACTCTAAGAAATCTTGCAGATAACCAGCAGAATAAAGCTGAACGAATTTAAAGAACAAAGTTGATACAAAAATTTTTTATTTAAATGAAAATGAAGAAAAGCGGAATGCAAAAAGGAGATGGATGGCGGATCTGCCAAACTTAGTAGTTTTACTTGCAGTTAAACTTAGTCGAAATAGTTTTCTGTGCGTGCTTTTAAGAAACAATGCTTACAAAGAATTGCAGATTATGCAGAGCTGCTCCGATTACTGATACAAAAAATTAGGATTTCTGTTGTCAATATTTATTGCGTTTTGATACAATCGGACTGTTATAATGCTCTAATGGCTTTTTACTTTAAGTTTGTTTACAAATAAGACGCTGAAGTAACGGTCCTTTACTCTACCAAAAAAATGTTGAAGATCATTGTTTAAGGAACACAACTGGTAGGCATACGATCGTTACCGACCGATAAATTGGAAAATTTACAAAGTAATTTCCTTTGTGGAAATAGTTTTGCCAAGTCTACCTGTAGCGCAGATATGAAGTATCGAAGCGATCGTGCATTGTTTCCATCACTTCTATCACACTCTGTCTTATAGACAGTAAAATTTACATGATTACAATATCTGACTATCGACTCACTTGGTATGTGATGTATTTGAGCATGCGTGTAGATATTGTAATCTTCAACTTATTACATACACAGAGCTATAAGTATGAAATTTTCAATAAGCCAGCGTGGGGAAGACATAATCATAATAATTACTAATAAAAAGAGAAACGTGTAGAAAAGAAAAGATGAGTCCACTTTCCATAGATAGGTAGTTAAGATTAACGTAAAACGTTTATCGTAAAAGAAGTAATAAAGATTTTATGGCGAAAGAGAGGATACATCAGAGGAGCGACATTTCATACCATTTTCCACTAGCGAAAGAAATAAGAAATACTAACCAACAATATAAAGAACAATTAAAAAAGATATAATCACCGAAGAGGAATCTCAAATATCCTTCTCTTAAAGTACATGTGTAAACGTTAACGAGATAATTTTTGATTTAAAAATTTAGACTAACATGAGCACGATAACTATTTGCACGATAAAGTAATGATCGGCTTATTTTATAGTTTTTAAGCTGTTGATGGAAATAATTTGAAAATTTCTATTTCTCGAAGTTACAAAGGCGGCGGCGGAATAAATTGGTAAGTGCAACATTCATTCACCGGGGCGCCAATCTTAATAAGCCGAGTAAAAGTTAAGAAAGATTTGTTTTGAGTTTAAAAGAATATGCAATGGAAAGCCTACGTCAGTGTAAATTATTTATACAGGTTTGGTTTGATATCCAAGACTAAAATGGTCGTCTCTAGCAGTTATAATTTCTCAATCTTTATATTTCCTGTTGATTTTATTTTCTTCTTATCAGATTTTCAATTGATCCCTTCTTGGAGTTTGCATATCTCCTTCCTTAGGCCTTAAACTTAAAAAAAAAGCAAGTAAAAAGGGTACGGTGTCGTACATTGCTTCCCTTAATACAGAGGAGAGAGATGAGAGGTTGAATAGCGTTCGTCAGTAAAAAATCTGAAAAAATCCAACTAGTAGATGGAGCATAAGGAAACAAGACAGCCAGACGGACAGACGAATTTAGCGGTATCATAAAATGTGGGTCTAATTCAAGTTTTTCTGGGTATTGCACACATTCGTACAAGCTGTTATATACCCCTGTAGAACAAGTGGTGTAGGGTATAACAAACAAGAGATGCTATTCATATATATATATATATATATATATATATATATATCTTGTAAATCATAGCAAATAATAAAATTTACCGCGAATTTTAATAAAATATTGAATTAATACTGCAGCGTACGTTGTTGTACGACTAACTGCTACGCGTCTTTCAGTTGAGTAATCAAAAGAAGCCAAAAACAAGATAGAAAGTTACATTTACTTTTCCGCACATCTTTAGTATACGCCAAATAGAACCAATACATTGTAAATGGAAAATATATTATTAAACGTGGGAGCGTAAGTTGCAAGATTCGGATTAACGTAAGCAGGTTTAAGAACTATTTGTACCGGCTTTTAGATAAGCATTTCAGGACGGAACATTTTCTCACTGCATTTTCAATAGCTTCACAAATGCATGTATCGGATTTCAAAGTAATTTGGGGCGTGGATTCTATCGGATCATTCTTATTTTCAAATCTGATCTGTGGACAACAAGCAAGAATTCGTAGGCTATATATTTGGAACAATGCGCATTCCAATAACTAATCGCAGGCATAAGAATGAGCGATCACTATAAATTGATTAAATCGACTGCGAACTTTACGTTTGTCACACCATCTAAGGCTGTATTTAGATTACATTTTACGTAGAGTTTCCATGCATTTCTGGCTGGCACGAATCCAGGTATTAAAAATGTCCCAACGTGACCTCAAAAACAAGCAAGGCTGAGACGAAGAAAATTCTCTATTACTTTTGTAAGATTCCTTAAGTATCTTGCGAATAGTGCGAAAGAAACATTTCCGCCTATCACGAAGAGGAAAAGGAATCCAGGGTATATCTATTTTTAATCACGGCTTTGACCTCTCTTGGCCTCAAAAAGAAGCAAGGCTGAGACGAAGAAAATTCTCTATAACTTTTGTAAGATTCCTTAAGTATCTTGCGAACAGTGCGAAATAAACACTTCTGCCTACCACGAAGAGAAAAACGAACCTAGTGCATACCTATTCTTAATCAAGGCTTTGAAAATGTCTCATCTTGACCTCAAAAAGGGGCAAGGCTGAGACGAAGAAAATTCTCTATTACTTTTGTAAGATTTGCAAAGTCTCTTGCGAATACTGCAAAAGAAACTTTTCTGCCTATCACGAAGGGAAAGAAGAACGAATCTACCTTTCTATACCTTTTCTTCGATCGCGATTGTTCACAAAAACGTTTTGGGAACATTACATAAGCGACAACAAACTGTGTAGGAATACACGTTTCCGTAGCGTATAAAAGTTACAAAACTTTACACACATTTCCTATTTACACTTAAAACATATGAGGAAAAAAAGTTGGAGAAGGGAAAACGGATTTAGAGTAAATGAAGTTGAACGACGAAAACCTGTTCCATATTTACACGTGCGCTAAACTAGTTATTAGGACGGTAACAGGTCGAGAAGCAGAGACAGCACCAACCAACCAAGAATAACTAAACAACTTGATTGAAAATGTGTTACTAAACCATTTCAAATGTAATTACGTTTAAAGTGCTCTCCATTCGATGGAAATTGATGACTGACTCGACGATGACGATTGGCATTGAAAGTCAAGTTTTAAAATTTTCAAATAAATGCACAGTCATGTAAAAGTTGTCGCCTAATCTTTTTTGGCTTGTCGTTGTTGTTATTTTGTTTTTGTATTTTTGTGAACGATTATAACACTTTCCCAAAGTGTTTTTCTCCAATTCTTCTTCTTTCCTTTCTTTTTTTTACTATTACGTTTCTCACTCTAATCTACGACGACATTTCTCAATAATTACCATTTCTTTGGTGGTGATTTCCATTGTGTGCCTTTTGTAGGTTCGAAGAAAATCCTGCTAATAATTTCAGTCAAATTGTTGTTGCTGTTGCTGCTGCTGTTGCTGTTATTATTACAATTTCAAGCTTGCAATCGATAGGAATACTTTAACGTGAAGACATTTGTCATTCGTTTCGCGACTTTAACTAATCACTAAGTCAACGTTTATACCGACAGTTATAATTTTGGAATTTTTCATAAATTTTTTTTATTTTTCTAGTTTTTAATTGATCTTAAATTCCAATTAAGAAGACACTGAAAATTTTTGATCTAAAACTGTTTTCGAAAAAACCGTTTTTACAAAATTAATTTTTTTTCTTCGTTTTAAGAAAACGTCCTACTAAACTAGAGTAGAAAACGTCAAAAAAAAAAAAACAAAAAAAAAAAAAAACAAAGATAAGAAAGAGAAGAAGGAAAGCGGGAACAATAAGGAAAGTCAATGCCAGGGTTACATTTTATTTTGAAATTATTGGGAAGCGTTTTTTTTTTATTTGGAATATAAAAAAAAAAAAAAAAAAAAAACAGGAAAGATATTTCAATCCGAGTTTTCTATCTAAATGACGAAGAAACATTGTAACGGCCGATGCTTTTCTTAAACAAATTGTTTTCTTTACTCTAAAACCGTAACGAATATAGCGCGTTTTCCCAATCAAACCGTCATTCTGGTTGCAATTCAAAACACCAACTGTTTTCATTGCGCTGTTCGCTGCATGGTTTATTACCATTTTACTATCGCTAATACGGCCGCTCTTGTGTCTTGAGTCTCCCTCCCCTCCTTCTCCTGTTCTGTTTGCACAGAAAGACCAATTTGTTCGGTTTTCAGTTTCATACTCTCTTCTTGGTTCAGTTTTATGTTATTATCGAACTTGAATGAATTGAATTGAAAAGAAAATTCTCAACAATTCATTTTTTCAACTCTTAGTTTTTCTTATTATTATTTTGCTTTCCATCTTTAAGTTGAAGTATTGTGCCACTATTATGTTTATTCGGTTTATGTTAATGCCGGCGGTGAAAGGGGAAAGAAAACATTCAGTAATTTTACAACGATGTTAACACCGTTAATGTGTTCATGATTTTATTTGTGTACATATCAACAACGATCCGACATATATATACTAATTTTATCGTTCCGTTCGTAACTATGCACCAGAGAGTACATACATTTTTAATCGTCGTGGGATTTTCAATTAAATTATCCATACGTCCATATATTGTTCAACATTAAAACAATGATGAGCGCTGCATTTGTTTAGATAGAGATCTACGCTCATAAGCAAGATCAAATCATAAAATCGATTTGACCTCTCCGTAAAGAAAAGCATTAAAGCAATGCTTGGGAGATGGAAATTTTAAAATATTTCTTTCACTAGAAATTCATTAGCTGCAAGGGACCTCGTTCCAAAGTATTTCCAAAGTTTTTCTAATAAAAGCAAGAAAGTTCTTAAATCTCTGCTTAAGTGCCTCTCAATTCTGTTTCGATTCTAATTGTAAAACTGTTTAATGGCGCACTTTTATGCCAAGATTCAATTTAATATAGTGAAGGACGTATGCAATGACAGTTACGTAGTTTTTACTCTTCAGAGTTTTCCGGATCTTCAAATTAGTTGACTGACGCAACAAAAGGCTTAGTAAACTTTGCATATTTACTTAAGATGCCCGATGTCGCAAAATTTTCCTTCGGAATGATCTCGCCATTGGCCATCAATGGCGAGGTTGTGTTTTCGTCGTATTTGTAAAAGAGCTAAAGAGAGGCGTTTGTTGTTATTATATAATTTAAATAGCGGGACAATTATTTTACAACGACCTTACCTCGACATTAATGCCCATTATGCACATAAGATGCCATTTTAGGGAAATTTTAATGAAAAATTAGTTTAATTTCCTAACGTTACTGAAAGCTACTACCTACTACTTAGTGATTGTATGGTAAATTTATGTAATACAAGTTGATAGGAAATCCTAAAAGATCCTACGCGTAATACTCTCTCTGACCACACTAGACTTCTTTGGACTCCATCGCAAAACTTGAGTTCGACGAGTATACTCGTCATACACGGGATCGGCATGATATAAAATTACATTGTAATGAAACAACTTAACAACATGACTAGGATGCATGGACGGATCATGACGTATATCGTGGTCGTAACACAAAATCTTATACTTATTTTATAAGGTCTATGTTCGTCATGTACAATTAACTGGTTAAGAGGAAAAAGCGAAAAGATTCGATAAAAAGGAGAGCAGCCTTTAACATTCATATTTAATTTGAAAGCTTACAAGAGTCAGTCAAAGAAGGGGCTTACTCAGATTTAATAAAAAGATCTTTCGAAAAATAAGTATGCGAGATTCGTCTTAAACCGAATATATCTTCAGCTTCCTTTTCATCGCAAAATGATGATAAATCGATGGCTGCTGTAGTCATTCTTTGCTTATGATGCGCTAAGGCCGTCTTAATTCGAACGTGTTCGAACTATTTACGTTATGTACATTACGTTACCTTTTTCGAACTTTTTCGAATCGTATGCGTTACGTTTCTATGATAATTTAAGGTGCGCACATTGGTTACAATGTATATTTTTTATGTCTTTTATACGTTAGTAGTAAGTAGCACACATACTCTTTTCAAAACTTATAAAGAAATCGTTGAGGGCTTAGAAGAATAATCGAATACAACTGAGTCGAATCGCGATATATAAAGATATTAGGAAACACTATTAAAAAACCGGCTGTCTCTCTCTCTCTCTCTCTCTCTCTCTCTCTCTCTGTTTCTCCCTCCCACATGCAGTTTAGCCATTACGAAAGGATTGGAAATTGCAAAGTATGAATGGTTTCATGAGGATCTCCTAAAATTTTCAACTCAGGCATAAAATTACAAATTATTAATAATTACAAGTGATTACGACTTAAAAAAGTGTTAAATGCATACATGAACTCCTTTTGCTATATCTTATACATGCATATATAAATATATATATATATATATGTATATGTGTATAATGTTGGGTATATGTATTTAACGATGGAATAAACGCAAAAAAATTGACATTTAACACGCAAAAGTTTTGTTGTTTTTCAAAGCTTTTCTTTTCTTTTTGCTTTCAAAGTGAAAGATTATAATGACGCATTACGTTCACGCGAAGCGATGTGCTGGTGAATGCAATGCTTTCGTCAATTGTTGCATTTGAATAAAAGTCTCGCCAATTGTGAGATTTTGCTGCCAATGCCGGCTCTGTTAGTTTTCTATATTTTTTCTTTTTCAACATTTTGGCTTGCATCAAACGATTGTGACAACAACAAGAAACATTACGCTAAACAATAAGATCACTAAAGAAATTATATTCAATTCGTCAAGTGCTTGTGCATCGAAATTGACTTTCCTATGGCTGTGTGTAGCAATTTGATGATACGATCAAATTTTGATAATCTGAAAAGATAATTGTCACAGAGATAGAGATAGATAGAGATTTTGTCTAAGTTAAATGCAAATCTTTTCTTGTTACACATGTCACCCTAATATGGGGAACATGATAAAGTTTGTCATTATTTTTGTTTTCCTTCAAGGTATTGCTTGGAGAAAGCATTTATTTACTCAACGCCTTTAATGGAGATCTTCAATTTTCAGAAGGTGAAACACAAAGTAATAGTGAGCTGGGCATGTTCGCATTTATTTCCCAGAATAAATTTTCAATTAGTCATTATCCGCTCAAATATGTTCGCAATATTTCATGCAACTAAAAGAGTTACAGGATACTACAGGACTAAGCAACATAGTTAAGAAGCATGACTACCAAGTGCTAAAGGGTCAGTGCTTTTGCCAATACTGTGATTACGAATGACTTGAGTTTGTAGCTGTGGTGAGTGCTCGCTACATTACGGCATAATATTTATCGGTCGAGCACGCAGTCTTCACAATCGGCCGCAAATCTAGTCTAAAAACGTTCACGATCAGTCCACTAATAATACGTCACCAATTAACGATAATATTTTAATTCCAATTGGATAAATTCGTTATCGAATACTATAAGCGATCGTTCCTTTTAGGATATATCTTCGACTTTAAATAGAAGATACTGGGTATTTAAATGCACCGCGAGACGTTAGGTTTTCTCTTATTGTATGCGTATGAGTTTTCATATTTTCCTTCGCTCTTCCCCTCCGTCCGTCCACCCATAGTACAATTAAAGCCGAAAAGTCGCAACACTTTGGATAAAAAGCTGAAACTTGTTAAGAAAGTCGGAATCATAGAAACATCTCTTAAAATAATTATTCCCTACTCGTACTTCGCTACACCAACAATGAATGGGAATTTCATATTTTTGTTAGTTTTTTTCTTTCTTACATACGTGAATGCATATTTATTGCACTTCTTGTTCACAAGCGAATAATGAAAGATACACAGACGCTAATTAGAAGCTCCGTAGCTTAGCATGTTACTATAAGAAGATTTAATACCATCCTTCCGTACGCGCTTGCCTGTTTTTGTGAAAATCCACGGATGAAACCTTACATTTAGCTTCTTTTTTCTTTAATATGACCAATCCCTGGGAGGACGCTCCCTATTCGTGTAACACGGTGACTGCCAGAAAAAAGACAGGAAAGAGAAAGAAATAGGGAGTTGTTCGCCGCAGCCTAGAGGGTCTGTGGGCAATCGATAAATGTATGCGTGTAAAGGAGGGGAGGAGTGCATTGAGCACTCACTATAACTAAGACCAAGGGACCGCAGTTGAGATTTGAACCCGCGAACACTAACATGGTAGTAGCTCGAATGTTTAATGAGATCCTTCCAAAGAGCCCTTTTGGAGCGACTGCTCAAGACATGTGATGCGTCGTAAAGGGCAGAAATTTGTTATCCGTGGCGGGTAGATGAGGTAATGGTACGCTTTCCTTACAGTTAAGAAAGCGATATTTTGTACATAATCTTAATCAAGGACTTTTTTGGTACAATTTGCAGTTATTTCTCCGAAAGGCCATAATTTTAATCGGTCGGAAACGATCATCATCAATTGCAAGAACTATTATACTAATCTTAAGCTTGTTTGGAGTGGAAGAACGCCCGCTCTTTGGCTCTTTGGGATTGGAAAGGTATATCATGCGTTAAGTATTCGAAATTCGTTCCACGGCGAACTATAGATTTGTAGATTTTTTTCTTTTCATTTATTAGCGAACGTGACATATGTATTACAGTAAATTAAGCAATAGAAAAAACTTACGCACACACTCTCACTTGGGACGGGATATATGCTGCTTTTTGCTGTTGGTATTATTAAGCCAACTATACGTCAGACTTTGGTGAAAGATAATCTACGAGTGCATGTGAGTGTGTATTATGCACAAATATATATACATACGTGCATGCACAAAAGTACGCACGCCTAAGTATTTAGCTTTTAATATGTGTCTGTTGCGGTGGCATAAATGGAGCAATTACTGTTTGTATGTTAAGAAAAACTAAAAGCAATAGAAAGAATAGCAACAACAAAGTATATAAACCTCAATCTATTTTATTTCAATTATGGTTAAGTAGTTAAATGCTTTCTTTTTAGCTTATTACACTATTCATTTCTCTTTACCTCCGCCTATATATTATTTTTGTACAAGTATGTATGTGTGTATGTATGTATGTATATATATATATATATATATATATGCCGACTTGGTTTACTTCATAGAGAGGATTTAATATTCTTGAATTTACATTTTTCATATCATTTCATTTCATCATAATTATTAATCTGCAAAATTTACATAATCTTTTTAACCATAAATAACAAACTTTAATACGAACATAAATTTTCAGTAAAAGGCCAAAAGCCTCATCTCATCTCAATTAAAATTATATAAATAATTTTTTTTCTTTGCTTTTTTGTGCGCAAAAGCCAGTGGCCGGTGCATATAATGATGATTTGTTTTTTGGCCGACTAAAGAGGAAAAGAAATAAAGATCATATTTAATAGTTGGCTTTAAGGCGAACAAAGTTTTTTCATCATTTCAAACCGATTTTTCTTCTTGTGATTTGTGGGCGCGTTCACAGGGCAAGTGCGGCCAATAATTTTTGAAATCTTTTTCGAAAATCATTTAAAATTCACAAGCGTTTTACTTTTCTGTCTAAATAGATGAGAAACATTTTCCAAATCCGTTTACGAGCAAATTGAAAATGTTTCTATTTTAAAGTTCCTCCATGTCGATCTTTGCAACTTTCCTAGAGATAGACACGGATAGTTGCACGTACATACTCAGCATACTATTTGGACCGTAGATTCTCTGGCAGATATTTTTTATTGTAACAAAAGTAATCACAATATGAGTATATTCTCAAGCGACATAATAAGGCTTATGTCATGCAAGAGAAAAAAAAAGTTGCACAATTTTATTGCACAGATTATTATTTGAGCTACTTCCTCTAAAGTATATATATATATATTTCGCCTTTATCCTACTCATAGGCACTTAATTGTGTATACAAATAAATGCGAAGATTTATTTACAGAATTTTTAAAAGAAAAAGTTTTTATAATTTAAGAAAATAAGTTTCCAAAAAGTGTAAAAATGTTTGGGAAAATGTAATTCTCAGCAGATGCAGTGATACGAACAGCAATAATAAAAAGCAAAATACAAACGAGTAAAAACATTATAGTGGGCCAGAACGCATTATTAGTTGCTCTACAGTATTTTACTTACTACGACTTTTCAAAATAGTGCATTATATGAGTAGTGGATGGTAGCGGATGATGGTCCGATCCAAATTATTTTCAATAGCATTCGATGTTGGATTTAAGTGGAATACAAGAGAACAAGGCAGGCAGACTGACGGACAGACAAGTTTAATTCGAATCAGAAAGTGATTCTGAATTGATCGGTAAAGTCCTTCATGCATGCTAGTTGCATGCATGCTTAGAAATTTAATATACCTTTGTATCATAAGTAGTGTAGGGTATAAAAATACGTTATCGACTTGTAAATCTTTTTATGAACACAGTTTCTCACTAAATGCGTCCATTGATTAAACTTAATGGATATAGTTTGAGAATAGCATCTGTGTTTGCTATAACTATATATGAAATGAGTTCCAAAAAACTAAGCAACTGGATGGTTGTATATCATGAAGTCCGAATCGTCGTGGGACATTATTAACTTCACACGAAATTCGTATCTTATTATGAAGTGTAAGATTTCGATTTTTGTTGTTCTTTGATAAAAGAAAGGCAAAGTAGTGATCACATATATCGTAAGTCGTATTGTTTTTTATTAGCTTTCTTGTTTGTGTTATGTGCTAACCTTTAAGCAACTAACAGACAATTTATAGTTGAGACAACGTTAGTGGTTTCATTACCTTTGATTTTACGAATAACACGTTTGGCATTGAAGTTCATGTGTTCTTCTTTGAAAGCTTTCTTTTCATATTAATTGATGTTTACAACTAATTACTACTTGAGTTTTTATTATCTAGTTTTCTTCTCGGTTTCAATCATTCCCGTATAATATAAACAAACACCATATATATATATATATAGATATATATGTGTCTGTATACTTCTTTAACTTCATTCGTTCTAATTACTGTCGCTGTGCTTCATTCATGGCCAATAATGATAATGAAATGGTTTTTTTCAGAAAACAAAATGTTCTTTTTCTGTTTATTTTTCTGAAAATCTCTTGTTCTCAGTTTAATTGTTTACTCATTAAAATGATTACCTTAACGAAAAGTTGATAAACGTTATGAAATTCACATCTTTTTTGTTTTTTTTTTGTACACGTTTGCATAATTGTAGCATTAAGTGGCATAAACGATAACTGTGTTCACACGTTGAAAACGTTTAAGAAAACTATATACATATGCAGTCAGGAGAGCACCGTTAATCAGGTCTATCCTAGTTTTTTGGAAACTTACTCGGCATAGACTGTTTTCAGTCTTCTCTCTCAGAGATCTCGTAAACTACATACATTCTTGATTTGTGTCAAATTCTGTGGCGATTTAGATATGTCTGCCTGCCAGAATATTCTCTTGGCTGCAAAATTGTTGATTCAATTAAAAACATTGAAAGGTTGCTATAGATAATTGGTTGCAGAACTCGCCTCTAAAACAACGTAAGGTGAAAACCTCTTCCTTTTTTAAAATACACACTATCACGTATACAATAATAAAAATTTTCATATGTATTCTATAGACGGCCGCATAGCAGCTCTATGCTACATTCACACAATTTTATAGAGTATCAAAGTGTCATTCTTTTGTCAAAATGTTGTCAATACGTAGAAAGAAGCTTCAGAGTTCCTATAAAAATCAATCAAATTTTCATGTTCTTCGGGTGTTTTTTTTTTAAGATAAACGTTCGGAAAGTACAAGACCGCATCGCACACGAATATAATTTTCTTACCTTCTTAGAATCAGTTTGATTTTCTTCTTTGAATACTTTTTACTGCTTCAACCGTCTAACTATGTTTTCCACAAAAGGGGCAATTTTAGCTTTACGCGTACCTCAATATTACAAGCAGAAGCTGTTTCAAAAAGTATGGCATTATGCCTACGATTTTATTTAAATTTGTTGCCTAAAAATTGTTGCATTTCATGAAAAAAGTTGAGGTCCTTTGCAAAAATTTCTAGGCCCGTAAGCTTCAAGCGAATCGTCATAAACAGACTCTGGAACTAAGTGGATTCCTCTAAATGTAGCCTCAAAATTTTAGTGATGACAGATAGACAAGTTTAAATCGGTTCAGTAAATGATAGGAAATGCGACGATACAATAAGCGCTGAGTTTATCTTAAGTTCTTCTGGATGTTACTACATCCACACAAACGTAATAAATCTTGTACCGCAAGTAGTGTGCGGTAAGAGTAAGAATCTTAGGCATATAAAAATGGGTTTTTAAAATGGCTTATATGGGACGAGACTCAGAACGTGTGCTGCCATGGTTCAAATTTATTATAAATAACTTTTTTCCAAAGAGCTGAATAATCTTCACTTGATTTTCTTCTAAAATGCCTTAATATGGAAGCGGATCTACTAAAGTAATCCCAATTTGGCGAAGTAGATTTATATCGTAAATCAGTACTTGAAAGCATTTTCGATTTTGTTCCCATAAAAAATGCCCCAGGATTACTTGAGAAAGAGGTTAAAAATGTTGCTATCTCATCCAAATTTTTCACCTCCACACATTTAGTAAAGTAAAATAATATTTTTGATCGACTTTTAAAAGAAAAATTTTTGTTCATATAGGGACTTTTCCAAAATTTGCTTTATCACAGATTTATTGTTTTGAAAATTGACATAAAATCTTAACGCATTCCGAAATTTCGAAGCCAAACAAGTGTGTGTTGTTATTTGCTTCATTTTGGAAGTTTAGCCATTCATTTGCCATAAGTTCCAAGTTTAAGAAAAGGGAAACCTGAACAGTGGGTTAGTAATTAAATGTATATTTTAAAAAAGGTTGAGAGATTCTCGCAAAGTGATAAAAAATGGGCTAAACCTAAATAATCAACTATACTAGGGATGTTAAAAAAGCAGCAAGTATTTCTGAATCAATGGATTCTGTCCATTATTTGATTTTAGCAGAGCGCGGTTGCAATGTGTGTGATTTAGACTACACTAGAAGTATGTCTATTCAAATGTCAAAAGGTTATCAAAGTTCGAGGATTTATTTTCCAATAAATGGCTGTAGAGTCGTGCAATTTTTGTGCTATTAATTATATCCAACCTGGCTTGTAAACGTCGATGGTTCGTAGATAATCCAATCAAAAGTAATTGCGCTTTAAAAATAAGGCAAAATTCATCACGACCGACTTTAAACTGGCCAGATGTTTAATTCCACTTTTCACCATCAGCAATTAATGCGATTAAAGCGCTCAATTATGTTTGTCTTAATAGTAGACGGCAGGGTCTACCGTCATGAGAAAGCTCACTTTTTCTGAACTCATAAAAATTTATAGAGCATGGCTGCTCAGACATTTCTCCCAACGACCGCCATTTCTAAGCATCTATCTCACTTTTAATTGTGTACGGCTAACTTCATAAGAGGCCTATTAAAGTCACTTCAGAGAGACTAAATTTTTCAGCCCAAACTCCCTGCAGGGATAACAAAATGATTTTACCAGAAAAATGACATAAGTGTAACGATCAACAGAGCCCCTACATGATTTAGTAAAATTCTCTTAAATTATAAGAAAATTTTGTTAGAATTTTAGTGAAAAAAAGCCATGAACTTATGCAGTTAGCAGAAAATATGTAAAATAAGAAAACCATTAAAACGTTTAGCGCCGTATTTGTTATATTTGGCTTAACACAAATTTCAGTTACTTTTTTTCACTCTTAGTTCAATATTTAGTCGGTTACAAGAGGCACAAAGGCTTTAGCATGGTTTAGGCAAAATCGCTTTTGCTTCTTGTTCAATTTTACAAAAAAAAAAAAAAAAACACTCATTTTAGCGGCAACATCTCTTGCATCTCGAAAAAATTTTCCTCAAAAAAAAAAAGAAAGAAAAATCCTAATTTTAATTGCCGTATATATGGATATGTGATATAAGAAATTATCGGTTAAATGAACTCAAATTGCGATTATTACATGTTTTCGCACCAACTGCCCCAGTGCTGGGGTATATTAATTGTATCATGGTGTGTGCTCATAAGTATAATTTGTTAGGCAGTTTGAGGCTCTGAGACCGTTTATGATCAACTCTTTGCCTTTTTGTGGGTCTTTGCCGGTTATTTTTTTTTTTTTCGCCCCAATCAAGCTAAAATATGCAAAATTTCGTTTATTTTATGAAGGTCTTGGTTAGTTTCGCACATCAAGCTTGGAAATAGCTTTCTGCTTATCCGATATATTTGTTATCCCCTGGGCTTACAATCCATAGAAATTATACAGAAAATAGAGAATATAAAAGTTGGCAGCCTTATAACACTCCCCCTCACTTACGATGAATAGGGAAATTTCTATAAAATCGTTCAAAATTACATTTCTTGGAGACTCGCTACAAAGCTAATACTAAATTTCTTAGTTAAATAAATAGTGATAAACACTTTCATCCATTGAATGGAAAACGCTTTAATAAAATGAAGCGATTGCAAACACATTTGTGTGCAAATTATAATGAGTTGAAGTTCAGACATTTTTCTAGTGAAAGAAAAATAAAAGAAAAAATTTTACTTCAATGTTTTTAAAGATACATTTCAATAACTTTTAAATAGAGGAAAAGTTATCTAACGAATGTATGAAAAATTTCAATAAACAATAAGACGAGAGACAAGGGAAAACTCCACACTTTGCAGGGAAAATATTTCCTTCTTTTTTTGTTTTTTTTTTTTTTTTCAAAACCAATTTTACAACATAGGAAGGTTTGTTAAGGGAAAGCGCTTCGCAGCGCTTCAATTCAAAGATGTTTGTATGGTAAACTTGTTATATAACTCACCTGTTTTAGAAAATTAAACTGTATTGCCGCCACAGACATTTGTATGTATGTTTCTTTTGTATTTGTTTTTCTTTTTTTTTTTTTTTTTTTCTCAACCGTTATATAGAGAAAATATTATATACACAAATACTGATTAAACCGCCGACACTTTTATTTGTGGTACATAAGAGTATCAGAATCCACTTGAAGCAAAGAGTAAAAGTGAACAAGAATTCATCATGAAATTAAAACGCATAAAACGGGACGTTTATAGGAAATAAATTTATTAAATTTTTTATTTTTTGTTTTTTTTTTTAGATTAAATAAAATGTTGTTTATCCTTCTTAGGCAGACAGCACTTCTTTTCATTTACACTTCAGTTTATTTAGCCGGCATTTATCCCTTTGATGAGCGCATCTACTTATTTACATGCTACCGTTTTGTTTAAATACGCAACCCAGACTGAATTTGAACTTATGGACACTGAACGTGTAGTTGGTAAAAAAAAAAAAAAAGGTTACTGTTTTTTTTTTTTTTTGTTGTTGTTTTTGTGTGTCTAAACTTTGGATTAAACAAAACAACACATTCACGTTTAGTCTGAACATCAGCTATTCAATGTTGTCATTTACCGGTGGTGGTTGTTGTTGCTATTGCTGCCGCTTTCATGTGCCTTCATACTTTTAGTTGATTTTTTTAATTTTTTTTTTTTTTTGCATTTTGAGTGGATGTCCAAAATTAGATTTGTTTTTGTCTATTATGGCGCTTTGTACGCTATTTCTTTTATTTTTCTCTCATGTTTTATTCTTACGTTAAACTATAAAGAGGAAGTTGTTATTGTAATATTTTAATTGGTGTTATTATTATATTATTGTTTTTATGTTACTGTTATTTGTTGTTGTTATGTTTGCATGAGACGTTTTCTCTTTCTCTTTGTCCACAGAAAATATGATGTCCGTATAGGTATATGCATGCAACAGACTGACTTTACGCTTCTATGTTAATCTAATGTAAAATAAATTTTCCATTTATTGCATTTTTTGAAAGTTTAGATCGAATTTACTCAATACAAAAGAAGATGTAGTAAATTTGTTCATTTCTTTGTAACATGAAAAAGAAAAAAAATACAAAAAAATTGATTCGTCGATGTCCATCCCATCCGTCATTTGGAAATTATCGAGTAAGTTTTTCGTAAGAGAGTTCCTAAGGTTGTAAGGTTGTATATGTCGAGTGGAATTGAATTATAATTTCTTTTCTTTAAATTTTTCTTTGCTTTTCATTTCCACTTCTTTCACATCTCGAAGCGTAGGCAGTAAACATCGACATTTAGAATATGCTATTTCATTGAAAAATAATTAGCGTATTTTTAGGAGACGTTTAAGTTCTCTGCTTCCAACCGTTGGTGAAACTTTTCGAAAAACATATGATTTCAAAACTAACATGTGTACCATCAAAGCTGATCAATTTCTATAGGAAGTATATGGTGAACATTCCTTACCCTAGCTAAGAGGTAGGGAGCGGTTAGGATGTTCTGAAAGTTAAACTCAAAAGGCGTTAGGAAGTTAAGCAAAAATGCGGGTGACGACGGAATCGCAAGCAATATTGGGATCTACGTTTATTATACGTATTGGAAAGAGATAAAGAAAATCTTTTAAAAATATTGAAAAGTATCGCCATTGGTTTGGAAGATGTCTAGCGACACTTTTAAAGATGCGAGCTATATGGAAAAATGGACCTATTACGAAAACACAAAAAGTCAGATTACCCGTTACTATCCGCAATCTATCCGGTTCCCATGCTGTTCTTTCTTATCACTTATTTTCAAGGACACCAAAACGGGTGGACCTACTTTGTTTATATTGGATTTTCTTTTTCTTTCAGCTATGTTTTCTTCTAAGGTCAATTGCGAAATCTTAACGTATTTACTAGGTTAGCTTATCTTTTTCATATGTAATGAAATATATTCTCATATCGTACACAAACAGTCGTTAGAACTCCTGCTTATTGTTAGTTTTTTGTCAACACACTTTCATCAATGAGTGAAGTTTCACCCTTAATTTTTTTAATATGAGTTTTTTAAGACTTAACCACAGAGAACAGCTGAAGTTACTCAACCGTGTATCCCTCTATAGCAATGCAACTGGTACTTTTGTAATGTTCGAATAAAGCAAAAAGGGAAAAAAGAAAATTGCATTCGCATTAGCTGGAACCTTGAATACCCTAAAGGAAACAGTTAGTAGTCTTCTCAATAGGACACGTAACCAGAACACGATCAGAATCGTTTATTGGGGTCACGCTTTAATTTTCAAATCAATTTTCTAACGGGCAGTTATGACAGATGTCACACGAAGGATATAAAAGCAGATGTGATTTTAGAAGCAAACAGTTACTGTTTATGCATCTTTGGAGCGCGTGTGCTTGCACTCATTGTCTGTCGCTACTTCTGAAAAATCAAATTATATTTCTCACATAGAATGAATAGTTTATGAAGTGGGATTACTATACATTTATACATACATTGTTTTTTGGATTACACATGACTTACTTATAAACCGCAAATTTTCTTTTTTAAATGCGGGTGAAACCTTTGTTGCCCTAAGGTTTTAAAAGCTTGAGCAAAGTTTGAGCACTAAACGAATAGATGACGAGAGAAGACCTTGATAGTGGAAAACCCCCCATGTGCAAGTTTGACTATTCGTCTTAATAAAATGAAAAACAGTTGCAGTTCGTATAAAAATAAAGCATGCCAGTTGCAGTTCGCAACGAGGTGCGCACCAACTTCATCTTTGACGCACAAAAATATAGATACATTTTCGCCAATAAAATTCTTCAACAAACTACCGTTTACCCAAATTCTTTCCGTAAATGCAACCATTTTATCTTTATTTTTGCGACGCGTTCAATGCGCATTTAAAATTCGCATGACAGGAATGATTGCAAACTTTGTGCTGATCAAGAGTGTGGATACTAGAATTGAATCTATGATGTACATTTTAGGGTATTACAAACCAAGTTACAAATCTAGTGTATCTCCATCCTTCAATGACGTGTACATATACGCATAACGACCAGAAAATTACTAGAACTATTTAATAAATGTCACGCTTAAGATAAAAATAAGTTTACTTTCAGTTATGTGATGACTTTTCGTCAAGCAAATAAAATTTGATCATGAATATATATTTTGTGGGCTTTCTGAAGCTTCCTTCTGGGTGCTACAAACGTTTTGACGGAATGAATATATCCCCTATCCTTCAGTGACGAGTGTATTACATGTCCGCATTTAAGGTACGAACTCTCACAATCATATCCTAGAGTATATATTCGATTTGTCGGATATATGTAAAATGAATTGATATAGTTATATAGATTTG
>KK502549.1:143809-202886 GCA_000688735.1 Glossina austeni | reverse complement strand
GTTTATAAGTAACAAGCAAATAACATGGAGAGCAAAGCACTTCATCGTTTACAGTTTCATTTTCATTATTATTAATTATAATAATATACTAAATTAATTAGACTAAAATGCACTTCTATTATCTGGAGTTCCGTGTGCTCAATAGAACACGATATCCAATGAATTATTATTTTTTTATTTTATTTTTAAATATTCACTTAATACACGATATAAAGGAAAAAAGTGCCTTTGCGATGCATTATCGTCTTCTTTTCTCGAACGAGTCGAAGACGTGTTATAAATTCTCAAAGAATATGTGCCTAGTAGTGACAGGATGCATTGAAAATACTATGTGCAAGCTTTGGTCGACTTCTAGAATACAACTTTGGCGGTTCACTGTTGATATTGTTTAACTGAAGGTTTTAATCGAGGTATAACCTCCAACATTGACAAATAAATTGTTTCGAGTTTGAAAAAGGCTTTCAATTCCTCGAAGTAAACTGAGTAGAAAAAGAATTTAAAAGTTTGTAAATTTTAAATTGGAATCCACACTAGTTAAAGCAAGCATCGTCATATTGAAAAATGCAATAGAAAAAGTCTTCCTCTTCTATGCTTCAATCAAAATTACTTTGTTTGCTTGATACGTAATAAATGAATTCATCCAACTTAAAAAACGTTCAAATAATTGTTTATTTCCAAGTGCAGTTTGTTACGCATTACAACCGTACGTGTGTTGAAAGGAAAGGAAGAGACTATGCAAGCAAATTTTTTGAAAAATGCAATTTTACTTCTTATCGATCTTGTATCTTATTAACAGGCAATAAGTGGATTTGGCAGATGAGTAGACGAGACGCGAACTATTGTTTATTTCCTAAATATACTCGAAATTTAAGTTTTAAATTAAATTATTGTTTGGCAAAACTTTCTGATTTCATATATAATCCCAATTCAATCAAATAGTGCATTGGATTGCAATTTCCTTATAAAATAATTAACAATTTGTGATTGTGCTCAAAAGAGATAATTACATATAAATTTACAAAAGTTTTTAGATGTTAACTTTACAAGATAACAGTAGTTACCTCACTTCATTATTTTAATACTATGTGAATACCGATGGTTTTCTTCAATTTTTCATAGCTCTTCTTCTTTCAATTCTTTTTCCAGCTTTCAAGAAAATTTCAAATAATAGATTAAGAAAAACTTTTGTCTCCCTTTTTCACCAAAATTCCAACACAAAGAAAAAACAACAAAAATAGGAATGATATCGTAGTGCGACATGGTAAGGTTCGAGTTGTATCGTAGATGCATCAGAACGGGCCAGCCAAACTCTGTCAATTTTTGACTACACATGTGTGTGTTTGACGTTGCTGTTTATTCATCTTCGCTTATCTTGGAATACGACCTTTGTTGTCATTCTTTATTAATCCAGTCAAAAACTACTTCATTTGCGCATGAGCAACAGGGTAGGTAATAAGCGTGACTACCAAGTCACTGTTCGCGGCTTCAAATCTCAAGTACGGTGGTGTTTTCTTTAGTCGTGTTTTCTTATAGTGAGTGGTCAGCCCTTACCGATTTGGCCACCACCTCCCTATTTCTTTCCCTTTCCTCTCTTCTTTCTGGAGATCACCGTTTTACATTAATAGGGAACCTGCGCTAAGTGATTGGTCATATTAAAAAAAAAGATTCGTCTCCCTTCAACGAAGAAATTTGCCGATGGAAATTAAGACTTTAGTGTTCAATTTTTATTATTTATCTCTGACTAAATTGATAATAACAATAATAGCACTAAGTGAAGGATAATAAGATCTTTGAAAATGTATTTTTGTTGACCACGCTAGATCTAGTTTTGGGCCACCTCCCTTAAAAGAGCTCCCGTTCAAACAATATATAAATTTTGATTAGGCACTGTATCGGGCGTACTGGCGCGTGGTATTTAGTGGTCAACATTGTCTTTACTTGTTTTATTTCTCTGTCTGAATATATTTTCAATGCGAAATTGAATATTATATGAATTGCGACACCCAGAGATACGAGTTGACACCTTTTCAAGTTCTGAATAATGTTCTTGAACAAGAGAAGATATGGAAAGTCGTTTGTCTATTAAAGTATTTGGTCGCGATTCGCCAAGTTGAAATTTGACGGGTTTGAGAATGGATATTAGCCGACGGATCGCCCGGAATACATAAAAAGCGGCTTGAATTGATTGAGTTAGAACTACAAATATTTTGCAGAACCCTTTAACCGGTCAATATAAAGAAGCAGGTTTATAAGCAGTTTATGCACAATTTTCTTGGAAAATTCAAATTGGCTTCAAAAATTTTCATATGAAAATATCCTATGAATTGTAGACGATAGTGGTTTGTCTATTCTAACCGCGTGCGGGGCAGGCATTGTCCAATGGCAAATCTCGCTTGTATGTCACAGGTAAGAGTTTACTTTCCAAGTCTCAACTTACTATCTACCTATTTTCGATCTTGGGATTTCCATGTCCATGATGCCTGATTTTGAGAATCAAGTTTATGTCTCGTAGTGTCTCTTTTGCGTATTTTTCGCAAGAGCAATTGGCGAGTATTGGCCATCCTGTGGGGGTGGATACAAAGAACCTTTGAGGATAATCTCAATTACCGAATATCGAATCGGTCCATATTTCCCATCTTCCATCCAGGCGTTAATGGCCTTCCCACTTGCTTAAGCAGACGATTTTCATTGCAATTGCGTACAGGATTTTTAAAGAAACGGATAAGAAAAGAAAAAAATATATGTGCAAACTTTTTATTGCATGATAATTATTTGTTTCATTGTTGATATCTAAGTCAAACATGGTTTTTTCCGCAAGTGTTTACATGAACATTCGTGATGAGGCGGCAATGGATCATATAAATGATTTAAGTACATTTTTTTAACAACCTCTTTAATAGCTGGATTCTTGTAAATATTTCTGTCACAATGTTGCAAAAAACGTATTTTATATCCGGGCAACCAGCCGTACACTTGATTCGTATAACGAGGTAATTTCATGGTACATCGAACATCGCGAGAGCGAATGCGTTCAATCTCGTTCTCGTATTTTATAACGTTCGGTGTAGACTCTTCCGGCATTCGTTCATAGCGAGAATAAAATTTTTCGCTCAGTGGGCGTGTGGCGTAGTCTGGTCTAAAAGCAAAGCGATCTATATTGTGTTTCGGATTACAATAAGCCATATTAGTAGATTATGGCTTATTTTGTTTTATATTTATTATATTTATATTTTTTCAAAATATATTTTTAAAAATCAATCGAACGTCTAGTTCAGTAGAATATTTTATATTTTATAAGTAGTCAACAATTTCCGTAAATATGCTCAGTACTGATTTAGAGCATTCTTTGAAAATGTCATCACAGGTAGAGCTACCGGAATTAGTTATTTTGTTTATCCACTCTTGGGAATTATTTAAATGCCGTACGGATTCATCGTCATTTGTGGAGAAGGGACTGAAAAATATAATAAAATAAGATTTTCTTGAAAGGAAAAAAGCTTTAAAACTTCAGACTGAAAGAAAATATGAGCCAGTTCGTCCCACAGATGGCCAGATTCCAAATCAAATGGGGTTTCGAGAGTTTCGCAGATGCTCTTTAAAACGCACAATCGCCCATTTAATCCAATTCTGTGAATAGAGCAAATGTTAACATTTAAAATCGATCACATTTTCCAATGCTTTACATACTTGTTTAACCACAACTCCAGGAGTTGATAAAAGTAGAATTTATTAAATTCGAATTTTATAGCCTCGCCATATCTGCCTTTGACATTGGTTGTAGAGTGATATTTTAGAGCCTTCAGTTGAGTGGGCAAGAAGTACTGGAATTTGAATACCATACCGGATGTTATAGCTTCATACTCTAAATTATCTACTGGAACACCGAAACCGGTGATGAACTGGTAGGTTGCTATTCCTAATCGACAGATGGATACGCAAATAGTTCTCCTTCTTACGTGACTTCGTTAGAATACTTACTCCCATTATGCAATAACGGTATTTGGCGTTTGTCTCTTTTAAAACTAAACTTATTAAAATTATTAACGATTTCGCTTATGTTAAAGGCATTGATTTCCCAATTTATTACGAAAATCATTAATGCAAAGTAAAGAGAAAATGCTCGCATAATGTTTTATTTATAAAGTTTAAAAAGCGACTAACTACATAAGCTATTGGACAACAATTATGAATAATAACTTACAAAGTGAACATAAATATTTGGTAATTAATTAGCGTTTTATTAGAATCAAATATTTGGCAATTGTTTTGTATTAAATTTACCATAACTAAATAAACAGAAAAAGGGAGATAACATATGCGAAGAGTTTAGCAGAAACTTTATGTATCTAATCGTTCTTCATTTCAAAACCAAGTAAAAACATTAAATCGGATCACGGCTCATCACTGAATACCCTACAGGACCCCACAACGACAATCTTATAACGACATTTCAAGATGAAACGTTATATGGCAAGTAGTCCAATACAAATCAGAAATAGTGGCCTGCAGAGTGGACACAAGAAAACAAGGCGGACCGACATGCTTAAATCGAACTACTTCAAACCTATCTATCTATCTATGCGGTGCATACATCCACATGTTTGTACCCCAAGTGGTATATGGTATAAAGAGTAGAATAAAAGCAAGAAAAAAGTATAATTTAATTTCTTTTAAATATTCATTTTATTCGAACTATACTTAGCGTAAGCGAAAGTAATCGCCCGGCAAATATGTCAGTGACTTTTATGTAATTCCCTTCTTTAGCAAAGTTCGCGCGAGAGACAAACCTGCGCATCTTAGTATCTTGGCTTAAATGGACACACGATCTAACATCGCCTGATCATTTAAAAGGCTAATGGCTTTTCATCTATTAAATCACGGCAACAAAACTCAATTCTTATCGACATAATGTAGTCTGGAAAAACATGTTGCAGCTTCTGTCGACAGAACTTTCTCTTTAAAAAAAGGTATACCGTTTTTCTCGATACCTATTTTTTATTAAGGAAGTGAGTATCGCGTAATGAATATTAAATCTCAAGGCTAGTTCTAATACATGCTAAACTCTTGTATGTGAAGTCAGCAAAGTATATATATATGGACGTGATTAATTTAAAGTATATATGCTTCTGTAAAGGGAATAGAAATTAGACTTTTAATAAGTTAAGTAAACATGAGGTACTTTTAGTTTTAAAAACACCGGTTGTTACACCGTTGGTAGTAAAATGTAGAGTACTTCTGCTTTCACAAAATATATAATACAGTGAAGATTACGAAACAAATTTGCTGTCGGAAGGGATCACCTTCGATCCTCATATCAGGGAGTTTTGTTTTTTTTTTTTATGTTGAGATCAAGTAGTTCCGATTTTGGCAGAAATATAAGAAACCTTATTTTATTTTTGCATTAGCGTTAGCCACTTGAAGCCGTTGTTTCTGCTAGTCGTTGTCGGCCAAAAGCGTCTTTGTGAGATAGGTAGATAGCCTTGTTGTTTGGTCGGTTGGTTGTTGGTAGTTTGGTAGATAGCCTTGGTGTTTTTTAACTGCAAACGTCTGTTATGTTTTGATTTGGAATGCGCCTTTAAAGCAGATCGACAATGTAGAATTTAACTTGATGAGTTAGTTTTTTCAGTCTCCCTTAGGCTTGAATTGAAAGTTGTTAATACGTTAAAAAAGATCACAATTTCGGCAATTTGTTGCCATTAGATTCGTATAAAGGTACAATGGATTCAAGTATATACTTTTTTTCTCAACATACATGAATGCAATCGCTTTGTAAAGTAGCGATAGTTGGTGCAGACTATACGGATTAAAATTTGTATAAAGCCTTCCTACAATTGCCGTAAGTATTACGAGAAATATGTGTAAGAAGTATGTTTTTTTGGACAGATCAAACAAAATTGTCGAGAACTAATTGTTCGTGAGCAATGTTTTTTAATTTATCTTTAATCGGTCGTTTAAAGGTCTCCGGGTAATCTTGGCAGCAAGCTCTGCTTTGATAATTGCTATAAACTCCTTTCTTCTTTGCCAGGATTGTTCTATAGATTTTGAGCACACGTACAGCAGCTGATAGGCCGAACTGGTTATGTTGCCTCAAAATATATTCTTAATAGGCCCTGGAGCAGACATGATAGGACTATATTAATTTACGACCTCAGTTTTTTCATCCGTTTCTCTATATCTTTGAAATGTACTTTATACGCCGGTCGCAAATGCCCCAAGACTATTGTCCATATCCGAATAAATTATAAAGGTCATCGTTTGGCAAACAAATTGCACTATCACAAATCAGTTGACGCATCTTAGAGATCATTATAAGCTTCTCCTTCCCCGATTAGATGTAGAACCTCTATTATTTAAATGGAATATTTTTTAATGAATGGAAAGTCAGTGCCGCTTTGCCCTCTTCTCATTATCTGTTCGCCAGGGTGTACAACGCATTGAGGAATATTTTAATATCCCTCTTTAACACGGTCGCGGACGAGAATACCATCGTAGCATCTATTTTCGTTCTGATGCAAAATAACATGAATGCTATTGCATTCAAAATTTAAAGCCAATTTTTTTTATTTAATTAAATAAAGCTTCCTGGCATTTTTATTGTATTACACGGGATCTTGGTTAATTTTTATTCATGTCCATTTAAATTGTATGGAAAAAAGGCCGATTTTTATAGCGCTTGTGCACGCTTAATAGGTTGAAAATAATTACTATTCCGAGTTATTCATCCAATAACGGCTTGCTGATGATCACTGTTGAAAAAAAAACCAAAGCAATCAAAACTTTTTATACTTATGTCATTTAATGCATTATTATTTATTGTTTCTATGTTCATTTTTTAATGCGCAACAATGAAATTTTTTGATCAGCATAACGTGTAAGCCATTGTAAACCATTGATATGCTTCTGAATAGTATGAATATTTTCAATTAGTAAGTTTAGCTTTTTCTAATTCTTCATTTTTGGCCGCCTCGCCGCATTCGTAGCGTTGATAATCAATAATTTCTAAACTATTTTCTTTTAGCACTTCGCCAACTGTTCTCTCTTCATCAACTAGAAATTCTTGGTGGATAAGGCATGTCTCATCATCTTTATTGCTTAGTGGTTCATCTTTGCCTTCTTCTCCTACCTTTTGCGGATTTAAACCAATTATATGTTGGCAAAGATTTTTTTGCAATTCCTCGTCTTGATGAGGACTACGAAAGGCTACAATAGCACCATATTTACCAACTTGCGTAACGTTTTGTGTAGATGCTATTGACACGGCTTGAGGGTGGGCATAACCAGAGAGTTTTAAATCATTGTTAACCTTGAAGCATATGGCCCTTCTAATGGCGGCATTCTCACCAACGGTTCCTATTTAATTTTTGTATAACACATATTTGTATAAGAACACTTTATGTAAATGTTTGTATGTGAAATTAAATCAATTTACTCCCACCTATTAGCAAAGCTAAATGGTCGGCCAAACTTTTGCCGTCCGGCGCCTTTAGATTCCTCAAAGCTTCAGCTTCGAAGCCAGACTTTGAAAAGAAATTGTTTTTCAATACAATTCAAAAAAACGGTAGTTTATAATTACTTACTTTCCACAGGTCCCCATCAAATTGGGTTAGTTCGGTGTACTGGGCACACACACGAGACACATGATCCAGAAATATTTTGAAATGTTCATTACGGGCCACAAAGTCAGTTTCACAATTCACTTCGACCATGGCCCCGATATTACCACGTACCAAAACACCTACCAGACCTTGAGAAGTAACTCTTTGCGCTAGTTTAGTGGCTTTAGACCAGCCCATGCTTTGAGCCTGTTCATTTAACCATTTCTCTGCCTACAAAGATATATCTACTTAAGTATTTTACTTTTTTGTTTACATTGCGTACCAATTTTATATCATTGTTGTGCAATTCTAAAGCCTTCTTGCAATTGGCAAAAGTATAGCCTGTTTTTTTGCGTAAAGTTGCCAAAGCATTTTTTTCGACACTCGCCATTGCCAAACGGCTGATGTGTAAAAAACGTGGAAACTTTTGGAAAATCATTTTATTTTATTTTATATATATATAGTGTATAGTTTTTCGAAATACGCAAATGCGGCTTTTTATAACATATATGTAGTTTAGAATAACACCTAGGAAACCAAGGGATACTTTATGTTATTTACAACTAACATATGTTAATATCAATTTTAGGAAACTTTTTCCAATACGGTGCAGTCACTTGGAAAAAATATTCATTTCAATTAATAATCATATAACCTTCAATCAGTAAAGGAAAAAATATTTTTTTGATCAATTTATATAAAGAATCGTTCTTATTGAAAAAACTTTAGCGATTCTTGTGAAATAATTGGGCAGCTTGGATAGTTTATATTCCAATCAGCGTCCGCTAAAATAAAGATTATATTACTGATTAATTTTATATAAATTTACGCAATGAGACGTACCGGTGTTAAAGCTGGTAAGTTTGATAGATGCTCGCAAGAATTTTTATTTTCAAAACGAAAATATATACTTTTTTACAATTTTTACGCAAGAAATTAAAAAAAAATTACACAATCATTGTTAAGACCGCGAACGAGAAAAGTTTCTTTTTTTTTTAATTTAAAAGGTACAACACCGTGAATTTGTCAAGTATGTCCAAAATAAATGATTTCTTTATAGATAGATTTTAATTATGCTTTTTATCGTGCAAGCACATCAGCTGGATGTTTTTTCCGGTTATTTTGCTCTTTGGCAAGCAGCTGTTTTTAATTCTTTTAAACTAATTGTAGAACATAACAGTGCTATCAACACTTTTCAGTCATCTAGTTTAGAACGTGTAAAGACGCGCATATAAAAACGATTGAAAATTCTTTCAGATTATTATCGGAAATTAAATACATGTCGTTATATAAGTTGTTAAACATCATTCTTGATTATTGAAAACAGTTAGTGAAATTTGTGAAGTGCCTATAACAGATGAAAATGAAAAGTGACACTGAGCTTGGCACTCATTGTTGAAAAATCTTCTGCTAAATATTATTGCAAATTTTCCTCTAAACAAGAACTTCCTTGCTTATATGAATCATCTTCAAAATATTCTACTCAGTCATATAAAATTTGTAAACTGTGCGAAAAGACGCATTCGACCTCCATTCATAAGGCTCCAAAAAGATCGATCGCACTTAATCTCCCGATTTTGAATTTCTGATATGTTTATCGCTAATGGCGCATTAGCTGCTATCAATGTTTGCTGGGTCTCAGTCAGCGTATACATAAAACTAAATGTTTCGTCAAATCAGTCACAATAGTGCGATTTCAATATCTCGGCCACGCACTTAATGTAGTAGTTGTTTATGTCTTCGCTATTTAATAATTGCTAATATTTAAAAAAATTTAAGTCTAAATGGCGGCAGAGTTTTCTTTTACGATTGAGAGTTTTTTTTTTATCTTGATCAATGCTAAGCTAGAGAACCAACGAGATATTTATTCTTCGTGGATTAATTTCTTTAATTCTACGATATAATCGATAGCCTTGAATCGTCAGAAATGAATAACACCATTTACTTTACATTAGATATTGGAGCGTTAGTCTTTAGATCTTCAGCAATCTATTTGATTTGTTTTTTTATATGAATGAATGATCAAGCTATTGTGCCTACGTCTGAGGTTGGCGTAGTGCCTTAACTTTCGGTTTTATTTTTTTCCAGTTTATTATTAACTATTTATGCACAATTTTTTGCGATTTCACAGAATCCGCAAGTACGAAGAAGGCTTGTGCAAATCTTAGATTTGTTCACAATCGTCCCAAACCTGATGTTCTGCATAGTATACTGCATTCTAAAGCCAATACTCAATATAATGCAAGGCGTTTGTGGTACGAACTTAATATGCCCGAGTGCACGAGTGAGATATTGGATGGTAAAATGTTGTCAACATCGCTATCGCCTGGCTTATTTCAACACACCAAGACTAAGCCTGCTACACTAGCTAGACGACAAAAGAAAAAAGAGAGTAAGTGAATAATAATAACTTTGTTTTTGTATTTAACATTAATCAAAGATCTTAATGTCCGCAGAACGTATTTCGTATATGCAAATGCGCTTAGAAAGGGAAAATTTTCGCAAGAAATTGGTGGAATTAATTGCACATCCCAGCACTGCAGATATAAAACCAAGTGCCGCGGACTTAGATGCTGAATTTCCGAACACCGAAGAGAAAGAGATTTTGCGTTATTATTATTACATTAAACATGGCATCGATACCATCCATGTAGCACCCATGAGCGACAAGATTTTGGCTAGGCAAGCGCATTTTAGATTTATTTTCACAATTATAGTGGATTAAGAATTTTATTATTTAATATATAAAATACCGCCTTATTTAAATAAATGGGCTGTAGCTTTGCAAGAGACTATCGAAGAAATCAAATCTGATTATTTGTTCGCAATGAAAAAAGCTGTAGTCGATTTTGTCCTACAAAATTCCTTAAGCAGCGCGAAAAAAAAATCGAAAATTGAAATAACTAAAGAACGCAGAGAAGCCAAAGCGATGTTCAACAAATGGCGTTATCGGTACGTTAGAGAACAAATTTTAAATTTTCTTTTAAAAAAATCTTTTGTGTAAAGAAATTAGAGAGCAAAAGGGAAAAATGGAATATATATATATATATATATATATATATGTATGTAAAAGAGGAATATATACATATATACATATCCATACATATATATATTTGTGTTTTTTGAAAATTAGATAGACACACACAGAATCGTAACTTGAAAACTTATTTTAATGTAGGAATAGAAAAGGCAACGGAAGGTATGCAAGACTTAAGGTTTATCATCTTTGAAAAAGATACTTTTCCTTTGAAGTCTGCCTTAATACCCCCCCATTCCCATTCCCATTCCTCCCATTCTGGAAAAGTCGTTAGATGAGACAAATTTGCAAAATTTCTCGACAAAAATCGCTGTATTACGGTGAGGCCAAGTAGGCCAAGTAGGATCAAGTAAGTCGTTCCCTTTAAAGAGGGCTTTCATGGGGAAATAAACCTTCATTTTGCGAAAAGGTTTACGTTTTTAGTATTTTCTAATGTAAATCGATCCATAATAGTAATTTGATATAAATGCGAATAGGAGCAGATCTAAAGTACATTGGTGTTTGACCCTTGTTTTCGTAAGCGGGCAGGTCGATTGTATTTTCGCTTCATTAGATAGCTATCAAGGTATACAATTTACTTATTTTTTTCTCGCTCTGTTTAAGTGAGTTAATTGAGAAGAAAACATTTAAATGTATTCTCTTACTGTGCAAGAGCACTCTTAAGTTTAATGTAATTTTTCACTTTGACTGATCGCTCCTTGGTAAATTCTTAAGAACATAAGGAAATAGGTAAAGAGAACAGTAAAACACATTACACTTTAGTTTTTTACTTTTAATAGAAATGAAGAAAATCATGAAAGTATAACAAAAAGACAGGCATTCCAAAGCTTTAAAAAAAATCTGCTACAGTCTCTACTTTACCTATACTTTATCGTTATCCTCTAAGTTTAAGATAGCTTAAAAAATCGTTAAGTCTGTATTAATAATCCTTCTCTCTCATTGCCTTAGATAATTATCATAGATAATTATCGAATTTCTTTGTATATAGGGACCGGAAATGTATGTATATATTAATTCTAAACTAATCCTAGCTTTAATACAACCATCTTATAGGGCTCAATCCCATCAACCCATTTCTTAGATATAACAGATTATTCTTTTTTCAAGCATATACATGTGTATGGATATGTGCAGTGCTCTATCGTTATCACGCGTTAGTTTCGTAAAGCGTTAAACATTATTTTTGTCCTTTTTCGCCGTTTACTGCCAAAGGTACACTGTTGTGTTGTTATTTTACGTGTTAACACAAATCTTAATAACAGGAAAAAGTTAATGCGGGTTAAAGTTGTTTACGTAGATATCATGCTTTTAAAGATTCTTTTTTCATACCTATCAGCAAAGAACGTTTTGTCAAAACGTTTGCAAAGCCCAGAAGGAAGCTTCAGAGATCGGAAAAAGTATAGCATGTCCGTCTGTCTGTCTGTGTAATTTTTGTTGTAAGCTTGACCGCAAAAATGAAGCTACCGACTACAAATTTGGCAGAAACATTGAAAGTTCTTGTACGCACTTCGGTATTGAAAATGGTCGAACGACACGGCCCCGAGAATACCTCTGTTTTTCAAAAGGAATATAAAATTGATTTTTACTCATTATTTGATACAAAGTATAGCAGATAAATGTACAAAAATGGGTGATGCTGTAACATCTGTACAAAAATGGAAAAAAATGACCATGCCTGTCTAATATTATAGTGTATTAATATTTAATTTTTTTTCAATAACGCGCACAAACAAGTTCGAAAAACTGCATAAAATTTATAAATTCTTGGTCGTTTTCCAATTTGGTATGCACCTAAAAATGTCCGCCTGTCTCTGTGTCCATCTGCCCAAACGTTGAGCAGCTGTGATAAACGTTGTCTCGTTCGCAAAATTGAAGATATCGTCTATAAATTTGGAAAAGAATTTGGAAGTGACCTAAACTTTTCAAAGGACATGCCTACAACGTCCACGCGTATATTGGACAAAAACTTTTATTTTGAAAATAAAAAGATCAGTCTCGCCTACTCCTTATTATAGAGCTCTTTTATTTTTTTTGTCTTTTCTCGGATAACGGTGATTGGTATATAAAAGACTCCGTCGCGACCGAATATAGTTTTCTTAGTCGTTTTAATATAAAAATTCAAATATGTTTTTCTTAAAATTTATTTTTTTCAAGTTACGATGAGAACCGCTGTCGTTTGAAAAACTTACTATTCTGCATACATCGCAGTGTGGCTAATATTTTGGAACTATGGAATTCCCAATATAAGGACAAAACTTTCTTGGATATCGAAGCTTTGAAAAGCGCTAACAAACCTTATGAATTATATGAATTCTCAGTAAGGACTTTGCTTTTTAATTTTCATTTGTAAATAGTTTTTTTTTCGATTTTGTTTCTAGAATTGCGTCAGTCATCAGGTGACCGCTATGAAAGATAAATTGGCTGATGCTTGGCAAGGCGAAATTCATTCGATTTTGTTAAACGCCAGCAAACGAAAAATGATACCGGACGTGCGGCGTAAAAAGTTGATAAAATGTTTTTTTAATTGCGTTGCCGCTTTAATGACACAGCAGTTAGAAGACATGTGTATACGCAGCATTAATGCTTTTATTAATTTAATATGCAATTACGGGGTAATAAAGTTATTCAGGAAAATGCAAAATGAATGAACTTTTAAGTAAAGCTTTGTTTTCGTTTAGAAAACTTTTCCGGGTTTTATTTTATCGGTTATGCTGGAGGATGAAGATGTCATACGATTTAATCCCAGTTTCGAGAAATTTCAAAGAGAACTTTTGCGTTTACTCGAATACGTAGTATTGGGTGTTCAGAATATGAATCGCATCGAAACCATGCTCTACACAGATTTGCGTATCTCGACGAAAACGGCGTTAACTCCAGCCATACCTGAATCAATTATAACCGACAAACGTAATCGAATTTGTGAACTGCTTGAAGAGCAACGTATCGGTCCCGAATTACGCTTGCAAGACTTTGATAAATATATTAATTTGATGAATGGAGTCGATTCAGAGAATGTACAAAAGTTTATAGAATCTGGGCCAAGCTTTGACCAATATTGCGAAATGGTTTTTTATTACCGTGAAAAAGGGGAACAAATTTCCAGAGATATTTTTGGCGCGATACGAATGGGTTTGTTCGATTTTCATCGCGAGGGATTTATATCAAATCTCGAGGAACTTGCTAGTTATATGCGAACGCAATTATTGAATCGAATGATTATGGATCAACAAGAGGAGATTGTCAGATTAGGTAAGGAATATGAAACTATAGGTAAAAAAGCATTAACTATACCTAAAGATACGGCCGAACTGATGAGTCTTAAGAGTTATGTAATCAATGCCGAAGAGAATCTCGTACCAGAGATGGAACAACGCTTACGCGTGAATATGTCTCATATTTTATGGCTTATGGATAACATACTTTTCTCACCGCTTCAAATAAAAGCCAATAGCACGACCATCCAATGGTATCTGAAAATGGCTTCTATTTTTGAAGAGCACCGCATTATAATAGCCGATAAGGTTATTGATTATCAGGAATCGTTAAAAAAACGAATTGATGCCTTTAGACGTGAACTGCAAACGTATTTTGAACAGGTTCAAACTTACCCAGAATGGGGTGATATCAAACAATTGGCCAAATATAAACGTAAAGCTAATATTTTGGACGCTCGCTTGGTGCAAGCCATGGATACTGTCGATCATATTAATGAAGAAGAAACCGCCTATGGTTGGGATTTAACGCAATATCCTACACGTAAAAAAACTCACGATTTACTGAAACCGTACAAAACATTATACGATGCTGGGCAAGAGTTCTTCGATAAGAGCGAATTATGGATGAACTCACAGATAGGCTCGTACGAACCAGATGTAATAGCAGAAGATGTTTCAAGCATATATCGCATTATACAAAAGCTGGAAAAACAATTAAGCGACCGTCCATACACCTCGGAATTAATTAGAGACGTAAGCCGCATCGTTTGTTTTGTCAAAGATTTTTTTTTTGTTTTAAGTTCAATTCTTTTACTAGATCAAAGAAAATATTGAAAGATTTCGGGAAAATATGGCAATTATTAGTACATTGGGCAATCCGGGTATGAAAGCTAGACATTGGGAACAGGTTTCTGAGATTGTTGGCTTCCCGATCAAAGTTACGCCGGAATTGACATTGGCGCGCGTTATTGACTATCAATTGGAAGAATACGTACCCAAATTTGAATTCATTTCGGAGAGTGCTACCAAGGAGAATAACCTGGAAAGAGCTTTAGTTCGAATGGCCGCTGAATGGGAAGATGTTTCATTTTCTATAAGCCCGTATCGGTATGTTTTTGAATATGAACAATGAATACTTAAAAGCAAGAGCAAATAATTTTGTGCAAATTCTTTATTACAGAGACTCTGGTACTTACAAGCTGTCGGCAGTGGATGATATACAAATTCTTTTGGATGATCAAATCATTAAGACTTTGACCATGAAAAGTTCCCCTTATATAAAACCATTCGAAAGCGAAATACTGTGAGTAAATAAATTTTAAATGACTCCTCTTCACAGTTTAATAGGTAATTAAACTACTCGTTGTAGAAAATGGGAAGCAAAGCTAATGCTTTTACAAGATATCCTCGATGATTGGATTAAAGTGCAAGCTACTTGGATGTATTTAGAACCTATATTTTCCAGTCCGGATATTCAGCAACAAATGCCGGAAGAAGGCAGGCGTTTCAGCGCTGTGGATAAGGTATATCTATTGATTAAATAAAGTTAATAAGAAAGTCAGCAAGAAAATTAGTAGAAAGTTTTCATGGCATTTTCCAATTTAGAAAACCTAGAACCTGGGAACAGAGTACTTCTGCTTTTACTTACTATTTTCTATGCGATAGGATTCTCTCGTGCCAAATGCACAGCACAAAAAATCGGCCGAACTCCTAATTTTTTAGTGTCGAAAATTTGAAAATATTAAAACCTTTCTGGTGGTGTTTTTAATGTTTACAATGGATGCGCATCTCAACCAACTACCTCGCTACACGAACACTGCAAACATATCACTTTAAACTGCTACCTCATTCTCACTTTGAAGGCCTCTATTTAGTAAGCCTAAGCTTACGGCACTGAAATTACATTTATTTGCTTCAATGTCTTAGTCCACTCGTATCCTGTATGTCCCAAAAAAAAAGAGCGCGTTCTTAATAAATTTTCCATTTTCTTCTTGATTTTATTAACGTAGACCTGGAAAGAACTTATGAAACAAGTGAACGCAGATCCCGCTGTTATGTCGGTGGTGGAAATTGACAAAATGAGTGAAAGATTGAAAAAATCCTTTAATCTTTTAGAGATTATTCAGAAAGGCCTGAATGCAGTAAGTGACAATACATTTGAAAAAGTTGAAAGCTTAGCGCAAGTCTTCATTCCAAACTCTATGCATTCTTTTTTAGTATCTTGAGAAGAAACGTTTATACTTTCCACGATTCTTCTTTCTGTCGAATGATGAGTTGCTCGAGATCTTGTCGGAAACTAAGGATCCGACACGCGTACAACCCCATCTTAAAAAATGCTTTGAGGGCATCGCTACGCTGTATTTCACAGAGGAATTGGATGTTACTGTAATGCGTTCATCGGAACGTGAAGAAGTGCAGCTAGTTGATGTGATATCCACTTCAAAGGCCCGCGGTCAAGTAGAGAAATGGTTATTGGAATTAGAGATAAACATGAAGAAAAGCCTACATATGAAAATGAGTGAAGCGTTCCACAGCTATCCACAAAGTGTGCGCCATAAATGGGTATTGGTCTGGCCAGGTCAATGTGTGCAATCGATTTCGTTGACCTATTGGACTCTGTCTATAACGGAATGTTTTCTAACGGATGATCCTGCAACGAACTTGGAAAAATATTTGCAAAAGAATAAAGAACAGGTGGGCAAAGCACATAAATCTTTCCATGTAACTGAAGGCGGACGGTTTCACACATGATGTAAAAATTTATAGATAGCACGCATTGTGGATTTAGTTAGAGGCGACTTGAGTACCCAAAATCGTATAACTTTAGGAGCCTTAGTCGTCTTGGATGTGCATGCTCGTGATGTGTTAGCAGAAATTGTAGAGAACAAAGTCACAGATCTTAATGACTTTCAGTGGTTATGTCAGGTAAACCCTTGTCGGCAATTCGCTAAATGTCATGATTCCAATTAAATATGTTTTGCTTTTTAGTTGCGATATTATTGGGAGGATAATAATTTAGATACGCGTATGATTAATTGTGGCTTAAAATACGGTTATGAGTACTTGGGCAATACACCGCGTCTAGTGGTAACCCCTCTAACCGATCGTTGCTATCGTACCTTATTCAGTGCTTTGAATTTGCACTTGGGCGGAGCACCTGAGGGGCCCGCTGGTACCGGCAAAACCGAAACCACCAAAGATTTGGCGAAAGCCGTAGCAAAGCAATGTGTTGTGTTCAACTGCTCTGATGGTTTGGATTATTTGGCCTTAGGCAAATTCTTTAAAGGTTTAGCCTCGTGTGGTGCTTGGTCATGCTTTGACGAATTTAATCGCATCGATTTGGAAGTCTTGTCTGTGGTAGCCCAGCAGATATTAACGATACAACGAGGTATTAATTCCGGCAGTCCGACATTGGTCTTTGAAGGTACGACCCTAACTTTGGATCCGACATGTGCATGCTTTATTACTATGAACCCGGGCTATGCTGGTCGTTCGGAATTGCCTGATAACCTAAAAGTATTTTGTGAATATAAATTTTCTCCAGCATGCAATCAGTTCTTCTCATACTTTAGGCTCTCTTCCGTTCGGTGGCTATGATGGTACCCGATTATGCTCTCATATCTGAAATTGAGCTATATTCATATGGATTTTTAACTGCTAAACCTTTGTCTATTAAAATTGTGGCTACTTATCGTTTGTGTTCTGAACAATTGAGTAGCCAGAGCCATTATGATTATGGCATGCGTGCTGTGAAATCTGTTCTGAAAGCAGCTGGTGCTCTTAAATTGCGTTATCGTGATGAAAATGAAGATATTTTAGTGTTGCGTTCCATTAAGGACGTAAACTTGCCTAAATTTCTTAACCAGGATGTGCCACTATTTCAGGGCATTACTTCAGATTTGTTTCCGGGCACTATTTTACCCGAACCAGACTATGTGCTTTTCAATGAATGCTGCTATAAAATTTGTGAGAAGAATAACAAACAATGCACAGACTTTTTTTTGGAGAAAGTTCAGCAGGTATGACATATGGTTGCATTCCGGAAATTTGATTATTTATATCTTTTTGCCTTTGTCCAAAGCTTTACGAAATGATTGTGGTACGTCATGGTTTAATGCTGGTGGGTTTACCGTTTGGAGGCAAAACTACTGCATACCGCATATTGGCAGACACTTTGGAATGTATAGAGAAGAAAGTAAGAAATTTAATACGATTTTGTTACTTTTATCCCACGCTACTTTTATGGATCATATCTTGTAGGGCGGTGCGGAAAACCATGCTATTTATAGCGTTATGAATCCCAAAGCAATTACCATGGGACAGTTGTACGGCCAGTTCGACTTGGTCTCTCACGAATGGAGTGATGGCGTTTTAGCTGTTCTCTACCGACAATTTGCAGTATCTGACACACCCGAACGTAAATGGCTGTTATTTGATGGCCCTGTCGATGCGATTTGGATTGAGAATATGAATACAGTACTCGATGACAACAAAAAATTGTGTTTGATGTCGGGTGAGATTATCCAACTTTCCCCCACAACCAATCTAATATTTGAGCCAATGGATTTAGAAGTGGCCTCACCTGCTACAGTCTCACGTTGCGGAATGATTTATTTAGAGCCTGGTTCATTAGGATGGGACCCTTTGTTTACGTCCTGGAAGAACAAGTTGCCAAGTTCTTTTCATGCTGTTGCCAAACAGTTGCTTACTTATTTGATGCACAGGTTTTGCCCTGTGCTTTTATTCGTGGTACGAAAGTCTTCATTGGTAGAAATCGCTCCGACTTCAGATAGTAATCTAGTGGCTTCCTTAATGAATATCTTTGACTCTTTCTTGGACGATTTTAGAGATGAGAAATTTGTGCAAAATCTTTTAGATATCGATATGCGAGCGCAAATTGAAGGAGTGTTTTTATTTTCGTGTATTTGGTCTTTGGGCGGTTCTTTAGATTCCGCTAGCCGGGACAAGTTTAATATTGTATTTCGCGGTTTAATGGAAAAAAATTTCCCCGAAAATCTTTATGAAACGTTTGGCATACCGGAGCATCTGCAAGTACAAGTCCTATCGAAGCCTTTTATTTTTCCCATACCTAAACAAGGTTCCGTGTTTGATTATCGTTTCATTAAAGAAGGTAAAGGTAAGTGGCGACCCTGGCAAGACGATGTTGTAGCTGCACCACCAATTCCACGCGATATACCGGTTAATCAGATAATAATTACAACAAATGAAAATGTACGATGCACTGCATTGCTGGATCTATTGGTGCGACACGGAAAACCGGTCATGTTTGTCGGACCCACTGGTACTGGCAAAAGCTGTTATATCATTGATTATATGCTAAAAAAAATGGATTTGAGTGTTTATAAGCCTTTACTAATTAGTTTTTCGGCCCAAACATCCGCAAATCAAACTCAAGACATAATCATGTCAAAATTAGATAAACGTCGTAAGGGGGTTTTCGGTCCTCCGCTCAATAAAAAATTCGTAATCTTCGTGGATGACGTTTCGATGCCTTTGAAAGAGACTTATGGAGCTCAACCACCTATAGAACTCCTGCGAATGATGATGGACCATTGGATGTGGTATGATCTAAAAAATATAATACCTATGAAACTGATCGACTTGCAAATGATTTGTGCTATGGGTCCTCCCTCGACTGGCAATACGGTTACTCCTCGTTTCCAACGACATTTCAATGTACTGGCGATTGATGAGTTCAACGATGATATCTTACGTGGGATATTTAGCAAAATCGTTCTTTGGCATTTAGATACAAGGTAATGGCATTAATGCTACCAACCACTGTTAAAAATAGTATTCATAATTATAATTCGTTTTAAAATGTAGAGGATTTTCCAAGGCATTTGATCCCTGCATTGAGGAGATAGTTGATGCTACTTTACATATTTACAATATGGCCAAGAAAAATCTCCTCCCAACACCGGCCAAGTCTCATTATCTCTTTAATCTGCGCGACTTTTCGCGTGTCATTCAAGGTGTTCTCCTTTCGGTACCTGAGGCCATGGAGGACATAAATTCCATGCGCCGTTTGTGGGTTCACGAAGTATTTCGTGTTTACGGTGATCGTTTGGTTGAAGATTCAGATCGAACTTGGCTTTTCAATGCTGTATGTGATCAAGTTCGGCTGAGTTTTGATGTCTCAGCAGAAGTATTGTTTGCACGTCTCGTTAGCAAAGGTCATCCGGTGACCGAAGCAGATTTCCGCCGCCTAATTTACTGTGACTTTGCCAATCCGAAGGCGGATAGCAAACAATATATAGAGGTAATTGATTTAGAAGAGTTACGTTCGGTGGTGGAATCATTTTTAGTTGAGTATAATAATATGTCGAAGAAACCTATGAATTTGGTACTCTTCCGCTTTGCCGTGGAACATTTATCGAGGATATGTCGCATATTAAAGCAGCCACGCAGTCATGCTCTGCTAATCGGGGTCGGCGGCTCCGGACGTCAGAGCTTGACCCGTTTGGCTTCGCATATATGCGACTATGAGCTCTTTCAAGTAGAGATCACTCGATCATATGGGCCATATGAATGGCATGAAGATCTTAAAGTTATCTTACGCAAAATAAGTTCTTCAGAATTGCACGGTGTTTTCCTATTCACCGACGTTCAGGTAATTGAAACGTCTGTTGAGATGTTGAGAATAGATGAAATTTTGAAAAAAATGTTTCCAACAGATTAAAGACGAATCATTTTTGGAGGATATTAATAACCTTTTGAATTCCGGTGAGGTACCGAATCTCTTTAGCAATGAAGAGAAAATGGAAGTTGTGGAAAAAATGGCTCAAATCGATAAACAGCGAGATAAAGCCGTACAAACAGACGGAAGTCCGGTCGCTTTGTTTAACTTCTTTGTTACTGTACGTAATAGACCTTTTCAATGGCATGTGTATCTTTAACTTTTTGATCTTTTGTTAGACTTGCAAAGACCAATTGCATATTGTTCTGGCTATGTCTCCAATTGGTGACTCGCTACGTATGCGTATACGTAAATTTCCTTCCGTAGTCAATTGTTGTACCATCGATTGGTTTCAGGCTTGGCCTGAGGATGCCTTGTTAGCAGTGAGTACTAGGTTTTTGGAGAACGAAGAACTCACAGCTGTAGAAAGGAAGGCTTCTATAGACATGTGTATGGAGTTTCATACTTCGACTCAGGAATTAGCTGAAATATTCTACTTACGGTTGAAGCGACGTAATTATGTGACACCTACATCCTATTTGGAACTTATACAAACTTTTAAGGAGCTACTGAATAGAAAAAGAACGTGAGTTCAAAATTTTATAAAAAAAAAAAATATTAGCTTACGTTTTACAATATTCCTTTAGTACTATTATGACGAATAAGAATCGGTACTTGACTGGAATCTCCCAATTAGATATTGCTGCACAACAAGTCAGCGTTATGCAAGAACAATTGACGGCACTGGAGCCAAAGTTAAAAGAGGCTGCGGAAATTGTGGCGGTTCAAGTAGCCAAAGTTACCGAGGATAGTAAAGCTGCTGCGGAACAACGTGAATTAGTTAAACAAGATGAAGCAGCTGCTAAAGAGCAAGCGGCTGTGGCTATGGCCATCAAGGAGGAATGCGATGCGAAACTGGGTGAAGCTCTACCCATTCTTAATGCGGCTTTAACTGCTTTGAATACGTTAACTGCCGCCGATATTGCGGTAGTGAAGACGATGAAAAGTCCACCGATCGGGGTGCGTATTGTCATGGAAGCCGTTTGTATTTTGAAGGATCTTAAACCAGAAAAAGTACCGAACCCAAGTGGTGTGGGAACCATTGAAGATTATTGGGGACCATCAAAACGTGTTTTGAGCGATATTAAGTTCTTAGACGGCTTATTGAATTTCGATAAGGACAACATACCAGTAGCAGTTATGGAAAAACTACAGAAACGCATCTTAAACAACGAAAATTTTGATCCGGATAAAGTGAAAGCAGCTTCCACAGCCTGTGAAGGTCTATGCCGTTGGGTTCTGGCTTTGACTAAATACGATGTAGTTGCCAAAGTTGTAGCACCCAAAAAAGTAGCTTTAGCTAAAGCAGAGGCAACGTATCAAACAGCGCAGAAACTTCTTGACGAGAAACTTGCCCAATTGGCCCGGGTTGAAGCAAATTTGGCCGCTATTCAGAGGATTTTGGACCAGCAACTAAGAGAATATGGGTAAATGCTTCATTCTTTTTAAATTACATCTCCGAAAGTTTTCACTTTCATCCTTTTCTTTTTTGTAGAACACTGCAAGCTGAACATGAAGCCTGTACAAAAAAATTACAGCGAGCTCAAGAGTTAATTTCGGGACTGGGTGGTGAACGCACCCGTTGGTCCGAAACAGCCCGGCAATTGGGCCGTGTTTATAACACATTAACAGGTGACGTTCTTATCGCATCTGGGGTAGTGTCCTATCTAGGTCCGTTCACCATTGACTTTCGTGTTGATCAAATACGAAAGTGGGCTGAAAAATGTGCTTCGTTCGGTGTGGTATGTAGTCAAGATTTTCAATTGGTCACTGTATTGGGCGAACCAGTAGAAATACGTAATTGGAATATTTGCGGCTTGCCAACGGATGCTTTCTCTGTGGAAAGTGCTATTATGATGAAGTGAGTATGCGCGTACGTGTGGAATTTTTTAACATCAGAGATGATATTTTCGATTAAAAATAATGTTAAAATACTTTGGCGAATTTTAATAAGTAAGAAAATTGTATTCGTATGTGACCGAATCTTCTATATCCATCACCACCACCATCACCATAGATCGATCGGGAATTTAACGGTGATCGATAATATATATAGCTTATAGGATCTCTTTCTGGGTGTAGCACACGTTCTAATGTAATGATGAAATTCTCGTACTATACAATATGTGGCGGATGTGAACGAATTTGTTTTTTCTTACAAATGGTGCTAGAGTAGATATAGAATATATGTGAAATTTTTTGTTTGTCGTTCTTTATACTATGCGCGTGCTCTTTGAAAGATATGGTCCGTTTTCAATACCAATCTGCATGTCAAATTTGAAGTCAATATTTTAATTGTGCGAGAATGTTTAGCACAAATTTGACTCAGAGTTTGCTGCTGATCAAGAAGATATATACGTGCTATGGATTTCCAAAGCTTGCTTCTCGATGTTATAAATGCTTTGTCGAAATAAATACACGCTCATCCTCCGGTGATGTATATAAATATAAATTAATTTAGTTAATGATTGAGTCACTCAAACAATGTTAATGTAAATGATTCCTAAGGTTTCAAGCGGTCATTGTACTGCTTTTCATATCTATAAAGTCTTTCAATAGGCGTAACGTTACCGTTCTGTCTTTGTTAATGGGGTTCATGTATTTTTTGCGCGAACATGCTTCCTATCAAATATTGCTCTTCATCTCAAGTTGTTCCCACCATCAATTAATCGTAACCTGTTGCCAGATATGCTGATCTCATAAACAGATTTCATTAGATATACAAGGAAAACGAAGGAAAAATTCTTTTTTAAAAGATCGGTATTTAAGATTTTTTTTTTCTTTTAAGCCTATAGTTTGAGGAAAAGGGATGCTTAGGTTGAAGTAAATAATATAACGCTGCATACTGCAGTTCCGGGTTTAACAATATGAATAAAAAATGCAGCATTGCGGTACCCTAAAATTGCTGCAAGTCGGTGCAAGATGAAGAGATGTTTGGAGAGAGAGAGAAAAAATTTAGTTTTCTTTTCTACTGACTCTGTATATGTTTACACGCTTACAAACACAATGTTGGAATAATAAAACCCGACGAACAATTTTTTTTTGCTTTTAAATAGGAAGTTTTGCGAACAGGAAAGTAGTAGAGTTTGCGGACAATTAAGGAGAATGGGAATGATGTTGAGGCATACAAACTTATTTTTTAAGGCGTAGGCAGCCATTCAGGCAACATTCTTTTTCCGTCAGATCACCACCATTCTTGTTTTTTTTTCCTATGTAGCTGTCGATCGTCGTTACCGACGTCCTTGAAGCGCTTCTACTTATCGTTCGAATACATTAGCAGTAGAACAGTTAAACGTTTTTGTAAAAGTTTTAACATACTTTAAACAAAATCTAATTCCAAACCATAGCGTTTTCATGATCAGATGACAAAAGTAACTGGCTCTGTAAGCGCTACAATTTGAGAGTCTTTGGATGTCAGATTTACAGTTTTGAAGTTCTCTGTTACTTCAGTAGATGGCTTTAGTAGTTTTTTTTTACATTACAGTTGCGCTTACTTTTTCTCTATAATTCTTTTTTAGAAATGCTCGCCGTTGGCCGTTGATGATAGATCCCCAAGGTCAAGCTAACAAATGGATAAAGAATTTGGAAAAAGCGAATCGCCTTTGTGTTATACGTCTCAACCAACCCGATTATACGCGAGTTATGGAAAATGCTATTCAATTCGGTTTGCCAGTTTTACTGGAAAATATTGGTGAGGAATTGGATCCTATTCTGGAATCAGTACTATTGAAGCAGCTATTTAAGCAAGGTGGCGCTCTTTGTATAAAATTAGGTGACACGGTGATTGAGTACAATCACAACTTTAGGTAAGTTTTAATAAAACCTCCTTCTTTTGTTGCGAAGATGAAACGTACCAGAAATTTCGCCTTTTTATTGGCAACACACACGCATGGTGCTCTTGAAATTCAGATAAATATCTCTTATTTTGTGTTTAATATTGTAATAATTTTTCTACTGTTAGATTTTATATGACTACCAAGTTGCGTAATCCTCACTATTTGCCCGAGGTAGCTGTCAAGGTGACTTTACTTAATTTTATGATAACAACTCAAGGTTTGCAAGATCAATTGCTGGGTATAACAGTGGCTAGGGAGCGACCAGACTTAGAAGCGGAAAAGAATAATTTGATTGTGCAAGGCGCTGAAAACAAGCGTATGCTAAAAGAGACGGAAGACAAAATTCTTGAAGTATTATCATCGGCTGACAATATTTTGGAAGACGAGACGGCAGTACAGATACTAAGTTCCTCAAAGGTCTTGGCTAATGAAATCAGTGAGAAACAAATTATTACCGAAGCCACAGAGAAACAAATCGATATTGCCCGTTTGAGTTACGTACCCATAGCCGAGCACTCTACGATTCTCTTCTTCACTATAGGTAAATATCTCATTAAAATTCTACTTTTATGCTTTCATGAAGATTTTCTCGAAATTTTCAGTTGATTTGGCCAATATTGATCCTATGTATCAATACAGTTTAGCTTGGTTTGTGGCTTTGTTCATATCTTCCATTGATAATACCGACAAAGTAGATGATATTGCAGAACGTTTATCTGATTTGCGAACACATTTCACTTACAGTCTCTATGTCAATATATGTCGCAGTTTATTTGAACGGGTATGTGCATTATAAAATGAAGCGAAATCTTTAATATCAACTAGCGAGATAAGCTCTATGTGCTAAATGTCATATGTAACTTTGTTATGACGCATATTGTGACGGATGAATGCAACGCAAATCAGTTGATTAAGAAAGCAAGAAGGCAATGAAATCGTGATATATATTTGGCGAAGTAATTACTTGTAACTAATTCAGCTAAATACTGTGCATGGCAGTAGCAAGTTTTACGCCATGACCTGCTTTAGAGTTCTTACAAGCAGTTGATATTTTTACCTTTTTACTTTTCCCATTTGGCGAGTTTAGTTAATTCTATCCGCGATCCGTGTAGTGGGAACAGATACTATTTCTCTTAAAATTGGAGGTTCGCAAAAAGAACCTTCAGAAGTTGCAGGAGTTACGTAAAAATAAATATTTCCCGTAAGAAGCTTTAGACTTTGGATTTCCCAGGTGTTGAACATTTGGTCTGAAATCTCAAATAACTTTGTAAAGTGTTAGTGTATAAGCACAACACATGCTTTCACCCGAAGACAGATAACTTTTCTTTCATCATTGAGTTGATAATTTTAATGTAAAACGAAAATTTCAATTTAATTAAAAAAGCCCCTATGACAATAAGGAAAATAAGCAATTATAACCCACTTTTTGCGCATTCTCATTTGCATACAAGAATGTCCGCTTAAATGTTTGTATACAGGCGCCACTCTTATAAACCGCTGCTGCATCGAAACCGTGTTATAAGCAACATTTCTTATTTATTTATTTAAACTGAGATATAATATAGAATAATATAATTTAAACTTAGGCATGGCGTATAAGCCAAGGGCATGTGGACCGTGTTGTATCGAAACCTATTGTATGTTACATCAAAACTGTGTTATGTGAGACTTTGGTGTGATGTAAATTTAGGCGATGTGTTGCAACGTTTTATGTTACATCGAGGCGAAGTCAAAAAGTGTAACATTTTTTGATAAGTTCGCTTCAAACGTACAAAGAAATAAAAAACTACGTTTACTTCAAGTTTATATAAGAAAAGGCACCTAAGAAAATTATATTTGGTTGCGACCGAATCGCTCATTACCCATCACCGTTAACGTATAAAAAATTGAAAAAAGCGAAAGTATAAATTTATATACTGCATAATATTTGGTGGGCGTGGCTGATTTTTTCTATTTTTGTAGAATAATTTTGCGGTATCGCGTATCTGTTGTAGTTCATAAGCGACGAACAAAGACACGCAAAACAAAAGCGTTCTCAGTTTTGGTTGTATAGACCTGTGGGCGTTGTAGGCGAATCTTGCCAGGTTTGGGTAGTTTTCGAGTTCTTTTGCAATTTTATTGGTGATACCCTCATTTTTGCGCACGGGGAATTCTTACCGTATATACCGCACCGCACCGCAGGGTTGGGCAAATGGACCGACGAAAAGGCATGCATATGTACATTCCGGATTTGAAACCGGCAAAGACTTTACACACTTTATGGGAGATTTGAAGCTTGCTTCTGCGTGCACGAAGATATTGAAAAAAATCATGAAGTTTGATTACACTGTAATGTCAGGTAGGCGTGGTCAATTTTTCCCATTTTTGTGCAGTTACTACAGCATCGCTCGCATAAGATACGTTCAAATTGTTGTAGATTTATCTGCTGCTTCCAACTACGCAACCTGTGTAATGAAGAGGAGTTCCATCCAATGTTGAGAAAAAAGGATACAAATTATCTTTAATTTTTAATGAGGTTGAACTCTTGTCCGGTTTCAAACTCGGCTTGCATCTAAACATGTCCGTCCGTTCATCTCTCCATCTGTGGGGTGTCGGTGATAAACAATCTCCCCTTCGCAAAAATGGAGATATCGCTTACAAATTTGCTAAAGAATTTGAAAATAATCCAAACTTTTCTTAGAACACACGTAAGAGAAACTGAGAACACGTTTGTTTCCCTTCAGGGATCGGTTGGGTCGGTTTGAAGGTGTCGATGTTGATGTCTTTGATAAAATAATGAATATATATCTAGAGCACTTGCTCTTATTAATGACGGAAAATTCGATGCATTGAGAGCAGCAAATCCTCCCCAAGCCCCATAGAATAGAAGAACGGTATCAAAAAGAAATTAACAAAAAAATTTGTAGAAAAAATTAAAAGAACAATTAAAGGGTTATTTAACAATCTATCAGATAGTGTCGGCAATGAAAGCGAAAAACAGTTGAAAAAAATTCAGCGGAGTACTTACACACACACTTTTAAAATCGTCTTATATTAAATCCGTATTATAGTATTCGCAAATAGCGCACCTTGTTATACCGTTACAAGGACCGTGTTAAACGGGGCACGCTGCATACGTATGCGTAAATATGCTCCTCTATGTGCATATATAAGTACGTGAGGAGTTCCTTATGATGTTTGAAAATGCTTTTCAAAAATGTGATTTTCATCATTGTCAACAAGGTGCAAACAACACATCAAAAATAATGTATCATGAAGGGAGGAGAGGAGAGGAAGTTGAAGTATCGCGTGGTCCGAAAATGTTGATACTCTTAACTACTATTGACTAATATATGCCAAGGAATGGAGTATAATCATATGAGACCTCAAAAAGTATATTTTTCGTCAAATGTTTTAATGAAAAAAAAAAAAACATCCATTTCACGAAATATTGTGGAAAATATATATTTCAGGGAGACGCGAAAGATAATTCAGGATGTTGTCATTTCTCATTCTCAAGTTCGTAGACGGAGAAACTGAATATCCTTTGAGCATGTGCTAGGATACGTGAACAAATTCGATAATAATAGTAGTGTCGGTCAAGCACAGACGTGTGATTTCCATTTGCGTCAAGTAGCATAACGAAAGAAACTTCGAAAAACAATGTGATCCTGAGATGTAGCTACAAAGAATGCATCGATCGCAGATCGATGATTAACTAAAAAAATGCACTGAAGTATTCGTTATAGTATAAATAACGGTTTTGATTTATCCGTGTCTATCTTTATGTACACATACATATATATATTTTTCTTAACATTTGCGAAGTGTCCTTATGGTAGTTATAAACAAAGCTAATATTATGCCTCAGGTAGTACAAAAATGACAAATGTTTAGTGCAAAATAATGTATACGTATATATGTATATATATATACGATATCTACAAATAAATATCAGAATAATATATAAATACATATAAATTTCGTTGTATAAACCGCGTCACAGTCAACATGAGCACCATCATTCTCAATTACTTGGTTCTCTTGGTTACCATTGAGTCGCAATCACTCAAAAAAAAAAATAAGCGAAATGTATGTCCATGGATGTGTGCACTTGAGTATATTTAAAAATTTTCCACTATACTTGCCTTATTGTTTCTCTATTTAGTTACTTTTATAAAAAGTTTATCTATGTACACATTTTCGTATGTATATATTAATAAATGCATCTCCAAGCATTTAATTTAAAGCTGTCCGTTTGTCGTCTTGAGACTGACTGATACACTTTAATGTTTATGCGGATGCATGGAGAGCTACACGCCGCATAGCTATCAGATTTGCATGAAATAAACGATTCTATTGTGATTTTGATCATATTTAATGTTCCACTTCAAAGAAAGAGAACATAAAACGTCCTGAGTAAGGTTCAAATCCTTTTGCAAACTGCTAATCTTTTTTCGCAGATTACTTCCGATCCAGAATTTTTCGATTCGATCGGTAGTTACTATGTCGAACTACTATTCCCTGTGCACCAGTTTTCACCATAAATTACAAAAAATTACCAGCTTTCATGTAAATTATTTTCTCTAAGAGGGATTTAATACGTGCTACACATAGGAAGTTAAAGAAAGGAAGGGTACTCTCCTACTGCCCCGTCGACTTTTCTGATTTCAATATTTCTCGCCGACTTTTCTCGAGAAATATATTTTTTATAGAATGGCATTTCGCAGCAAGCCATTATAACGGAAATGTGCCGCTGCAATGTGTTTGCTCGTTAGAAATACAGGCATCGCGCAAGCTTTTAATGCTACAACTTCAAAATATAATACATTCCGAACATTTTCATCTAGAGTAGGTCCAAATTTCAATTATTTTTTGTGGTCCATTATTTTGCCTTCATTTTCTTTAATATTTATTCAGCTTGTGAACTATTGCTGGTACATATGTGAAGGACAACAGCAAGATTCAAACATAATTTTGCCTTAGATTCTTCCTCTAGTGAATAGATGTGGACATCGTTTGCCATATCTGTTATACACATTATATAGCAGTTATGCAATGCAACAATCATGCCTACGCAGCATATTACGCTTACAATTATATTATTTAAAAGAGGAACTTGTGCATTATTGGGAAGAAAGTATTACAAATGATAATCAGATTAGGTTACCTCAAAATAATAGATCACATAAATTTCGACTTTTATTCTGAAAATAGAAAAAATCAACTGTGCCTATGCGATATTATAGAGTATGAAGATTTAGTTCTTTTTCTTTTTTTAGTCTTTTTATGATAACGGTAATGAGCACAAAAGATTCGGTCACGAGTGAATGCAATTTTCTTAGTTGTTGTATTTTCTATTTTTGTACGTGTGCAGCGTACACATGTGTTAATATAATTCCCATAAAATCTTGCACTGCAATTTCAGGATAAGCTTTTATTTTCGTTGATCTTGAATATTAATCTGATGAAATCTGAAAATCGTATTGAAAACGCGGAATGGCTATTCCTTTTAACGGGCGGTGTCGGTTTAGATAATCCCCATAAGAATCCGGCTAAATGGTTGGGTGTGCAGAGTTGGAATGAAATATGTCGATTGTCAGAATTGCCAAATTTTAAAGGACTCCGCGAACATATAGAACAAAATTTAACACTATGGAAAGCTTTCTTTGACTCGCCTACCCCGCAAGATAATCACAGCATACCAGAACCATGGTCGGCAAAACTTTCCATGTTTCAAAAGCTGCTGATATTACGGGTGTTGAGGCCAGATAAATTGGTGCCAGGTGTATTGGCATTTGTTTCAAGTAAGTGAGAATACCTTTCATATATAAGCTGAACTTTAATTCATTACGAAATTAGATGAAATGGGCCAAAAATATGTGGATCCACCGCAGTTTGATTTAGGCGCTTCGTTTGCTGATTCACACTGTTGCGTACCACTGATATTTATTTTAACTCCGGGCTCTGATCCAACGGCGACGCTCTTGAAATTCGCAGATGAGCAAGGCTTTGGTTCGAATCGTTTATTTTCATTGTCTTTAGGCCAAGGCCAAGGTCCAATAGCCGTTAAAATGATAGACGATGGTGTCAAGCTTGGCAATTGGGTCGTGTTGCAAAATTGCCATTTAGCTAAGAGTTTCATGCCAAATCTGGAAAAAATTTGCGAAGGTATGGTACCTGATGCTACACATCCAGATTTTCGTTTGTGGTTAACATCATATCCGGCCGAGCATTTCCCTGTAGTAGTATTGCAAAATGGCATTAAAATGACCAATGAACCACCCAAAGGTTTACGGTCTAATGTTGTTCGCTCTATGTTAAGCGATCCAATATCTGACCCCGAGTGGTACGAATCATGTAAACAAAACCAAACTTTCAAGCAGTTGATCTACTCGCTATGTTTCTTTCACGCCGTCATACAAGAGAGACGTTACTTTGGGCCTATTGGTTGGAATATCCCATACGAATTCAATGAGACTGACTTGAGAATAAGTCTTATGCAACTGAAAATGTTTTTGGATCAATATGAAGGAGTTAATTACGATGCTTTGCGTTATCTAACGGGCGAATGTAATTATGGTGGCCGTGTCACCGATGATTGGGATCGCCGGACTCTCAAGACAATTTTAAACCGTTATTATTGTCCGGAGGTACTAGATATGGAGAATCCATTTTATTTCGACGAAAAGAAGATCTATTATATACCTGTACTTAAAGAAGTGGACAATTATCTATCATATACAAAAGATTTACCGCTTGAAACGGAACCTGCCATATTTGGATTTCATGCTAATGCCGATATTATGAAGGATCAAAAGGAAACTGATATGCTCTTAAGTCACACTTTATTAACACAGGTAGGAAAAAAACATTTTTCATATGCTTTTGCGTGTTTGTTGGCTGCAGGCAAAGCCGAGTTACGTAGATCTTTAAATGTTTTTATATTTACAATAATTAAAATTTGTTTTTAAAATTTGAATAAAATTTGCAATCAAAAAAAAGGACCGTCTGGTAGGTATTAGTTTCATAAGTATCCTGGCATTTATAATATTGTTTTCTACTTCAAATTTTTAAAAGGACCTCCAAGAGAAACGCGTAAGTAAATTAGGTCATATATGTGTGTTTACTTTATACGTTCTGTTTTTACGGTTAAAATTCGCAGCTTCTGCAAAAATCACAGCGTTATTATAGAGAAATTTCGTCAAAAAGTTTTCCTGAGAACCTTTTCCTTCCCCATTGTCCTAAATGTCCTGAATTTATTTCCCTTTTCTACCTTTGCAAGGATACTTCAGGTTCAGGTGACGATTCGGGTGGAGGTGCACAATTAACGCCTGAAGAAGTAGTTATTAATGTTGCCAGTGACGTATTGTCCCGTTTACCGAAAGACTTTGACCGGGACGCTGCTCTGGCCCGTTACCCAACCAGCTACCATCAAAGTATGAACACCGTTCTAGTGCAAGAGATGACTCGCTTTAATGTTCTCTTAAATACCATACGTACTAGTTTGGTAACTGTACGCAAAGCTATTAAGGGTAAGTAAGACTCTTTAGTTTTAAAGCACAAATGAAATATATTTGAGTATACATTCGAGTAGTCGTATACGGTCGCACAAATCTAAAAAAAAATATAATGTATATTTGCCTCATGACAGAACAAACATCAGATTGAAACAATCCATTAAGTGGAGTAAGAAAGTCTGATTGTAATCGATTGTCTGTCCAATGCTGCTTTAACTAAGTCATTGTTCTGCTTCTTTTTTTTTTTAGCTTCTTCTAAATTTTCTTTTCCTTCTTCCTTGTTTTTGGCCCCATCCATCTCTTCGCCTACAGTTTCTGTGCGAGCGTCATCGTTCTTCCCCTCTTCTTCTTCGCTTTTAGCTTCGTTGGTTTCATCTTCTTTAATATTACAAAGAAAAGGCGAGATTTCAATTTATTACATACACGAGCGAAATAACACTTTAGTCAATCTTACCTTTATAATGTTCAGCAACGGCCAGAGCTTCAAGTTCTTCAGGGACTGAAAGTAGGGACTCGCTTAACTCACCGATGACACTTCCTTCAGTGCCTGCTTCGTATTCGTCGACGACGCCGTCATCGTCGTCGCTGGGTGCGTAATCCGGTGCCAATACAAAGTCTTCAAGGTTTAGTAACTCATGGCTGCTGGGTATAGTACGTACGGACGGACGTTCTGAAGCAGGTTCAGGACACACAACATAACGGATGCATTCCATTAAGAACTTGTCGACCGATACTTGGTCCGTGTCCATAAGCAAAAGTTGTTCTTCTGGCTCCAGTGCTTTTCCGTAATCCTGGGTCACTAAGTTTTGAGTTTGCCAATCAGCTATTTGTGTCTCACTTAAATCTTCGCTAACTAAGGAATAGTACGTCTGTCTTGCTCTTGATTCTTTAAGCACGTCAGCGTGCGAATCCATAGATATAACGCGTTCTTCTTCGAGACACGTACGCTCTTGAGCATCAATTTCCTTAAGTATTTCATCTACGAAATCAAGGACTTCATTACGGATGATACGTTCTTCGGGCGTAAAATAGCGTCTGCCTGGTACTGCGTAACGAACAAGCTTACGCATTATAGCATGAATTTCCTGATCACCCTCACGATCCTCATCCACAGAGCTGCTCTCAGTCGACTCATAATAAAGGTCTGTATCAATTAGGCGATCAATAACTTCATTGGCAATTAAATTTGAAATGTCATAAGACACCGTTTTTTCAAAGGTACTCTGCAGTAAAATATCGTCGATAATGTAATTTATTACATTATTTCTTTCAGTTTCACAAATTATTCGTTCTTTATCCGGAATGATGTTTTCACGCAACGCGCATCTTAGTTGATCGTAATTAAGAGGATTTTGAATTTCTCTGAAGGATTGTAACCACTTCTCAGTCTCTTTATCTACATCCTGGGCCATTTTCTTCACGTCATCTTCAGCTACCTGAGCACTGAAATTGTCAATGTCGTTGCCAATAATTTTTTCTAAATATTTCTCTGCAACATCTCCGTCTGCTTTACAGCATAAACGATAAATTTTTTCATAAGTGGCACGCATGCAATTCTCCTTTTGTCGCAAGCCCGCCTCAACCGCTTCGCGATGCCATCGCTCTCTTTGAGCCAGCATACAGTAAAAGTGAAGTTTACGCTGTTCTTCGGCTCGTTGCAGTTCTTCTCCTAAGAAACGCATCAGCCAGCCGATGGTAGAGCCCTCATATAGTTGCGTGAGACCTTCGCATTCTTCTTCACGAAATTCGTTGCTCAGGAACATCGTCTCTAATTTCATTGTCTTCATTTTCGCTGCGGATTCATCCATTTCTTGTTTAAGCTTAGCAGCAGCTTGCTTTTCCGCAAAGGTGGTGTCTTCTTCCACTTGCTCCTCCGATTCTTCTTCCTCAGTCTGGCTAAAGCTGGCAACAAATTCCTCATTTAAATCATACTTTCCTGAACTTTCATCCTCTTCTGCAGGCGGCGGTTCAAGTTTGATTTTATCTGTAAGACATTGCGGTTGCTGTTTATCTTTATGGAAACTATGACGAAGGTACTAGATTGCAAAAAAAAATTACAATATTAGATATTATATTATATTATATTATATTCCCATAAACTTTAACTAACTTTTAAGTTCTCGTATAATTTTTTCAGATTTTTATCTGAGCAAAAGTTCTGCTCATATTCCTTTATGCTTTGTTTAGGTTTCGACCATTCTGTAAGTTTGGCAAACGGACACTTCAAGTCCTCAGAACTCATTTTAACTATCTGTGTTTCTAAATCATTCATACGTCTGTCGAAAGCGTTACGTGAGGCCTTGAAATGACGTCTGTTGGGATTAACACCGTAACGCATTTTAGGTGCGTAGTATTCTGAATTAGTGTTACCCAGATCGTACGTAATTGGTGTCTTACGCCACACACGTGATTGGTTTGCATGTTTTATATTTAACGCTCTTAATGCTCGATGATATTCGACTTCATTTTTTTTTAATGCAGCCTTTCGCCGCTGATCAATTTTCTCGTAACTCATTGAAATGCGTTTATTTGAAGCTATGTGCATGCGTTGCTCGCGATCATTAAACATGCGTATCAATAGTTCTAAACGTAGCATTTGACATTCTTGTATATACTCCTCACGTTCAATCCAATGCTCCCATTCGAATGCTTCAAGAATGCGCCTATGTTTAATGTTTTGGATTCGTTCACGGGCAGCTTTTTGCTTACGCTGCATATCAAGTTTGAAAGCTTTGAGAAAAGCCCAACGCTTGCGAGCCCTTTCTAGCACTTCAACTTCATAAAGACCAGGCGGTCTATCACCGGGTAAGATAGTGGGCAATTTAGAAAGTTCCGTATCCTCTAATTTATGCTGATCCTTCGAAATCCTCGGCAGAAAGGGCAACGTTTGAGCTGAGGATTCTCTAAAAGGTTAAGAAACATGAATCTGTACGGGAGATAACAAAAAAATATTACTAGAGAACCTTACCGATAAAGAGTTTGAGTGCCACGAATTTGACTGCCTTTAATTCTTTTTTTTTGAGTTCTACAAGTCCTTCTATTAGCCACTGAATAGTCGTCACTTAACTTCAAGTTAACCGTATTTATGTTGACTTGTGGGCGTTGCTCTACGGTATTCAAACCGGCGCCTGGAATCGAATATAAACCATGATCAAAATCATTTTATTTATTGCATTATTGTTTGGGTAGCACCTCCAGTTAATCTTCTTCGTTTGCTGCCTACATTATTATATAAGCTATCGGTATTTTCGCTGCCTGTTGATGGCCTTGACGAGGAATGTGGTCGTCGTTCATTATTAATATAGCTAACAAAAAAAATATCGGTGTCAGTAGATGTAGAAGCGGAGCTCATTTCGATTGAGTTTTCAAATTCTGAATCTATATAACGGCTTTTATGAAGTGCGGTTCCCCCGCTTTTACGCAGTTGTTTGCTAAATGCCATGCTTTTTTTTTGGTTTTTTTTTAACAGAAATGATTTACCGCGTTTTTATTTTAAATATTGAGTGGTTGCGTTTAAAAAAAAGTTCTTGTCAGATACGAAAAATAATAATATGAAAATTTTCTCTTATTGACAGTTTTCATTGGCTGGCAGCTTGGTGAGCAGGATTTGCCAATTTATTAAAAAAGCAAAATTAATTGATGACAGTGCGTATAGTATAAAGTATCGTAAATGGAACGAGAAGGAACGTAAAATATGAAACCGAAAAATGTTAAAACTGTAGCTTTACCAAGGGGAAAGATTGAAGAAGTTATACTGTGAATGGTCTAAAAATAATCTAAGATTTTCAGCGTAACAAAGTTAGAACAGATCTGAGACATTGGCTGTAGTTTAAAGCATTGCTTCTGCCAAATCCTGGTTTTTTGTGCGCCATGAGGTTTATAATCGGTGGCCTACATTTTTTTTTGAAAAATAAAATTAAATGGTCCAGTGGCTTGAAACACACGTTTGTGTAAGGTTTAACCCTGTTTGTCCCTTCGATAAAGATTGAATTAAGAATTTTAGTTTGTCCCCAAAAAATGACGTTAAAAGAGGACTGCCTACAAATGCCTCAAAAATGAAAGTTCGAAAAGTTTTTGGCAGTAGGCTGTAATAGACAACAGAAAACTTGTGTTAAAATTTACCACAAACCCGCATTAAAACCATGTAAGGGACGATGTTAAGATTCATATGAGGATTTTGTTCATTCAATTTGTACTGATATTCACTGCTATGTACGAATCACTCTCTCCACTAGTATTGCCCATACGAACACTTCTTTTGCTTACATTTAACACTCTTTCTTTTGTGCTTTTTAGGACTCGTGGTTATGTCAGCGGCTTTCGAAGCAGTCTATAAATCCATTTTAATCGGCAAGATACCCGGCATGTGGGCTTCGAAATCCTATCCAAGTTTAAAGCCTCTTGGCGCTTACGTTACTGATTTCCTAAGGCGCTTGGATTTTCTGCAGGTACGAAGACGAATATTTTTGTTTGTATTTTGGTTGATCCTATCCTTTTTATTTTACCTATAAGCTTAAGTCGTATCCAAATTGTTAATGCTTGCAAGAGCACGAAACTAGAGTGACTCTCGAATTATTGTCATTATAAATCCTTGGATTAAAGTAGGATGCGCGATACGCGAGCTACGACTACTGGCTCTTCTTTTAAAAAAGGCTAGATGATTGGTCGAGTCTTTTTATTAAAATTGGATATTTTATCGATATTACATTCTATAAGTAATTTCAATGGTGCAACAAAATTAAAATTCACATTAGAGTGAGTGATATAAGGGTGTGGCCGGTCATCCATCTTGTGATTCTGAAAGTAAACGTAAATAAAGCACACTTCTGGGTGAAATTAGGATCAAATTTTCAATTTTTAATAAAAATTGCACGAACCACCGGTTTATGGCTTAGTTTTTATTCCAAATTAACAAAAAAAAAAAAAAATTCTGTGATGACTCGGTATTTACTGGAAGAGAAGTTTTGATTTGAGTTTCATATTATTTATGCATTTTAAACCTGAAGTAGTTTAAAAGATAAACTGCTTTGCTTTTCTTTTGAAAAGTAAAGATTCTAATATACATGCCAAGAATAACGATGGATGCCCCACGCCCTTGCGTGCCTAGCCTTGCGGATTTTTTTGTTAACCAAAAAAATTAAAAAAAAATCTTCAATAAATCTTCTTTTGTATTACTGGACGACATCCCTAGTGCTGAAAATACTCTATCTTCAGATTTTCGATTAAAAATCGCTTATCGGTCATGGCCAATTTATTAGACATCCCTTCTATCAGTAGCGCAACTATATCTTAAACACGGACACCAATTACGTAGATGTGCTTATCATCAATTTAAACAATTGAGAATCGCACGTTTATTCTCTTCTTCGTTCACGTTTAATTAGGGCGCTTGAGAATTTCAATATTACTTCTTATTAATTTCTTATTTAACATTATAATTATACAATTATTAAAATGCTCTTTTGAAAATTTACTTTTTATATATTTCGTAGTTGAAATTGAAAATCAGAATACAAAACTTTGGTCGCAGAACAAATTTTGTTCAAGTAGTTTCGTCGGACTGATTACAGTTTTACCACCACTCCCCAACATAACGAAGTATTTTGAAAAAGTTATCCATTTCTTTAATGCTTTCGCATATTAAATCTGGATGGGATCAGTTTACTGCTTTTTTAAACCCCTTTCCATACAAACGTTCTCATTAGAAAGTTCTCAAAAGAAAAGCAATGTTGATGCAATCTAATGATATCTCTTTGACATATACATTTACTATGATATGGCGGTTTTTTTTAGCATTACTCCGCACATAGGTGTACCCTTCAAAAGTGTTCATTCGGTAACAAAGTCCAATTTTTGGAATTTTATAATGAAAGCACAGCGGGAAATATTGTGAAGCTGTTATTTTTTTTTGGTTGCTATAGTTCAAGTGATTTGAAACTTTAAAATTAATGAAACGAATCCTATAATTGTTATTGTTTCTAAATTTCTTATTCTGCTTTAGAAATGGTACGAGGAAGGGCCTCCGAGTACTTTCTGGTTATCCGGTTTCTTTTTCACCCAAGCCTTCTTGACAGGCGCTCAGCAGAATTTTGCTCGCAAATACGTTATACCTATCGATCTATTGATATTTGATTATAATGTTTTACATATGGAGGAAGATCAAACTGGCGGAGTTCCTCCCCCTGACGATGGTGTTTTCGTCTACGGTATATTCTTGGAAGGAGCGCGTTGGGATCGTGTTGAAAATTGTTTGGCTGAATCGTTTCCGCGTGAACTATTCGATCGTATGCCGGTCATATGGATGGTACCGTGCAAGCGCAGCGATCTGAAGCAAAGACATATTTACACTTGCCCACTGTATAAAACAGCAGAACGTAGAGGAGTATTATCCACCACGGGACACAGTACTAATTTTGTTGTGGCAATGCTTTTAGAATGCAGTCTAAGACATCAAATATCGCATTGGATTATTCGCGGTACAGCTTTGCTTTGTCAACTGAGTTTCTAAATGCTAGTTTATCTAAATAAATCGATTTATTTTGATAAATATATAAAAGTAGTTAAAAAAAAACTTGGAAAAAAAGAATTTTTTTAGTCCTTAACAAAAGTAGTGTTTTCTCTCAATATTTATTTGCTACCAGTTTTTAATTCGTTCGTTCGCTTTCAGCTTCAAACGATTATAATGTTGCACAACTAGAAAAAATAGTTTACAGATACATACAAATATAGTAAAATATTTTCTCTATGTTCGTTGTACTTTTTAGCTTTAAGACAATGTTGAGGATATACATTTTCGATGTACAGTTGTAGTGACAACTCGATGAGTACATCGATTTCAATAACTTATAAATTTTAGCACTTAGCTGAAAATTCACGTTTTTAAGAGAAAGCGAAGCATGCAAGTGTTGTTGTTGGGTGATTGCATACCGAACTTAATAATAATTGAAACGACATCAGTTGTAAATGAGAAAAACTAATAAAGTTTCGGAAAGAAACATTTCGCACATAGTCGTCCTTCTGTTCTCTTTATACAAAATTCCACTCGTTTGTTCCATTTTTTAGAAAAATATCGAATCAAAATATGAGCATATACGCGTAATGTAGTATGCAATCGTAAGCCTCCTCCTGCAGGTAAAAAATTATAATAAATCATTAATTTTGCTTTGTAAGAATATGCGAGCAAAGACTGAATAGTTGTAATGCGCTCCTGTATTTCTATATTCATGTATTTTAGCAGCGATTACAAAATTCTTTTTTCTGTCCACATCAACTTAATGAGAAATCTCAGTATTTTCATGTATTGTCTGAACATTAAATGGAAGTGGAAAATGTAATCAAATTCAACGATGCATGCTCACGCATGGGCACATAGAGACAACTATCCATTTCAATTAAATTGACTAATCACTAAGAAAATCACATTTGCTTAAGTATATGCGCATAGCTGAAGGGGTAAATAGTGAGAGTATATATGTGCAAAATTTTCGATCGACAGTTTATTCAGACCCAGTAACATCTACGTCTTGCTTTTCTAAGCTGATTTGTGCATTAAACTGAGAATGTGTATACTTATAGATCATGTCAAGTTGTCGAATCTGTGCCAACTAAACATTAAAAAAAAACAACAAATAGAAAAAATATATAAGCAAAGCTTTTATTGAATGTTAATTATTTGTTTCATTGTAAATGTTTAACACAAACATGGCTTTTGGCGAAAGAATTTACATGAGCGTTCGTGTTACGGTGGCATTGGATAATATTTATGATCTAAATATATTTTTTTTAAGAACTTTTTTCATAGCTGGACTGTTGTAAATATTTCTCTCACAACGTTGCAAAGAACGTATTTTATACCCGGGCAACCAGCCGTACACTTGATTCGTATAACGAGGTAATTTCATGGTACGTCGAATATCGTGAGAGCGAATACGTTCGATTTCGTTTTCGTATTTTATAATTTCTGGCGTAGATTTTTCAATCATTTGTTCATAGCGGGAATAAAATTTTTCGCTGAGTGGAGGTGTGGCGTAGTCTGGTCTAAAAGTAAAGCGATCTATATTGTGTTTCGGACGACAATAAGACATATTAGCAGATTATGGCTTATTTTGTTTTATATTTATTATATTTATATTTTTTCAAAATATATTTTTAAAAACGAATAGAACGTCTTGTTTAAATATTTTATGTTATATAAGTAATCAACGATTTCCATAAATATGCTCAGTACTGATTTGGAGCATTCTTTGAAAATGTCATCACAGGTAGAGCTACCGGAATTAGTTATTTTGTTTATCCACTCTTGGGAATTATTTAAATGCCGTACGGATTCATCACTTGTGGCGAAGGGACTGAAAAACATAATAAAATAAGATTTTCTTGAAAGGAAAAAAGCTTTAAAACTTCAGACTGAAAGAAAATATGAGCCAGTTCGTCCCACAGATGGCCAGATTCCAAATCAAATGGGGTTTCGAGAGTTTCGCAGATGCTCTTTAAAACGCACAATCGTCCATTTAATCCAATGTCCATTTAAGCAAATGTTAATATTTAAAATCGATCACATTTCCCAATGCTTTACATACTTGTTTAACCACAACGCCAGGAGTTGATAAAAGTAGAATTTATTAAATTGGGTGGTCGGTTGCTGTTCCTAATCGACAGATGGATATGCAAATAGTGCTCCTGCTTATGTCACTTCGTTAGAATACTTACTACTATTATGCAATAACGGTGTTTGGCGTTTGTTTCTTTTAAAACTAAAGTTACTGAAATTATTAACAATCTCAGCAGAAACTTTATGTGCCTGAGAATTCTTTAATTATTTCAAAAATAAGTAAAACCACTATAGCCGTTTAATAGTCTTCATCAAAATATCTCAGAAATTTGCGGCCTGCGGGTTGAATAGAAGAATACAAGATGGATAGACAAGCTTTGGAAAGTGATTCTGAACCAATCGTTATAATAAAAAGTAAATCTGCCTTAACTCTATTACACATACTTCACAATTCTTTAATCATTATAAGCAAAATTTCGATAGGAAAAGATAGGAAAAAGGTATAATTTAACTTATCTTAAACACACATATTTGCATGCACATGGCAAGTGAAAGTGATTGGCCGTTAAATATCTCATTCACCCAGTTATTCCATTCCTAGGTAGAATTATAATACACGCACCCACCTGGCTAAGACACACATTGAATGAAAATCTAGCTCAAACTCTCAAAGAACTTTTGGACATCTTAGCAGTCAATAAATCAACGGTTTCAACAACTCTGGACCAATTTTTCTCAACAAATGCTTTTTTCAATTGAAAAAAATGGCCAAAATTAACGCAACCACCCAATAATTTGAACAGAGTAGAGCAACGACGTAAAAAAATCTATGGCGCGAACAGGTGAAGACTAAGATGATTTGTTGATAAGAAAATAAAAATTTATCAAATTTTAATTACGTCACTCCCACACGAGGACTTCTGCGAAAAATATGTGTATATATGTGGAATAGGGTTTGTGAGCAATTTTCCAAAAAATTTAGTGTATTACAACAAATAAATGATGACCAATTTTTTTTACGTGTATTATGCGGTTGCAATAGCAACATTTTAAAGAGTGAATAAGTAAGACTTTTTCTTCTTCTTCTTCTTCAGTTACACAGCAAATTAACAACCGAAAATTCGCTGGGATGCGTAATGAAAGCTACCTTCGAATCTTTAAACTTGACAACAGTGTGGTTTGATCCATAGCTTGTTATGACCTTCAACTCACTCATAAGCTTTTTGTTCTTAATTTGAAATAAGAACACAAAGGTAAAAGATATCAACGTAATTTTTTTTATTTTAGGTATTGATTCATGTGGTTTTTTTTAAAAATGATTTGATGTAAATGTTTGCTTTTAGATGTTTGTAAAAATTTAATTATAGATCACAAAGTTTTCCACACTCACTTTTCCACATAAATATGTATTTCTTCCATCAACAACATGAATAATCGTGGAGAATGAACTTATTGAGGGCTTGGTAAACCAATGGCTAAACATTACCTCGCAAGAAAAATTTCCAATGGAGATATATGTTGGCCACTTCACATTTCTGAAAATTCAACGGTCATTGATGTTTTCTTCCAATAAATTAATTTTATCATGAGATGTATGGCATTTTGCATTATCTTGATGAAACCACATATCGCCCTACCCGAAATCATTTAATCTTTGACGTGGAAAACCAGTAATCGGGCTTGTGAGGCGCTCTACATTGTTGGTGACTTCAATGTCTTTTAGTAGTTTCCAAACCGCTCTCCAATGTTAATATTCGTATACGTAAAAGTCTTTTAGTAGCAGATTGGTTTCCTTTACCTCGCAAGGGCAATTTTTTGTATTTCCAATCCCGTGTAACTAAATGTGAGCCTCATCCCACATGAACGAAAAGTAGTGCGAATAGATTTATTATTTTTGTAAAAAATCTTAACAATTTTTGTACGCTATAAAACTGGGTAGTCTTCCGCAGTGGAAGGTTCCTTGCAGATGTTGAGACTTTAAAAAAAGGATACCAATTTGATTATCCGTTATCAGGTGAAGCGGTGTAAGGTAATAGTCGATCTTGGACTGACTTACATTTGCACTTATTTTTCATTGTTATGCCTTTAGTTGCTATTGAGGTTCCCATTTGTCACTGTTTACCATTTAACTTTGGGACACCCTATGTGGCGTCACCACACAGTCGAGTTTTTATAAAACCAAAATTCGTGTTCCGTTACAGTAAATTTATCTATGCTGCATGCGAACTTCACTGCCTTGGAAGTTGCAAGCGAAATGACGGAATGAATATAACTAAGCAATAACTCGTTAATGCAAAAATCATTCTAAAATTAAATTCTAACCTGTTTTGGGCGTTTTTTACGTGTCATGTGGACGTTTTGTCCCTTTGGACGTTTTATACGCTTTGTAAGCACTTTTTCTCCTTTCTTTATGAGTTTTATATGGACGTTTCGTTTGTTTTTGACATTTTGCATGAACGTTTTGTATGGACGAACGAAATGCTTAGACCTTTTGTGTTAAATGATGGCCTACAATTTCAAGAAACCCTATCTTCCCATATTTTTTAAACAATCTCTTCACATTAGGCGTAGTTAAATCACTATTCCGTATTGTCCTCCGTGAATTGTGAGACGCTCTATATTATTCATCCAAATCGGAGCGATGAGGAAGCGACCTGCGCAAAGGAAATAATTACTCTTCGCAAAAAGCTACTCATGTAACACAGTCACAAAAGTCTTGATTTTTTCCTGACACATTTTTGCATAATTCTTTAAAGCATTCTCAACGGTCAAATTCAAATTACCTGGTGCCGTAATGTGTGACAATCACACACATACACATACTTTCATCAGCCATTGCATTATTATTTATTATTTCTATGTTCATTTTTTTAAAGGATATGAATGCAATTTTGTTAACCAACCTAACTGAGACAAGCTGTCCCTTTGCTTCGTGATGGTACGAATTTTTGTTCTTTAATTGTAAACTTCATCTTGTTCTAATTTTTCGACAATTGTTTTTTGTTTATCAGCTAAGCATTCTTAATTGGTAAGGCAAGTCTCGTCATTCTTTCGGGTTTGCGCTTCATCTTTGCCCTCTTCTCTCTTCATTTGACCATTTTCCCTTGTCCTGCTTTTTTAGAAATAAAGAAACGGTTAATTAAGTAATTCATTTTTTCATTTATTGTACATACCAGTTTCACATCCTTAGAAAGGGAAAAAGTGTAACCTGTCTTTCTGCATAGACCCTGCCAATGCATTTGTTCAAGCGAATAATTTAACAGGGAATTCTTGATCCCATAGTTGGAAAGTTTTTCGAAACATGCAAAAGCGATTTTTTCTTTAAATCATACTTTCATACGACATGTAGGAAAGCAAAAAGTTTTTTGTTTTTCACAACTGACATATGTTAATATAAATTTTCGAAAATTTTTTTCAGGCAGTCATTTGAAAAAAATTTCATTTTATTTTATGTTCATTTAATCTTCAACCAGTAAAGAAGAATATATATATATATTTTTTTTGATATTTTATTTAAAAAGAGTCGTTGTTACCGCGAAAAATTTTGCGATTCTTTTCAAATAATTCACTAGATAATTTATAGTTTAATCCGCGACCGATAAAATAAAAATTACCGAGTTGACTAATATCACTGATTATTTTGGATGAATTTACGCGATGAAGCGTACCGATGTTAAAAATGGTGAGTTAATGAAATTTTTTTTTTATCACAAAAAAAAAAAAAATTTTTACGCACGAAACAAAATGATTTGTACAATGTCACAATTTGAAGGCGAAAAAACATATTTTTTTTCAAAAGACAAAAGAAAAAAAATTTGAATTTATGAAAAAGACAAAATTGTGCTTGCCTGTTTTTTTTTTTAGAGATGTTTAAAAATATATCTAAGAAATTATATCTACTGATTCGATGTGCTTTTCATCCTGCAAGCATGTCAGCTGGTTAAATTTTCCCGTTATTTTCGTCTGAGGATGTTTTCATTTTTTGCATTAGAATATACAACGCTGTCAACATTGTTAAAACGGGGTTGGTCGTCTGCTCGCTTAAAGCATTGCGAAAGTTTTTATTGCAGGGGCCTTGTGTACAATTGAACTTTTCCAACAACAAAAAAAATACATCAAGAGTTCGCACTCGTGACTTCCGCTATTTACGATGAGGAGGGAATGTGTGCGTGTGTCAGTTAAGAAATATATGGGGCAAGCTACTATATCCCTTGCAATTGGTGGTATCACGCTGGTATTCCGAGTCAGTATTATGATGTCCTAAACCTTATTTTAAGAATTTTTGAATTTAGAAAATTGTTTATTTTAAAGCATATTTGAAAACAATATTCTTCACACAACCAAGTGAAATATATTTTCAGATTTTTGCATTTACATACACATATTATACAATAATATTTTAAACGTATATTGAAAATATCTAAGGCGTCAAAGCTAATACGTAATGAGTCTATTAATACTGATTGTCTCGCAAGCGATTACAACGAAGTTCACTCCCCCTCCCGCTCTTTCTAAGATAAATATATATTTAGGAAATCTTTTCCTCGCTGTAATGACAAACTGATCATTTTAAATTCTGCACGTCGTTTCACCGAAGCATTAAAGCATTAAAGCATTTCAAATGATGGATTGCAGGTAAATCTGACGCAGCGTATACCAACTTACAGTTTTTCCTTCTTTTTTTTTTTTGGTGTTTTTTGTTTCTTCCGAAGGTGGGGTTGAAAGCAAACATACCATTATCGAAACACTATAATTTTAATTCAATTATCATTAATATTTATAAAATATTGCGCAAATAGCGATCACTAATATTAAGGATAGATATATGAAAACATCCTACTTTTCAGACATAAACAACAACTGGAAATTCTGCCATATTATACTTGGTTAAAAATAACTTTAATCTAGGATGGACTTACACCACTTTCAAAATAAACAGATAGTTAAAGCTTTCACCTCCCAAATATTCGAGAATCTAAATTGATTTGATCATAAATTGTTTAACAGATAGAAAGATCATATGTCTATAATTATCATTACCGTCATTTTTTAAAGTTGGCCTTAACCATTTATTGCTAATTGTTTACTGAAAATCTTTTATGATCTTGCAGATTCCGCAAGTCCGCGAAGAAAGACGAAAGGGGCCTGCGCAAACTTCAGGGTTGTCTACAATCGTCCCAAACCTGATGTTCTGCATAGTATAGTGAATTCTAAAGCCAATACTCAATACAATTCCAGACGTTTATGGTACGAGTTGAATATGCCAGAGTGTACAAGTGAGACATTCGACGGCAAAATGTTATCGTCCTCTTTACCGGATAGTTTAATATGTCATACAAAGAACATGCATGTTACACTAGATAAACAACGAAAAAAGAAAGAAAGTAAGTAAATTCCAATAATTTTGTTTATGCTTTTATTATTAACCAGATGCCGTCACATTTACAGAACGTTCCTCATATATGCAGATGCGGTTAGAAAGAGAAAATTTTCGCAAGAAATTGGTGGAATTAATTGCGTGTAACGAAGCTGAAGACAAAGTACCGAGTGCCATGGACTTAGAGGCTGAATTTCCCAACAACGAAGAGAAAGAGATTTTGCGTTATTATTGTTACATTAAACATGGCATTGATACAATCCATGTAGCACCGATGAACAAAAAGATCTTGGTTAGGTGAGCGCACTTTAGATTTGTTCACACAATTATAGTAGATTAAGAATTTATTATCTTCCACTTAAGGATAACGAATCAAATACCATCTTATCTGAATAAATGGGCTGTAGCTTTGCAAGAGACTATCGAAGAAATCAAATCTGATTATGTGTTCGCAATGAAAAAAGCTGTAGTCGATTTTGTCTTACAAGATTCCTTAAGCAGTGCGAAAAAAAAATCGAAAATTGAAATAACTAAAGAACGTAAAGAAGCCAAAGCGATGTACCATAAATGGCGCTATCGGTATGTTTACGAAAAAAATTCTAAATTAAATAATTTTCAAAAAAGTAATTATATGCGAAGAGCACTTCGTGGCAGTTTAGTGTTTAGGCATCCATTTAAAACCTTCTCATTGTCGAAAGGCAGTATAGAGAGGGGAAGAGCGACATTATCGCATTATATGAAAAACGAGAATACAACAAGCAATTTACTAATTCTATACTATATCTATTCTCTTCAAAGCAAACGTTCACATATACCTACGCGCAGTTTTGTATCCTTTAATTGACAGCGACAGCCACCTATACCACCTAAACCACTTTTATGTTAACTACATGTTGGATGCTTATAAAACTTTTTTAGCCTTTTTCTTTTCTTTTTCTTGTTTTCTAAAAAATATCCAAATATATCTGAGTGCTTCACTTGCCAAATTGAATAACTTTACTTTCCGTTAAAGCACGCGTTTGACTCCTAATTGTACGCATTCAAAACAAATTTATTTCAAAACTTAATTCAAAACACTCTTATGCGAGTGGTAATAAAACTTTAGCTAAACAATAAAATCCTTTTCTATCGTTTTAAGAGTTTAACTAAGCAATTTTACTATTTTTCTTTCTAGTTTTGAATTTATACAGTTAATCTATTTGGCAAGTGAGGCAATAGTGACCCAAAATTAAAAACGCGAAAATAATTACAGTGGATGATTTTGCTACACGAAGGCTTTTCTTCTCGCCAGTATGGGTCGCTCCTCTTACCGTTGTTACCACCAACCTATTTCTTAGATGGTAGTAACTCTCGCAATGAGCCATTTCTTCTCAATGTTATCTCATATGAATCAATGAATTCACGAATTCTATGGATCACATGTAGTCGAGCATTAGTACAATTTTGCCTCTCGTGAATCTTGATTGTTCCAAATAAAACCATCAACGCCCAGATTTGTTGTCGTTGATCACTCGACGACCGGCGAGTGGCTTAGAACTCGAAGCAGTACAAATAAAGTTTTCAAAGCATCTTTGATATGTGCATACTTCACTATGCGATAGAAACGCACTTTCACGCGAGAGAAATCTCGAAACATTGTTAAATTTCATGTACGTCATCGTCGTAGAGAAATCATTTTGTAAACCGCAAGTTGATTCATAAGCCACACTTAAGCGAGTGGTGTGTGGTGTAGGTACATATGATGTCCGTTGGGCACCATTCTGAAATGCTACTATTTACTAAAATTGAGAAACGTACTCTAAATCCGATATGAAACTGCCTTTGTGATAATAAAAGTAAAATATCTTGTTTATAATCATAGGATTATTTTCTTATATGATTTCGTAAACTATTTCAAAACAACTTTTTTTAGCATATTAGGGCCAAGAGTAAGTGAAATAATAAATTCGGAGAACAATTAAACGTTTTCTTATATGCAAACTTGCAGCGCTTGCTTGCAATGTTCGTATTAATACTTTCTCAAACATTGGATTTGTAAACATTTCTGAGAAGAGTGCGAACTTCTGCAAAACATTGCATGAGTAAAATGACAGCGTTAATGCTTTGCTTTGCTTTGCTTTGCTTTGCCGTAAAGGACTACTATTATTATTGTGAATGCAATTGTATATACATACATACATACATACTTGACTAGGTCGAAATATCTTATATGCACATCTATATGTGATTTCGTGTACATACATATATCCATGGCTATATATACCATGTATTAGTTTTGTTAAGTGTTAAGTGTCAAAAGCATGCCAGCACATCCTTGCATGAACATGCATTCATTTCTATTCCTTTTATTATTGAAACGAAAATATTTGATGGCGTCTTCTGTCACTATTTAATATGAAAGCCAAGCCCTTGAGTTGTTTTAAGTGTCAACACATTTCTAAATAACCGAAAAAAGTTAATGTGCGTTGAAACTGTTCATATACATAGTGACGCGGTTTAAGATTTCTTTTTTAAATTTAACTTAAGTTTGTTTTTCCGCAATTACTATTATTGCCCATATTTTTGAATCTGTATTCTTTTCCGCTTTTCTGCCAGATATTTCCTCATTCTATTTGACGTTGCCACCATACTAAAATAACCAACGATTTTTCAAACAAAGTTTGTAGTATTTTTTCCTTGCCTCGTTTCCTGGTGGTTTTTCGCTTTAAGTACGACGTACATATCGACTTTCTATACTCTACATGCGAGTATTTTAGAAAAAAAAAAATAAAGAAACAAAAAAAGGCTTGAAAGAGAGACGAAATATGGCGGCTTTGAACATAGTGCTTATGCATTGAGCAATGAGCACTAACCCATAGCCGATGTTTCCTTTTCTGCGTTTTGAGCATAAATTTCATCCTTTCCATTGCCTACAGTCCTTTTTCATATTAAGAGAAGGCATAAACGAGCCTCTTCTGAAATTTACGTTTCAAATAGTGACTTGTGTATTCTTTTTTCTTGCTTGAGTTCATTCTTTACGTTTGATTAAAAAGAGACTGAAGGCAATAGACCAACTACACGTATTTGTGGATTTACTTCTCCCCCAATTTTGAGTCGTTTCACCTTGATGATTCGGTATAGGGTCGCTTGATGGGTTTTGGTATTAATTTCGTAAATATAAGATTCGTTTTACGTAAATTTTCAGGAAAACTTTTTGGGAAAGAATGGTCAGAACATTAATTACGTGAGATAATTGGTGTTGGTGTTTAGATGTATTAACATTCATAAGCCAAGACTCTACATTTCATTTGATGTAGCGATAATTGCGATCATAACGTAACGTTAGCGCAAATGCACCTGACCTTGACTTGGGCGCAAACATTGATGAAAAGTTGAGGCAATTTTTCAACTTTGAAGTATGTGCTTATCTATGATCAAATAGCAGCCTCCAAACGGAAATCAAAAGAATACAACCGCAATAAAAGCATACGAATGCAAATTCATACCTTGCGAAACGTTCCATATCGACATGTCCCAACATAAATGAAACCAAACGATAATTACAATTTTATACCATTCTCCTCACTATATATTAGGTTGGAGAAAAAGAAATCCATTATTTTTTCGGTAGATGGCTGCACTGGTAGTTTTCTCGTAAAGTAACGATCAAACAATTTCAGATTTATGCTCGTTGGAAAGGTGACATTTCGCAGTAAAGAAAATTCTTTTGTTGTTTTTTGTTTGGTGCATTCAGTTGTGAGTTACAGCGTGTTAAAAATGGAAGTGAACAAAGAGAAAATTCGGTACATTTTACAGTTTTTCTTTGACAAAGGCGAAAATGCAAGCCAGGCGGTTAAAATTGTGAATGGTGTTTATGGTTCCGATACTGTAACATCCAATTATGTGCAATTTTGGTTTCGTAGATTCCGTTCAGGAATTTTTGATGTTAAAGATGCACCTCGCACAGGTAGGCCGGTCGTCGAAAATGTCGATAAAATCAGAGAAATGATCGTTGTTAGCAGTCGTAACATCGCCCAGGAGCTAAAAATCGACCATAAAACAGTTTTAAACCATTTACACAAAGCTGGATTCAAAAAGAAGCAAAAGAAGAAGAAGAAATAATGGATTTCTTTTTCCCCAACCTAATATATATATAAAGTGTACATATAGAATTTCAATCTGAATGTTTTTCTTCTGTTTTTTAATATTATATAATAATAAACTTCTTGGGACGGATTGGATACCTTCTTTTTCATCAGCGTCACAATCAATTTTGCTTAACACAATTTGTTTTGTCTGTATTGTTTATGTTTTTGAAGCCGCTAAGGTCGAAAAAGGTAACCATGAGACTTTTCATAATACACTCTTAATCGAAAGCTATAGATGAAGTTTGAAAATATTCTAAGATTTTTCCCGACAAGCAATAACCTATAACCTTAGATTGACAATAGGTGTTGGCAAGACACAAACGCAAAACGTGGTCTGCACATATATTCCGTGAGAACCGAAGGGGTATATGTTGATATGAACGCGTTATAAATACTTTGTAGGACTAATCAAAACCAAGCAAGATCCTCACAAAATATATTGTGATGGTTGGTTGGTAAAAGTGGTAAGAATTAAAGATTCGTTTTAAGACTAACTTGCATAGAATTCTTGTGTGTATGTTAATTATGCTTTTTAATATAAAAATTAAAATATTTTTGTCCTCAATTTTATTTAAAATTTATTTTTTTTTTTTTTAAGCTACGATGAGAACCGCTGTCGTTTGAAAAAAATCCTATTCTGCATACATCGCAGTGTGGCAAATATTTTGGAACTGTGGAATTCTCAATATAAAGACAAAACATTATTGGATGTTGAAGCTATAAGAAGCGTTAAAAAACCTTATGAACTAAGTGACTTTATGGTAAGAGCTTTACTTTTCAATTTCCCCATCCAAATCGCTTTTCGAATTTTTATGCCCATCACAAACGGATGAGGGTTTATTTATCTCGTTGAAACATTTGCAACAACCCAAAACGAAGCTTTAGCGATCCCGTAAATTGTAAAATAATTGTCCGCCTAAACGTCTATGCAACGTCGGTGATCACTGTTTTCTTGGTCATAAAAAGTGTCGGCTTTAAATTTCGGGGAAAACATTGGAATAAGTATCCTACAAGCATGCTGGTATTATAAGTAAGGGAAATAGATCAAACGGCTCGGCTACCGTACAAGCATTAATCATAAACTAGCAGGTGAAACAATAATAAATATTAATAATATTCTGTTGATGATCTTACAATGAATGAAGAAAAATGTAAAAAATCAACCACGCCCACTCAATGTTATCGAATATCGAAATATAATTTTTTGTGTTGTTTTTTGAGATAACTGGGGTCAGAAGTGAATATAAAATTCTTAATTATTTTTACTTAGTTTCAAGTTGATCATCAACTGGAGTCTATGAAAACTAAATTGATTGAGGGCTGGCAGGGCGAAATTCATTCGATTTTGCTTAAGGCTAGCAAACGCAAAATGCTACCAGACGTGCGGCGTAAAAAGTTGATAAAGTGTTTTTTTAATTGCGTTGCCGCTTTAATGACACAGCAGTTAGAAGACATGTGTATACGCAGCATTAATTCTTTGGTTAATTTAATATGCCATTATGGGGTAATAATAATTGATCAAGAAAATGTTCAATTAAGTAAATTTGAAGTAATTCTTTGGTTTCGTTTAGAAAAACTTTTCTGGTTTCGTTTTATCCGTTATGCTGGAAGATGAGGATATGGTACGGTTTAGTCCTAATTTTGAAAAAATTCAAACTGAACTTTTACGTTTGCTCGATTCTATTGTCGTAGCCGTTCAGAATATGCCTCGCATTGAAAACAAACTTTACACAGATATGCGTATCTCAAAGAAGACATTGTTGTCACCAGCTGTACCTGAATCAATTCTAACCGATAACCGTAATCGGATTTGTGAACTGCTTGAAGACCAACGTATCGGTCCCGAGTTACGCTTGCAAGACTTTGATAAATATATTGATTTGATGAATGGAATCGATTCGGTGAATGTAGCCAGGTTCATAGAATCCGAGCCAAGCTTCGAGAAATATTGCGAAATGGTTTCCCATTACCGTCAAAAAGAAGAAAAAATTGCTAGAGATATTTATGGCGTTATTCGAATGGGCTTGTTTGATTGTCATCGTGAGAAATTTATATCAAATCTCGAGGAACTTGCTAGTTATATGCGAACACAATTATTGACTCAAATGATCATGGATCAACAAGACGAAATGATTGAATTAGGTAAAGAATATGAGACCATTGCTAAAAAAGCATTAACTATACCTAAAGATACGGCCGAACTGATGAGTCTTAAGAATTATGTAATCAACGCCGAAGAGAATGTCATACCGGACATGGAACAGCGTTTACGAGTGAATGTATCTCACCTTTTATGGCTTATGGAAAACGTACTTTACTCACCGCTCCAAATAAAAACCAATAGCATGACAATTCAATGGTATTTGAAAACGGCTTCCATTTTTGAAGAGCATCGGCTTATAATAGCTGATAAAGTTATTGAATATCAGCAGACGTTAAAAAGACGTATTGAAGCTTTTAGACGTGAACTGCAAACATATTTTGAGCAGGTTCAAACCTACCCAAAATGGGGTGATGTGACACAGTTGGCCAAATATAAACGTAAAGCTAATATCTTGGACGCTCGCTTGGTGCAAGCGATGGATACTATCGATCGCATTAATGAAGAGGAAAGTGCGTATGGCTGGGACTTAACGCAGTATCCTTTACGTAAAAAAGCACATGATCTATTGAAACCGTATAAGACATTGTACGATGCTGGGCAAGAGTTCTTCGATAAGAGGGATTTGTGGATGAATTCGCAGATAGGCACATATCAGCCAGATTTAATAGCTGAGGAAGTTGCAACCATATATCGCATTATACAAAAGCTGGAAAAACAATTAAGCGACCGTCGACATACCTCGGAATTAATAAGAGACGTAAGCGATGTTCGATTGTTCGTTTCGTCAAAACTCTTTTTTCAATAAGTTTCCTTATTAGATTAAAGAAAATATTGAAGGCTTTCGGGAAAATATGCCAATTTTAAGTACGTTGGGCAATCCGGATATGAAAGCTAGACATTGGGAACAGGTTTCTGAGATTATTGGCTTCTCCATTAAAGTCACGCCGGAAGTGACATCGGCGCGCGTTATTGATTATCAATTGGAAGAATACGTACCCAAATTTGAAGTTATATCAGAGAGTGCAACCAAGGAGGGTAACTTAGAAAAAGCTTTGACTCGAATGGCCGCTGAATGGGAAGATGTTGCATTCACCCTAACTCCATATAGGTAAATTTTTGAATATCAACTGTACCAAAAACAAAAGCGTTAAAATTTTAATATTAATTCTCGATTACAGAGACTCCGATTCTTACAAATTGTCGGCAGTGGATGATATACAAATTCTTTTGGATGATCAAATCATTAAGACTTTGACCATGAAAAGTTCCCCTTATATAAAACCATTCGAAAGTGAAATACTGTGAGTAAATAAATTTTAAATGACTCCTCTTCACAGTTTAATAGGTAATTAAACTACTCGTTGTAGAAAATGGGAAGCAAAGCTAATGCTTTTACAAGATATCCTCGATGATTGGATTAAAGTGCAAGCTACTTGGATGTATTTAGAACCTATATTTTCCAGTCCGGATATTCAGCAACAAATGCCGGAAGAAGGCAGGCGTTTCAGCGCTGTGGATAAGGTATATCTATTGATTAAATAAAGTTAATAAGAAAGTCAGCAAGAAAATTAGTAGAGAGTTTTCATGGCATTTTCGAATTTAGAAAACCTAGAACCTTTTCATGATATGACTTTCTTTCCATTATAAGCTTTAGTTTACGAGCGTGTAAAAGACAACATTAGAGCAAGCAGTAGTATTCCTACTTTTTAGAATATTTTAGCGCGGTGCAGGATTTCGGGAAGAGCTTTAGTAAATTGACCAAACGTATTCCTTCAGGGAATAGAGTAATTTACGGAGGCTTTCTTTGTTGTGTCTATTTATCCCTTGATTATGGAAAAGATGCCCAAAAGTTGTTTTTTCTGAGGTTCTAAAGCCTGAAAAGTATAGCAACAGCAAGCCATCATGAATTTTGAAACAAAATAAGAATTTTTCCTGGTGGCCTCAGTGGCGGGTAAACACATTCCAGGTGGACAATGATACCATTGAAAAAAGCCTATGAATTTTGTATTGTAAGCTTTTGAAAGATTCCATAATTTTCTCTTCTGACGAAAAAAGACTAAGTCAGCAAAGCTAAATGCACTGGGAACAGAGTACTTCTGCTTCTACTTACTATTTTCTATGCGATAGGATTCTCTCGTGCCAAATGCACAGCACAAAAGAATCGGCCGAACACCTAATGTTTTAATGTCGAAAATTTGAAAATATTAAAACGTTCCCGGTGGTGTTTTTAATGTTTACATTGGATGTGCATCTCAACCAACTACCTCGCTACACGAACACGGCAAACTTATCACTTTAAACTGCTATCTCATTCTCACTTTGAATGCTTTTCATAGGCCTCTTTTTTATAAGCCTAAGCTTACGGCAGTAAAATTATATTTATTTTCGTCAATGGCTTAATCCACTCGTATCCTGTATGTCCCAAAAAAAAAAGAGCGTGTTCTTAATAAATTTTTCATCTTCGATGTATGTTTTCTCGATTTTATTAACACAGACCTGGAAAGAACTTATGAAACAAGTGAACGCAGATCCCGCTGTTATGTCGGTGGTGGAAATTGATAAAATGAGTGAAAGATTGAAAAAATCCTTTAATCTTTTAGAGCTTATTCAGAAAGGCCTGAATGCAGTAAGTGATAATACATTTGAAAAAGTTGAAAGCTTAGCGCAAGTCTTCATTCCAAACTCTATGCATTCTTTTTTAGTATCTTGAGAAGAAACGTTTGTACTTTCCACGATTCTTCTTTCTGTCGAATGATGAGTTGCTCGAGATTTTGTCGGAAACTAAGGATCCGACACGCGTACAACCCCATCTTAAAAAATGCTTTGAGGGCATCGCTACGCTGTATTTCACAGAGGAATTGGATGTTACTGTAATGCGTTCATCGGAACGTGAGGAAGTGCAGCTAGTTGATGTGATATCCACTTCAAAGGCCCGCGGTCAAGTAGAGAAATGGTTATTGGAATTAGAGATAAACATGAAGAAAAGTATAAATATGAAAATGAGTGAAGCGTTCCACAGCTATCCACAAAGTGTACGCCATAAATGGGTACTGGTCTGGCCAGGTCAATGTGTGCAATCGATTTCGTTGACCTATTGGACTCTGTCTATAACGGAATGTTTCCTAACGGATGATCCTGCAACGAACTTGGAAAAATATTTGCAAAAGAATAAAGAACAGGTGGGCAAAGCACATAAATCTTTCCATGTAACTGAAGGCGCACGGTTTCACACATGATATTAAATTTTATAGATAGTACGCATTGTGGATTTAGTTAGAGGCGACCTGAGTACCCAAAATCGTATAACTTTAGGAGCCTTAGTCGTCTTGGATGTGCATGCTCGTGATGTGTTAGCAGAAATTGTAGAGAGTAGAGTCACGGATCTTAATGACTTTCAGTGGTTATGTCAGGTAAGCCTTTGTCGGCGATTTGCTTAGTGTCATGATTCCAATTAAATATGTTATGCTTTTTAGTTGCGATATTATTGGGAGGATAATAATTTAGATACGCGTATGATTAATTGTGCCTTAAAATACGGTTATGAGTACTTGGGCAATACAACGCGTCTAGTGGTAACCCCTTTAACCGATCGTTGTTATCGTACCTTGTTTAGTGCTTTGAATTTGCACTTGGGAGGAGCACCTGAGGGCCCCGCTGGTACCGGCAAAACCGAAACCACCAAAGATTTGGCGAAAGCCGTAGCAAAGCAATGTGTTGTGTTCAACTGCTCTGATGGTTTGGATTATTTGGCCTTAGGCAAATTCTTTAAAGGTTTAGCCTCGTGTGGTGCTTGGTCATGCTTTGACGAATTTAATCGCATCGATTTGGAAGTCTTGTCTGTGGTAGCCCAGCAGATATTAACGATACAACGTGGTATTAATTCTGGCAATCCCACTTTGGTCTTTGAAGGTACGACCCTAACTTTGGATCCTACATGCGCGGTTTTTATTACAATGAACCCGGGCTATGCTGGTCGTTCGGAATTGCCTGACAACCTAAAGGTATTTTATAAATATCGATTTGCTCTAGCATGTATTCAATTTTCCTCATACTTTAGGCTCTCTTCCGTTCGGTGGCTATGATGGTACCCGATTACGCTCTCATATCTGAAATTGAGCTATATTCATATGGATTTTTAAATGCTAAGCCTTTATCTGTTAAAATTGTGGCTACTTATCGTTTGTGTTCTGAACAATTGAGTAGCCAATGCCATTACGATTACGGCATGCGTGCTGTGAAATCTGTTCTAAAAGCAGCTGGTGCTCTTAAATTGCGTTATCGTGATGAAAATGAAGATATTTTAGTGTTGCGTTCCATTAAGGATGTAAATCTGCCTAAATTTCTCAATCAAGACGTGCCACTATTTCAGGGCATTACTTCAGATTTGTTTCCGGGCACTATTTTACCCGAACCAGACTACGTGCTTTTCAATGAGTGCTGTCATCTGGTTTGTCGAAAGCACAATAAACAGTGCACCAACTTTTTTTTGGAAAAAGTTCAGCAAGTACGATATGTGGTTTGATTCAAAACATTTCATATATATAATTTCTTTGTTCAAAGCTTTACGAAATGATTGTGGTACGTCATGGTTTAATGCTGGTGGGTTTGCCGTTTGGAGGCAAAACTTCTTCATATCGCATACTGGCGGACACTTTGGAATGTATAGAAAATAAAGTGAGAAATTTAATCTGATTGTCGTACTTGGTAGTTCCTGTCTAATTCACTTTTTTCTTTCCCTCTCACATTTTGAAGAGTGGCGGCGAAAATCGTGCTATTTATAGCGTTATGAATCCCAAAGCAATTACCATGGGACAGTTGTACGGTCAGTTCGACTTGGTCTCTCACGAGTGGAGTGATGGCGTTTTAGCTGTTCTCTATCGACAATTTGCAGCATCTGATACACCCGATCGTAAATGGTTATTATTTGATGGTCCTGTCGATGCAATTTGGATTGAAAACATGAATACGGTGCTGGATGACAACAAAAAATTGTGTTTGATGTCGGGTGAGATTATCCAACTTTCCCCCACAACCAATCTAATATTTGAGCCAATGGATTTAGAAGTGGCCTCACCTGCTACAGTCTCACGTTGCGGAATGATTTATTTAGAGCCATCTTCGTTAGGGTGGGAGCCTTTGTTTTTATCTTGGAGGAACAAATTGCCAAGTTCTTTTCACGCCGTCGCCAAACAGTTGGTTACCTATTTGATGCATAGGTTTTGTCCTTTGCTTTTATTTGTGATACGAAAATCTTCCTTGGTAGAAATCGCTCCAACCTCAGACAGCAATCTGATGGTGTCTCTAATGAATATCTTTGATTCTTTCCTGGATGATTTTAGAGATGAGAAATATGTGAAAAATCTTTTGGATATCGATATGAGAGCGCAAATTGAAGGAGTGTTTTTATTTTCGTGTATTTGGTCTTTGGGTGGTTCTTTAGATTCCGCTAGCCGGGACAAGTTTAATCTTTTGTTTCGCGGTTTAATGGAAAAAAATTTCCCCGAAAATCTTTATGAAACGTTTGGTATACCGGAGCATCTGCACGTGCATGTTCTATTGAAGCCTTTTATTTTTCCCACACCTAAACAAGGTTCCGTATTTGATTATCGTTTCATTAAAGAAGGTAAAGGTAAGTGGCGACCCTGGCAAGACGATGTTGTAGCTGCACCACCAATTCCGCGCGATATACCGGTTAATCAGATTATAGTTACAACTAATGAGCATGTACGATGCACTGCGTTGCTGGATTTATTGGTGCGACACGGGAAACCGGTCATGTTTGTTGGTCCCACTGGTACTGGGAAAAGTTGTTATGTCATTGATTATATGTTAAAGAAAATGGATTTGAGTGTTTATAAGCCTTTACTAATTAATTTTTCGGCCCAAACATCCGCAAATCAAACTCAAGACATAATCATGTCAAAATTAGATAAACGTCGTAAGGGGGTTTTCGGTGCACCACTCAATAAAAAATTCGTAATCTTTGTGGATGACGTTTCAATGCCTCTGAAAGAGACTTATGGAGCTCAACCTCCTATAGAACTGCTGCGAATGCTGTTAGATCATTGGATGTGGTATGATCTAAAAAATATAGTACCTATGAAACTGACCGACTTGCAAATGATTTGTGCTATGGGTCCTCCCTCGACTGGCAATACGGTTACGCCTCGTTTCCAACGACATTTCAATGTACTGGCGATTGATGAGTTCGACGATGATATCTTACGTGGGATATTTAGCAAAATCGTTCTTTGGCATTTAGATACAAGGTAACGGCATTAAATGCTACCAACCACTGTTGAAAATAGTATTCATAATTATAATTCATTTTAAAATGTAGATTATTTTCGAAGGAATTCGACCCTTGCATTGAGGAGATAGTTGATGCTACTCTGCATATTTATAATAAGGCAAAGAAAAATCTCCTTCCAACACCGGCAAAGTCTCATTATATCTTTAATCTGCGCGATTTTTCGCGTGTCATTCAAGGTGTTCTCCTCTCGGTACCTGAGGCCATGGAGGATATAAATTCCATGCGCCGTTTGTGGGCTCATGAAGTATTTCGTGTTTACGGTGATCGTTTGGTTGAAGATTCAGATAGAACTTGGCTTTCCGCTGCTGTATGTGATCAAGTGCGGTTGAGTTTTGGTGTTTTACCAGAAGTTTTGTTTGAACGTCTGGTAGCTAAAGGTGGTAAAATGACCGAACCAGATTTCCGCCGCTTAATTTATTGTGACTTTGCAAATCCGAAAGCGGGCACCAAATATTACCTAGAGGTGACTAATTTAGAAAAGTTAAGTGCGGTGGTGGAATCCTTTTTAATGGAGTATGACAGTATGTCGAAGAAACCTATGAATTTGGTACTCTTCCGCTTTGCCGTGGAACATTTATCGAGGATATGTCGCATATTAAAGCAGCCACGCAGTCATGCTCTGCTAATCGGGGTCGGCGGCTCCGGACGTCAGAGCTTGACCCG